>CAKNXH010062803.1:714-44558 GCA_932178445.1 Andricus quercusramuli
AAGAATTCAAAAGAATTCAAAAGAATTCGGAGAATTCAAGGGAGTTCTAAGAATTCAAAAGAATTCGAAGAATCAGGAAGGTCCCAATAATCGTGTAACTTGGTTAATGTATTGTTGAGAAATATGATGAAAGTAAAACTTAGAAGAAAAAAATAGCGTTCCTTTTTAGCATTTTATTTGTATTTTGTATTTATTCATGAAAAGATCCTAGGGCTAAATAGCCCTATAAGGAACAGGTGATACATATTACAATTAGAATGTGACGGCGATCGATTTGACGAATGAAATAAAAAATAGGTATTAACAAAGGTGAAGAACTAAACTATGATACAAAAAATTAGATCCAGGCTATCAACAGAAGGATATTATAGATATAAATACGCAGGTATACCTACTTAAAAGTATATACGCATTCATACACATACTTATATATTTTTAATTGTGAATTTAAGTTTTACCAATGTGTGACTTCGAGGGTAGGATTTGATGTGTTGAATAAGTAATCAAAAAGGATTTGTCTGAAATGAAATTGTGAAGGTGCATTTCTGATGGTTATAGGTAGTTTGTTCCAAGGGCGAGCACCACGAATAACAAAGGACCTTTGCATTTTACACGTGCGGTGTGGCTGAATTTTTAATACTGTGTTCCTTTCACGGAGTTTGGAATGTGTTGGTTGATCTTTGTCAATGAAATTGAAGAGGTTGAGAAGATAGTGCGGGGCTTCATTACTGAATAGGCTATAAAGTAAATTACCCATGAAAAATTGTCTTCTTTTGGCGACGTTAAGGAGTCCTGCTCTTTCTCTATACTGAGTAATATGTTCACTTTTAGGGATGTTATAGATGAACCTAATGCAAGCATTAAGCGTACGCTCAAGCTTAGCATTCAGCTCATCAGTAATATCGCCATATACCACACAGCCGTAGTCAAAGAAAGGAAGGATCAGGCTTTTAACTAGGAGGATACGCGTTGAAGTAGGAAGTGATTCTTTATTCCTGTTAAGCTGTTGGAGGACTCTAAAGGTTTTCCTTGAGATATCCGCAACGTGTTCATTCCATGTAAGAGAGCGATTAAGAATATAGCCTAAATCTTTCACAGAATCCACAAAGGGAATGAGACGCCCATTGATCGAGAGAGAAGGCAAGGTTGCAATTGTTGCAAGTGAAGGAGAGGAAGAAGGTCCTATGATTATAGCCTTGGTTTTAGCAGGGTTAAGAGTGAGACCGTTTATGAAGGCCCACTGCACCACCAAATCAATATCCTCCTGTACCTTTTGAAGTAAGCTCTTAAGAGTGGCAATAGGCCCGGAGAGGTAAAGCTTGAAATCATCAGCATATTTGTGATAGTTGCAGTGTCGAAGTTCACTACCAAGTTCAGATGTATAAATATTAAATAGAGTAGGTGCAAGCGTGGAACCTTGAGGGACACCACTCTCAACCTCCCCACAGTCAGAACGCTCGCCATTGCTGATTTGTACTCTTTCAAAGCGATTACTAAGATAAGATTCAAACCACTTCACAGCCATATTTGAGAGGTGGAGTGATCTGAGTCTAGTCAACAGTAAATTATGGTTAACTGTATCAAACGCCTTAGAAAAGTCAAAAAGGACAACAACCGTTATTTCCCTTCTATCAATTGCCAGTTTAAGGTCAGAAGTGACTTTAAGTGTAGCTGTTAGAGTACTATGCCTGGCACGAAACCCAGATTGCATTGGGTCCATTAAATTGTTAGTTTCAATATGTGCAGTAAGTTGCTGATGGACAATGCGTTCGAAAGGTTTAGACAAGGCACAGAGGATGGATATCGGGCGGAAATCTTTGGGAGAGGAAGGTTTAGAAATTTTCGGAACAGGGCGAATAATCGCCTCTTTCTAAGTATCAGGAAATATTCCCACCTGTAGAGATGCGTTATAGATATGCAAGAGAATAGGACAAATGACTGGTAAAGCTAAGCGGATCATTTTAATTGAAATACCATCAGAACCTTGAGCATTTGATTTTACCTCTAACAGGTTTTTAATTAGGGTTTCTTGCGATATGTCAGAAAAGAATAATTTAGTATCATCAAAGGTAGAGGGTACTACGAGAGAGGAAGGAGTGTTGTTTGCAAGGAGTGTAGGTTTTGTTGCGAAGGCTATTAAAAGATCTGCGGGTGAAAAATTTTTATCTGGAGCTAAGTGTTTTGGAGGAATAAGTCCAAGTCGTCTTAAGAGATACCAGATGTTTTCATTTTTATTCCTGTTTTTAATAGAATTGTAATTATATTGATTGAATGAATCCCTGATTTTGGTTTGCACTAAGTTTCTAAGTTTACGAAATTCGGCTTGAATAATACTATTTTTTGTTCTTTTAGCCAATCTACGTTTCTTCTCTCTTTCCTTCATCAAGTCTTTGATATGAGAAGTAATCCAAGGAGTGGACTTCTTTTTTGCTTTAAGAGTATGAAGAGGCGCAAATTTGTCAAAAGCTGAAGTTAAAAATTTTGTTAGATAAATAACTTTTCTATTTATATCTTTTTCAATGAAAATTCTTTTCCAATCATAAGTAGAGAGGTGCTCGAGAAATTCGGCTTCATTTATATTATTAAGATTGCGTATAGACAGAGGTGATAAACCAGAAGAAGGATCAAAGGAGAACTGATATTGAATGCTAATGAGGTCGTGGTTTGAGAGGAATGAGATTGAGTGTTGAGTAGAAAAAAATACCTTGTCTAGATCGTCAACAATCATCATGTCAATCCATGTACTAGAATGATCGGTGTAGTGCGTATTATTATGCGGAACTATAGATAATCCGGCGGAGAACACTACTGATTTTAAATAGTTAGTTAAATTGTTGGTGGCATTAAGATTTGTGTTCAAGTCACCAGTAAGTACAATGTTATTATAATTAGGTATGAGGTCAAAAATATCAGTCTCAAGTTCCCTGCAGTAGGAGGCATTAGGAGGTTTGTAAATCACACCCACCAACATGCTGTCATGAGACGAAGATATCTTAATAAAGAGGTATTCAGCAATAGGTTAATTGGCAGGAGGACTCATTCCAACCTGTACACCCCTTAAGCTGTCATGAATGTAGAGTCATACCCCACCCCCTCTTCTCTCATCTCTATCTCTACGGAAAAGTGTGTAATGATCAAGTGCTATGAGGCTGGATGGAATGTTAGGCGTAAGCCAGGTCTCAGACACGGCTATGATATGGTAGGAACAGGACATAAAATGATGTTTGAATTCGTGGAAATGGGCAGGTAAAGACTGAGCGTTAACGTGACAAATATTTAAGGTTTCCATTTTGACAGTGATAAGAAACGTTCAAGTATAATTAAATACAGAAGGGTCTGATATACGTTAACCAACAAAGTCCAGTTCACATGATTACAGATGAAAACAGGGAATAAGTCACATATAAAGGTAAAAATTATAAATGTAATGAGCATTATGAAGTTGACATGACAATAATTTAAGATATCCATTGAAAATGTAAAATGGTAAGTTTTATGTTGTAAGTTAACTGAGAGAATGGTAGCACATAGGTAAAGATAACAGAAATAGAAATAACATGATCAAGAACCAAAAGAGCCCAAACTAAGCAATGACAAATAGGGTTAAGCATAGTCAAATAGTTGCTGAAGTAACAGTGTAGATATAGATCTAAAAGAATCGTAAGTGGTACTCAAGCATGAAAATTCAAGTATACCGTAGAAGCATAAATCTCTGAAATAGAGCTAGTAACAATTTTAGCATTTTTTCTAGAATCTCGTACAGTCGATACAGTAATAGACCTTTCAGATAAAAAATAGAACACAATATAATCAGAATTACCCTGACTTAGCAGTTGTTTTTGTAGAACATGATAAAATCCATTAGCACAGTTACAATAACTGAGAAATCTTTGTGTTATTGAATACAAATTTTTAATTGAAAAAATTAATAAGTATGCTCGAAGAGTTCTAAATCGGTCTAATTTACAAGTTATGTTATATTTACCAACATACATACTTAGGATGATACTAGGAAGCAGTAGTTTCTATTTAAGTCCCTCGACTGTCTGCAGATTAGCCAGGTAAATTCGTGGAGATCCATCCTCTCTGCGACAAAAAATTTTTCCACCCGCAATCCATAGATATTTGATTATTTTGTCTCTTCTGAGACCCAGGGCAATGGCGTAGATTTTCCGATTTAAAGGTGACAGAGCCTCACGCAGATAAACAGGGTGTTCATCTTTGCTCGGCCACCCGAGGTTTTCAGTAGAGAAGTCTCTGAAGACCTTGCGTCTTTCAACGAATTTATCTCGCAGTTGTTGATTGCCGAGTTTCGCGACAATGATAGGCGGGTTGGAATATTTTGTGAGCGCAGGTGCCTTTATGGCTATCGAGTCGATGTTAGTAAAAAGGTCTTCGTTAGGTTTCATTGGGAAATTATGAATTTCCAATGTCGTTCGAAGGGCCGCCTGCTCACTTACATTAAGCGCATCCTCGAGAGTAGCCACTTTTAATTTTAAATCATTGGCATCCTTTTTGATTTTGGTGACGTCTTCTTTTTCAATTTCTGAGCCAGCTTCGAGCACAGAAATTCGATTTGAGTTATCAGCAATATCAGCTTTTATGGTTTGAATGGAGGTCAGAAGATTATCATTGAACGCTTGCTGCTTATTTTCGAATTCAATGATCCTGGAAAGAATCGCCTGAGACTGCGCAAGCGCATCCTTTTGTCCTTCCAAGACAGCATTTCTGATCATAGCAGAAAGATCAGGCTGGTCGGGGGTAGCAGTGGCTGCCGAGGGGGTAAGAGTGTGAGGGGAAGACGTACCACCTGCGTTGCGAACATCACTTGCAGGTTTCTCCGACAAGCTACCATCGACTTCCGTAGAGATGTCACTGATGCCCTGTCCCTTGCATTTGATGCAGATAAAATCTGCCTGACCCTTTTTAAGTTTATCAAAGTTTTTTTTCAAAATGTTAAAATTAGCACCGGCCAGATGGGTCAAAACACCACACTTTACACAAACAAGCACCTCAGGTCCTCCTATGGAAATCACTTCCTTGCACTCTGGACACGCACCCATTGCTCTAATTGATCAATATTAGTAAATCCAAAAATAGCAAGAAACCAGCAGTTAAAAAAAAAACTTGCTCGACAAAACTCGAAAAAACAATAATCCGGAGAGCAGCAAATCGACACGTCCCCTCCGACCACCGTTACCAATACGTTCTCGAAACACTTATAGTATGAAATGGAATTTCAATTAATACAAAGTAGACAGAAAAGAAGAAAAGTGGCTTCTCCATTACTGGCACTAAGATCACGTTTATTGGGATGTTCACCCAATGAGGGGTCGTGCACATAATGCGTCACACGTTTTTCTTTTGTTCATGTCGTGGTATCCCTTTTCGCTTCGAGGCAAATTTATTCTCGTGTTTATTTAAACAATGAAAAAACGTGTGACGTATTATGTGCACGACCCCTCACTTAATTTTCGATCCAGATAATTGAAAATAATTCGCAGCAATGAAAAGAATTCAAAAGAATTCGAAAAATTCGAAATAATTCGGGAGAATTCAAAAGAATTCGAAAGAATTAGAAGAATTCAAAAGAATTCAAAGGAGTTCTAAGAATTCAAAGGAGTTCTAAGAATTCGAAAGAATTCAAAAGAATTCGAAAGAATTCGAAGAATTCAAAAGAATTCAAAGGAGTTCTGAGAATTCAAAAGAATTCGAAGAATCAGGAAGGTCCCAATAATCGTGTAACTTGGTTAATGTATTGTTGAGAAATATGATGAAAGTAACACTTAGAAGAAAAATATAACGTTCCTTTTTAGCATTCTATAGTATGAAACGGAATTTCAATTAATTCAAAGTAGACAGAAAAGAAGAAAAGTGGCTTCTCCATTACTTTCACTAAGATCACGATTATCGGGATGTTTACCCAATGAGGGGTCGTGCACATAATGCGTCACACGTTTTTCTTTTCTTCATGTCGTGGTATCCCTTTTCGCTTCGAGGCAAATTTATTCTCGTGTTTATTTAAACAATGGAAAAACGTGTGACGTATTATGCGCACGACCCTTTACTTAATTTCTGATGCAAAGAATTGAAAATAATTCGCAGCAATCAAAAGAATTCAAAAGAATTCGAAGGAATTCGAAAAATTCAAAAGAATTAGAAAGAATTCAAAAGAATTTGAAAGAATTCGAGGAATTCAAAGGAGTTCTAAGAATTCAAAAGAATTCGAAGAATCAGGAAGGTCCCAATAATCGTGTAACTTGGTTAATGTATTGTTGAGAAATATGATGAAAGTAACACTTAGATGAAAAACATAACGTTCCTTTTTAGCATTTTATAGTATGAAATGGAATATCAATTAATTCAAAGTAGACAGAAAAGAAGAAAAGTGTCTTCTCCATTACTAGCACTAAGATCACGATTATTGGGATGTTCACCCAATGATGGGTCGTGCACATAATGCGTCACACGTCTTCCTTTTGTTCATTTCGTGGTATCTCTTTTCGCTTCGAGGCAAATTTATTCTCGTGTTTATTTAAACAATGGAAAAACGTGTGACGTATTATGTGCACGACCCCTCACTTAATTTTTGATGCAAAGAATTCAAAATGATTCGCAGCAATCAAAAGAATTCAAAAGATTTCGAAAGAATTCAAAAGATTTCGAAAGAATTCGAAAAATTCAAGAGAATTCGAAGAATTCAAAAGAATTCAAAGGAGTTCTAAGAATTCAAAAGAATTCGAAGAATCAGGAAGGTCCCAATAATCGTTTAACTTGGTTAATGTATTGTTGAGAAATATGATGAAAGTAACACTGAGAAGAAAAATATAACGTTCCTTTTTAGCATTTTATAGTATGAAATGGAATTTCAATTAATTCAAAGTAGACAGAAAAGAAGAAAAGTGGCTTCTCCATTACTGTCATTAAGATCACGATTACTGGGATGTTTACCCAATGAGGGGTCGTGCACATAATGCGTCACACGTTTTTCTTCTCTTTATGTCGTGGTATCCCTTTTCGCTTCGAGGCAAATTTATTCTCGTGTTTATTTAAACAATGGAAAAACGTGTGACGTATTATGCGCACGACCCCTTACTTAATTTCTGATGCAAAGAATTGAAAATAATTCGCAGCAATCAAAAGAATTCAAAAGAATTCGAAGGAATTCGAAAAATTCAAAAGAATTCGAAAGAATTCAAAAGAATTCGGAAGAATTCAAAAGAATTCGAAGAGTTCAAAAGAATTCAAAGGAGTTCTAAGAATTCAAAAGAATTCGAAGAATCAGGAAGGTCCCAATAATCGTGTAACTTGGTTAATGTATTGTTGAGAAATATGATGAAAGTAACACTTAGAAGAAAAAAATAACGTTCCTTTTTAGCATTTTATAGTATGAAATGGAATTTCAATTAATTCAAAGTAGACAGAAAAGAAGAAAAGTGTCTTCTCCATTACTGGCACTAAGATCACGATTATTGGGATGTTCACCCAATGATGGGTCGTGCACATAATGCGTCACACGTTTTTCTTTTCTTCATGGCGTGGGATCCCTTTTCGCTTCGAGGAAAATTTATTCTCGTGTTTATTTGAACAATGGATAAACGTGTGACCTATTATGTGCACGACCCCTTACTTAATTTTTGATGCAAAGAATTGAAAATAATTCGCAGCAATCAAAAGAGTTCAAAAGAGTTCGAAGGAATTCGAAAGAATTCAAAAGAATTCAAAAGAATTCGAAAGAATTCGAAGAATTCAGAAGAATTCAAAGGAGTTCTAAGAATTCAAAAGAATTCGAAGAATCAGGAAGGTCCCAATAATCGTGTAACTTGGTTAATGTATTGTTGAGAAATATGCCTCCATACTTAATTTTTGATGCAAATAATTCGAAAGAATTCAAGGAATGCAAAAGAATTGGGAGAATTCAATGAGATAACAGAATTTAAGGAATTCAAAAGAATGGAAGGAATTCAAAAGAATTTAAAGAGTTCAAAAGAACTCGAAGAATTCTAGAAATTCAAAAGAATTAAAAGGATTAAAAATAATTCGAAGAATTCAACGAGTTGCAAAGATTTTAAGGAATTCAAAAGAATTCAAGGATTTCAAAAGAATTTAAAGAATTCAAAAGGACTCGAAGAATTCTAGGAATTAAAAAAAATCAAAAGAATTTGAAGGGTTCAAGAGAATTCAAGGAGTTCAAGAAATTCAAAATAATTCAAGGAATTCGAGGAGTTCAAAAGAAGTCAAGGAATTCTTCTGAATTCGAAGAATTCAGAAGAATTCTAGGAACCTAAAAGAATTCGAAGAATTCGCAAGAATTCAAAGAATCAAAAAGTATGCAAAAAAATTAATTTTTAATTTTATGTCGCTTATTGTAATCGTAAGTGAGTAAGTGTCCCAATAATCGTGCAACGTGGTTAACGTTTTCTTAAAAAATATGATGAAAGTAACATTTAGAAGAAAAAAATTACATTTCTTTTTAGCAGTTTATAGTATGAAATGGGATTTCAGTTAATACAAAGTGTACAGAAAAAAAGAAAATTGGCGGCACAATTAATGGTACTAAGGTCACGATTACTGGGATGTTTACTCAATTACTTAATTTTTTAAGGCAAATAATTAAAAAGAATTCATAAGAATTCAAAGAATTCAAAAGAATTCATAAGAATTCATAAGAATTCAAATAATTCAGAAGAATTGTAAAGTATTCAAAGAATACAAAAGTGTTTCAACAATTGAAAATAATTTTTTATTTTAGGTCGTTACTTTTAATCTTAAGTAATACTTAATTTTTGAATTAGAAGAATTGAAAAAAAATTGAAAATTCAAAAGAATTAAAAGAATTCAAAAGTCTTCAACGAATTCAAAAGATTTCAAAAGAATTATAAGAATGCAAAAGAATTCACGGAGTCCAACAGAATTTAAAGAAATCGGAAGAATTCTAACGAATTCGAAGAATTCAAAGGATTTCAGAACTCGAGGAATTAAAAAAATCCAAAAGTTTTCAAAGAATTCAGGAGATTTCAAAAGAACTGTAAGGATTGTAAGAATTCAAAAGAATTCACAGAATTCAAAAGTATTTAAAGAATTCCAAAAATTCGAAGACTGCAAACAATTCAAAAGTATTCAAAGAATATATGGGGATTCAGAAGAATTCGAAAGAATTCACAGAATGCAACAGAATTTAAAGAATTCAGGAGAATTGAAAGGATTTCAGAACTCGAAGAATTCAAAGAATTCAAAAGAGTTCCAAAAATCCAAAATTGTTCAAAGAATTGAAATTAATTTTTAATAATAGGTCGTTAGTTTTAAGCTTGAGTAATACTCAATTTTTGGATTCGAAGAATAAAGTTTTTTTAAGAATTCAAAAGAATTAATTCAGAATAATTGAAAGAATATAAGAGTATTCAAGGAATACGAAAAAATTCAAAAGAGTAGTAGATGTACGGTCTGTATGGTTGTGAGAAACGCTGAATACCTCTTTTGATAAAATTTTATATAAATGTTACCTGCAAATGATTATTTAAAAGTCGAATAAAGCGAGAATAAAGAAATTTCATTTCCTGTGTATCGCAAACTGGGAATATTTTTATATTCCGACAAGTAGTCAAGTTAGCATTATTTTTCTTACGTCTCTAAATAAGGGAGAATAAAGAAATTTTATTTGCTGTGTGTATATCACACACTATTAGAAAAACTTGAGGTTTCGTATATTAAAAGGTGGCAGCACATGTCGGGGAACATTTTTATATTCTGACATGTGTCGTTACAGACAGTTACAGACTCAGTTTATGCGAAACCGGCATGGCGCTTCTCCCGGCGACCGCAAGGTGGCGCCCGCATCTTTTTCTAAAGTGGCTTTCTCCCACCAGCCACCATATTCAAATAATTTGTAATACAGGTAATACAAGGGCTTCGAGGTGAACATTGCAAATATTGAAAATATGTACAAAAATTAGCATGATATTTTAATTTCCCTCTTTTTAAATTGGCGGAAAAAAATAACATGGGACGGTCGGTAATACGTGACGTCATAATGTACTACATGCCCTTAATTGAGCTACTGGGTAGGAGCAGTCAATTTATTGCTCTATGACAGTTTACAATTTCTAATGGCCGATTCCCGACTTGCATTTTCCTACCGTCCAAGTATACCCCTAGCATTGGGCTACGCGAGATACTTCTCGCCTGGGATTATATCTTGGAAGGCTAGCGTACCTGAGATATTTAAACTGGACATTGTAAATAGAATCGTAAACTTTATTACGGGGATTCCCGACAGTAAAATTAAGCTGTTGTCCCTTGTGGTTCTAGTTTAGAAATAATTTCCAATGGAGTTTATTACTCTAAAATTTGAAGATTTTTAGTTTCGGAGACGCATAAAATAAAATTAAATGCAAAAAAATTATTACAATATATCTTGTATAAAGAATGAAACAGTCTGGTTAAAAATTCAACTGTTTTGTTGCAAACCCAACTATTTTTTTGAAAACTTATCTTTTTAATTTAAAAATTCATCTATTTTAGTGAAAATTGCATGTTCCTTGAATGAAAATGCAACGACTGTTTGATGGAAAATTCAACACGAGAACAATTTTGTTAAAAATTGATACTGTTTGGTTAATAAATTCAACTATATTTTGTTGAACATTCAACGGTTTTGTTGAAAAATCGTGTTCGTATTGAAAATTCCAGTATCTTGATAGAAAATCTACTTCGCATTTTAAAACTCACATTTTGTTGTTGAAAAGTCAAGCTGAAATTTTTTCTTGGTAAAAATTCAACTTTTTTTTTGAAAAACTTATCTCTTACCAGGGTAAAACTTGAAGTACTTTGAGAATTTGATTTTGATTTTTAATGAAGGTTTACTGTTTGGTTGAAAATGTAACTATTTTGTTGAAAATTAATTTTTTTGTTCAAGGTTCATAACTTTTGGTGTAAAATTTAACTGTTTGATTAAAAATTAACTATTTGATTAAAAACTCAACTGTTTGGTGAGGAATAAATAAAATAAAAAAATCATATTTTAGGGTTGAAAATTCAATTGCTTTGAAGATAATTTGTCTTTTTGGCTCAAAAATTGAACAATTTTGTTAACCATTGCTGTATTTTGTTAAAAATTGATCTTTTTTGTAAAAAATTTAATTTATTGGTGGAAAATTAATAGTTTTTGTTGAAAATTTACCTTTTTTTGGTTGAAAGTTGACATACTTTGTTAAAAATTCTGTTTTTATGTGATATTCACCTTTTTGGTTGAAAAGTTAACTTTTTTCTCAAATTCGCTTCTTTCACATTTGTCTTTTTTGGTTAAATACGACTAGTGGAAAATTAATTTTTATATGTTGAAAATTATCTTTTCAACAGAAAATGTAACGATTCTATTTTTAGTTGAAAATTCAAGTATCTTGTTTAAAATTCATCTTTTTGTATTGAAAATTCATCTTTCTAAGGATTTAACTTTTTTTTTTAAATTGTGTTTTTTTTTTTAATTCAACTCGTTAAAAATTTGTCTTTTGGTAGAAAATTCATCTTTTACGATAGGAAAGTCATCTTTGTTGGTTGAAAATTAACTTTTTTGTTGATAATTCAACTTTTCTAGTTACAAATTTCAGTAAAAATTTGAATCACTTTGAAAGATATCTAATAGGTATAAAAGATTTGAAAAAATTCAAAATAATTTAAAATTTGAAATAATTTAAAAAAATGTTATTTTTTGAAGATTTTGAACACAGTTTATAAGTTTTTCAAGAATCTAGGAATGATTAAAAAGAATGGAAAAATTTCTTAAGATTCATGGTAATGTGAAAGTACGTCTTATTACAAATAATTTGAGACTTTAAAAAGATAAATCGGTTGATTAGAACCAAAGGTATGATGCTTCCAAGAAAAAGGTACAAAAAATTTCAAAGTTCCATATCTTTACCATTTTTGAGAATTTTTTCGAAAATATTTTTTGTGGTTTTTCTTTACTACTAAAGATCTCATTACACCGAGTTACACGCAATGCCTATTCATGCACGAAAATTCTTGTGATCACTTGGCATGGACAATTTTTGTTTATGTGAACAATTTTATTTCTAAATCAAATTGTTCACATAAACAAAAGTTAAACTTTGAACCAAAGAGATGAATTTTCAAATGAAAATATAAATCTCCAACAAAAAAGTATTTCTTAACAAAGTGTTTCTATCAAAATTTTTAAACAAAATAGTCGAATCCTCAAGCAAAAAAAAATGCCTGGTAAGAGATAACTTTTTCAAAAAAAAGTTGAATTTTTACCCAAAAAAAATTTCAGCTTAACTTTTCAACAACAAAATGTGAGTTTTAAAATGCGAAGTAGATTTTCTATCAAGAAACATGCAATTTTCACTAAAATGGATGAATTGTGCTTCCTCATAGAGGAAGCTTTGTAATGGTAACATTTTTCAAAATTTGTAAATTCATTCAATTTAACCCTCCCTAATTTAAAAATGTCTAATACAATGTTCTAAGCAATTGTCCGGATATGTGTGTGTGTGTGTGTGTGGATGTGTGGATGTCACGCTTTTTTGTGAACACGATAACTAGAAAACGGTTGTAGATAAATTGATGAAATTTGGAGAGCTTATTTTCCTCACTAATATCTTGAAACTGACCGAAGGATTTCTGAAAATATTTATTGCGTTTTTTTCTAGCACTCAATAATATTTAAAAAATCGGTTTTTTATAGTAAAACTTATTTCATTCTCATAATTCAAAATTGATGCTAGGGTATAAAAGATTCCTTGGTTCGGGACGAATTGATTGACCTATAATAATAATACATGTTATTGAAGAGTAGGGAAGTTATGGCTCGAAACTAATCGATTGACCTATAATAATAATGCATTTTATCAAAGAGTAGGGAAGTTATGGTAATGTATATATTTTGAAAATCGGTTTTTCATAGTAAAACTTTTTTCATGAACATAATTTAAAGTTGATGCAAAAACAGAAAAAGTGTGTTAATTCGAGTCTAATCGATTGACCTATAATATTAATAATTGTTATTGAAGAGTAAGGAAGCTATGGTAATGCATAATATTTGAAAATACGGGTTTTTATAGTAAAACTTTTTTCATTAGCATAATTCAAAGTTGATGCAAGAATGTAAAAGATTCCTTGGTTCGGGACGAATCGATTGACCTATAATATTAATACATTTTATTGAAGAGTGGGAAGTAATGGTAATTTATATATTTTGAAAATCGGTTTTTCATAGTAAAACTTTTTTCATTAGCGTAATTCAGAAATGATGCAGAAATATAAAAGATTCCTTGGTTCGAAACGAATCGATTGATCTATAATTTTAATGCATTTTATCGAATTGTAGGGAAGTTATGGTCATTTATATATTTGGAAAATCGGTTTTTCATAGTAAAACTTTTTTTATTAGCATAATTCAGAGTTGATGCAAGAATATAAAAGATTCCTTGGTTTGAAACGAATCGATTGACCTATAATAATAACGCATTTTATCAAAGAGTGGGGAAGTTATGGTTATTTATATATTTTGAAAATCGTTTTTCTATAGTAAAACTGTTTTCATTAAAATAATTCAAAGTTGATGAAAGAAAAGAAAAGATGTGTTGATTCGAGACGAATCGATTTACCTATAATATTCATACATTTTATTGCAGAGTATGGAAATTGTGAAATTGCATAATATTTGAAAACACGGTTTTTCATAGTAAAACTTTTTTCAGTAACATACTTTAAAATTGATGCAAGAACGGAAAAAATCTCTTGATTCGAGGAAAATCGATTGATCTATAATAATAATAATAATAATAATAATAATAATAATAATAATAATAATACGTGGCGAACCCATCGCCCGAGAGCTCCTGCTCTTGCAATCAGCCGCGTTGCTTTGGGCTAACTCCCCAATGCAACGAATTATGCGGTTACGACACAAGTATCGCGCAGTGCCACCCGCAATAGGCCTCTCTCGGATGGAGGCCATGGTTCAGTTGGGAGTGGCAATAGGAACGAACCGAGGCGACGACCAGGCAATGACCCCGAACAAACGCGAGAACATCGATTTAAATGGTCGGACCAACTAAGGAGGGACCTTCTTACCTGTTGGCAAAGAAGCTCACCGGCGCGGAGAGGATTCATGAAGAGGTTGCATGACCGTTGGGGCAATATGCACCCGGAATATGCTCATAAAACGCCTCAGTATTTGAGAGATCAGGTATCCTTCTTGCGAAAAAACGGATATGAAGCTGTTTATCAACAGGAAGAGGAGCAACATCCTCCAGCGAACATTCCACCCGTTCCAGCAAGACCACCTTTGCAGATAGCCGATAATGTCAACATGAGAAGTAGGAGATCTATCCACCAAAAAGTCTTCCTCAGGATGGACAAATTAGCTGAAGCTAATACTGCTCTCCGCGATTTGCTCCCCGAAGATGTTAATCTCTGGAATCTGAACTGTGTAGTTTACGAGAAGGCGGTCTCCCTGCTTAGCGACGATAGAAGTAACGAAACTTCGGTACGTCTGAGTAAGACACGCGAGCGTATTGCACAGCTTCAGTTCAAAATTGAAACGGCGAGACGGCATGCATCAAATGTTCAGTGCGTGATTAGCTACATAACAGCAAATAAAAAGTTCACTCCAAAAGTTGGGGCACTTGCTCGAAACTTGAGGAAAGCAAATCACACACTGAACAAGTGTAAACTGTCGACCATCAAGCAGCACTGGACGCAAAAAGTAAGATCTCTTTCAACAGCGAAACAACGCCTTGAACGGCGAGTTAAGTGGATTCAGGAAAATTCCACCTTTTCTACTAATCCTTCCCGTCTGTTCAATAAAGCGTCATGTGTAGTTAAAAATCCGCCTAGTCGAGAAGAGATTCAAGTCTTCTGGGAGCAAGTATATGGAGATACTTATCAGCTAAATGAAGACGCTTCCGATATATCACTCTTTCGTAACTTTTGCCAAAGGCAAAGGTTACAAGGTCCAGAGGAAGAGTGTCCACTAATTACTGCTGAAGAAGTGAAGAAAGTTATCGCTAGAACTAAGAACTTTTCGGCGCCAGGGCCAGATAAAATCAACAACTTTTGGTGGAAGAAGTTTACTTCTACGCACCAACATCTAGCTCGTATATTTACTACTTTCTTAAACGGAGAACAACCCGTCCCGCAGTGGCTAGTGGAAGGACGCACGGTATTGATCCCTAAGGCCGGAGATTTGTCATGTCCAAAGAACTACAGGCCCATAGCTTGTTTAAACACCAGCTACAAGCTATTCACTGGCATCCTCAAAGAGAGGATATTGACATCTATCGAGCTGGTATGGAGTGCAATAGTCGAACAAAGTGGATGCAAGAGAGGGCAGGCAGGTTGCAGGGAGAACCTGCTAATAGACAGGTGTATTACCCAGGACTCGATCAGGTATCGACGCAATCTGTCCATGGCTTGGATTGCTTACCGTAAGGCATTCGATAACACGAACCATGAGCTTCTTATCAAGCTCCTTGAGTGCATGGAGGTGCATCCAAAAATAGTGAGATGCATAGAAGAGCTTATGCTCTTGTGGCGGACAAGATTTGTCATAACATCTGACAAAAGACAAGTGACTACAAGCTTTGTCACATATAAGAGGGGGGTCTTTCAAGGAGACTCTCTAAGTCCCATACTTTTCTGCATTTCCCTCTTGCCTCTATCTATTGTGCTCCGAGGCAAAAGCTCTGGATACCTATGTGGCCCGCCGAGCAGAAGAGAATATAAGGTCAACCACCTTTTATACATGGACGACCTTAAACTCTTTGCTTCCTCAAAAAAGGACCTTAACATCCTTGTAGATGCGGTAAATAGGTATTCTAAAGCGATTGGCATGAGCTTCGGACTGGACAAGTGTGCCTGCGTCCACCTACACCAAGGAAGACTAGAAACTACATCATCCAGTGACGATCAGGATGTTCAACTCATAGGCGGAAATACCATTCAACATCTTGGTATTGGAGAAACATATACATATCTTGGAATACCGCAAGCGGAAACCCAAAATGTGCATAACTTGAAAACGGCCCTTGGAAAAAGGTATCGCCAAATTCTCAGAAAAATTTGGGCTTCCGAATTATCTGGAAAGAATAAGATCCAAGCGACCAATATGCTGGCCGTTCCTATACTGCTCTACACGTTTGGTGCAGTAAAATGGAACGTCGATGAGTTAAAACAACTTGATCGAAGCACACGCAAGATGATGACAATTCAACGAAGTCTTCATCCTAGATCTTCCGTACCTCGAATATATCTCCCTCGCGATAAAGGAGGTAGAGGATTGCTAAGCTTAGAGTGTCTTCATCGAAGAACGGTTCTGGCTACAGCCTGTTCAGTTCTAAAAAGCACGGATTCCCTTATGCGACTCGTACATCAACATGAAGTCGCCAATGCTGCGGTGTTTCTATACCATGCAGCAGATAGGGCCGCAGAGGAGCTTGACCTCCCATTTGATTCCAGCGACATTACACATGGCCTAGCATCACTAACACCTCTTGTGCTCAAAAGTCGTATACAGGAAGCAGAACATACGCTTCTACTAAGAGAGCATGCTGAGAAACCCCTCCATGGTAAGTTCTACGGCATCCTGCGTAGAGAAGAGCTCTCGATGGGTCTGACCAACATGTTTCTCAAGTCTGCTGGATTGAGATCGGAGACCGAGGGATTTCTTTTTGCCTGTCAAGACGGCGTCATAGACACCTTAGTTTACCGCGAGCGCATAATGAATATACCTGTACGCGATACCAACTGCCGAGCGTGCAAGCTAGTGCCCGAAACACTTGGACATGTTCTCAGTGGATGCTCTAAATATGCACGCTGCGCGTACATAGAGAGACACAATGCAGCTCTAAAAGTGATATATTACCATCTTAGGCATTTCTATGGTGTTGATCTATTGTCCGTCTTGCCATACGCCCAGGGGGAACTCGAGTCAGTCGTGGAGAATGATCAGTGTAAGATCTACTGGAATTTCTCATTCTCCACCACTCAACGTATCAGTGCTACGAAGCCTGACATTGTCCTCCAAGATCTGAAGAACAAGATCATTTACGTGATTGAATTCCCGGCACCAGCCGATGGTAATATCACACGGCAAAGGAGGGAGAAAAACAGGCGAAATATCAAGCACTTCTTTTCGAGCTGAGTAAGCTGTACCAAGGCTACAAAGTCCATCTTATAATTCTCATAATCGGCTGCCTTGGAGGTATGAAAGCTTCATTTATTAGCCAACTCAACAAGATGCCGGCTTGCCAGCGTCAGGCTCATTTCATCGCGAACCGGATGCAAAAGGCTGTTCTCCTGGGATCACTCCATCTGGTCCGTCAACACTGTTCCTCTTAAATTCTACAAAGATTGGTAGCTCTAAAAAAGTATCCAGAGGTGAAACCTTCATCGCCAACTGTCTTGTCTGCCGCGTAAGGTCATCCGCGGCTAGAGACCTGACTCCAGGGAACAGTGTTGCCCGATGATATCACGCGTAAATTTCCCGCTCTTGCTTACCTTCTAGGACAGAAGGAGCAGAAGCGGATGACGTACACGTTCCGGTAGCTTTGGGATTGGTTTCTTTAAGGAATCATGATCGAAGCTTCCGGAGCCTACAACTTCTCTGAATAATAATACACTTTATTGAAGATTAGGGAAGTTCTGCTCATTTATAATATCTGAATCATCAGTTTCAAACAGAAAAACTTTTTCCATCGACATAATTTAAAGTTGATGCATGAATAGAAAAGACTTTCTGATCATAAATTTTCAAATAGAGTAATATTATGACAATTTTAGTGAAGAAATCATAAAGCTGGGAAAGGGATAGGGTGCGACAGAACTTTTCCTTTCCCTTTTCCAGCTCAAAAAATTATTGTTTCGAACGCAAGATTTCATTTGTCTGATTTGTCTTTGTATTTAAAACATTTTTTGTATTATTTTGTAATTTTTCGTTTTTGGTAAATTTCTATTTTTAAATTGAGCAAAATGAAGACTTTGGTTTGTCTATTATTGAAAAAAAATAACTAATGCTTCCTCCATGAGGAAGCAAATACATTTGCTGACGGGAAGCAAAGTGCTCGTGAAATGAGCACCATATAATTATATAAATACAAACAAAGTGGGAACACTTGAGATCGAATTCACAGCTAGTTTAAATTTAAATGATAAGTTTTCCAAAAAATAGTTGGATTTGCAACAAACTTGCATTGATTATTACCTTACTAAGTGAAAAGTGGGCAAAAAGTTAAGAATTTCTGAAAAAGCCACAACTATCTGGTATTAATATAGATGAAGATAGTTATTAACAATAATCATTCGTTTAAACAATTATTACCTCACTAGAATTGGAAAGTGGACCAAAAGTGGAAAATATTAGAAAAAAAACTGCAACTTTCCAGCATTATTCTAAAAGAATATTATTAAAAATAATAAATAGTTACAACAATTTTGTCTATTAAATTCAGTTGATTATTGCCTCGGTTTAACTGAAAAGTTGAAAATTAGTTTAAAAAATCAGATAAAACAATGAATTTCTAACTTTGTTCTAAGAGCAAATGGCTCTAAAATATAATAAATTGTTTTAACAATATATTTGAAAATCTAGTTATCACTATATAGTAACATTTTTATGCACTAGAAACAATGTTTACTAAAAGAAACCTGAAAAAACTAATATTTAGCGCCAGAAACTTGCAGTACCCAAGTTTTAACTTATGGGGTTTATTTAAAACACTATAAAATAGACTTATAGGGGTGGAATTCGAAAATAAATTTCTTATTTGCATTCTATGGTTGATTTTGTAGAGAAATTTTCAGGATCATTTCGATATACATTATTATTATTATACCACAAAGCCATTTCCCTTTCGGGGTAGGCGTGACTTGCTCAGTTGCAAAATAGTGAGTAGGTACACTGTTAGAAATATCTGGTTGAATTTTCAACCACATGCGGTTGAAGTTTTATACAATTACCGTTGTTGAAATTTCAACCATGCAGTGGTTGAAATTTCAACGACGCAGTTGAAATTTCAACAACATGTAATTGAAATCTCAGTAACGAGAAAAAAAATTTTATTCGGTACAGTTAGTGAATTTCGAAGCGATTTCAATTTTTCAAAAATCTGGAATGATACCCATGAAGATTCCTGGAAAATACTGTGCTTTGAAATTCACTAACTGTACCGAAAGAATTCTGATAAGGAATCAGTGAGTTTATTTCGTACGTTTGTGTCGTGTAATCCATGAGATTGACAAAATGCATATGATATTTAGGAACATAAGCAGCTTCAAAGAAGACAAAAAAAGGTACGTTAGAATTATGTTACCATAATGAGTTGCGCGCCCAATTAGACAAACTTTTCAACACTCGTTTTTGTAAACATTACCTAAAAAAACATACAGCAGTTAGTACCAATATTGTGAATGAAATATTCCCATTATGATGATATTATTCCAGCGTACCTTCTTTTTTTCTTCTCTAAAGCTGCTTCTTTTCCTGAATATTATGTCCTTTATTAATTTCATAGATCTCACGACAAAAACGTACGAAATAACTCCTCGCGGGACTTTTTCTCCTTGGGTTCTGGCCTCGCGGGAAGTATGAGGGGGCATTGTGTAGTTGAATTTTCAACTACATTTGAATGAATTTAATTTCTACTCCGTGGATGAACGAGATTTCAACCACAGAAGTGGTTGAAAAGTGGTTGAATTTTCAACATATTTCTAACAGTGTATATATGTAGAAAGTGGGTCGATGTATGGGTATAAGGTATATAGGTATACAGGTGTTAGGTATAGATGTTTTAGATTGATCTGGAATTCTCGTGTCATTTATTTAAATGACACGTTCATTCCGCAACACTGCTCCGACTCAGGTTGCTGATCAATCTCTCTAGCGATCACCCCAAGTGAGGAGCCTCATAAAGTTGTTATGCATGGTTCCCCACTTGGGCCCATTAGTATCCAAGGTCTTTATTTCAGGCGCTATTCACTCTATTGTCACTCTGTTCACAAACTATTTGTCGCCACACTTTTCTGTCCTGGCATACTCTTCTAGCTTCCTTCACGTCCATCCATTCTTTCATGCAAGCTCTTGTATTCCAAGGGCTTCTTATGTCTCTTCGGATTAATGTCTCATTCACAGATTCTAACCATTCTTTCGGCGGTCTGCCTCTGGGCATTCTGCCATTTACTTTACCTTTATATACTTGTTTGGTGGGTCGTTCATCTTTCATTCTTTCAAGATGTCCGAACCACCTTAGCTGATTTCTTTCCCATATGTCAACTAGTGTCTCTCCTGTACCACACTCTTTGAGGATTGTCTCGTTTCTGACTTTGTCCATCAGTGTTTTCCCGCATATTATGCGGAGAGGTTTCATGCCGATCGCGTTAATTTTACTCCTGTCCTTTTCTTGTCAGGTCCATGTCTCGCTACCATATAATACAGTCGGTACGAAAATAGAGTTATGCATGGCCATTTACGCTTTTTTTGAAATGTTTTTATTTCTGAGGATGGACCCTGCTCTACCGATAACCTGCTTACCCTTATTTATGCGCCTATCTAATTCCCTATCTATTTTTCCGTCGCTAGTGAATAGGCTACCCAGATATACGTACTTGTCAACTTGTTCTAATCTCTCATCATTTAGGACAATGTTGCACATTGTTTTCTCACTATTACCCTCAAACACCATGATTTTCGTTTTATTCACGTTAATTTTGATGCCCATGTTCTTCATGCTTGTGTTAAGTTTATTCAACATTCTTTGCAAGTCCTCGATTGATTCTACCATAACAATCTTGTAATCTGCGAAAGCCAACCCACGTACCTTGACGGTTTCGAGATCTATACCTTCTTCGTCGAAGAGGGCAGTTCTTAGACATTTATCCATGAATATGATAAATAGCCACGAGGGCATAACGCATCCTTGCTTCATACCTTGCATAATATCGAACCAGTCCCTCAGTTTCCCATTTACCCTTACACTCGCTTTACTACCTGTCTATATTGTTTTTATTGCTTGTAGGAGCCCTCCATTTACTCCATACTCTTTAAGGACTTCCCAAAGTTTACTTCTATTTACCGTGACAAATGCTCTTTCTAGGTCAATAAATGCACAGAAAACTTTCTTTCCTACTCTCAAGCTTTTTTCTGTGATCTGTCTTAGGCTAAATATCTGATCTGTACATGACCTTCCTGGCATAAATCCACTTTGGACTTCCCATATCTTCTCTCCTGTAATTTCCATTACCCTACGGATAAGTATTTTTGAGTATATTTTACTTATACGGTACTTAGTAGGCTGATACCTCTATAATTACTGCGCTATATTTCAGCGCTAATACTGTCTATACCAGCAGCCTTACCGTTTTTCAAGTTCTTAATTATATCTCTGACCTCAGTGACACAGAATTTTTCATTTGGGTTTTCTAATGCATTATATTCTATGTCGCAGTTTTGTTGTCCGGTATCTTCACCTCCTAATAGTTCATTGGGAGAGTTTTTCAAAGCGTTTACTATTCCGTCTATATCATATAGCATTTCACCTTTGCTGTTTCTCATGCTGACAAAATCTGTACTTTTACTTGCCTTCAACTGTTTATATAATAGTTTCATAATTCCTTCAAAGTAGTTTTGTATTTTGTTCTCTTCTTCTATTCTGGTTTTCTCTTTGCTCTCTTTGACTAGTCGTTTAATTTTCCTCTTTTTGAGTCTGTAATCGTTTTTTAGTCTATTTCTCTCCTCATCGCTAAGACCTGTCATGTTCAGCGTTTTATTGTGCGCTGTTTTCTTTTCTTTTTAGGCTGCCGCAATTTCATCATTCCACCATGCATCACCAGATTTTCTTCCTACAACCGCCGTACCACATACTTCGGTCGCAGTTTTAACAATGATATCCCGTAACAGAGTCCATGCGCCCTCTGTATCTTTATTGCTTAAAAGCGCTTCCCACGTTGCCCTATCAATGCGTTCGTTTATCTTATTCTGAAAATCTATTTGCACTTCCGATTTCTGTAAATTTTCGACCTTGATTCGCGTTTGTTTCGTTTGTTTGGTTCTCTTTCTTCTCCATCCCTGCCCTACGTTCATTTTGGGGAGTAAAAAGTAATGATCAGTATTGCATTCGGCCCCCCTCATGACTCTTGTATCTGTAACTAGTTCTCCTAGTCTTTCATCTGCAATAACGAAGTCAATTATACTGCGGTTATTTCCCTCATACCAGGTGTAAGTGTTGATCATTTTATGTCGAAACCAGGTATTTGTAATAAATAGGCCCTTCTCTAAGCATAAGCTAACTAATTTTCCCCCGTTATAATTTTTTCATGTTGGATCCCCAAAATTACCTAGCACCCCTCCTGTATATGTATCCTGACGTTGGACGCCGACCCATCCGTTCATATCTCCTAACAAAATTATTCTTTCACCTTGGTCGCAAGTACTTATTGTATCATTTAAAGTGTCCCAGAAGGCGTCCTTAACTTCCCTCGAATTGCCATTAACTGGTGCGTAGCACGCTTTAATAAATAATCTTCTGATTCCTACCTTCATTCTAGCCCATAGTAATCTGAGTGATACAAAATTATGATCTATGAGATGTTGTCTTGCTTTTTCATTCATAATTAAACCGACCCCTTGACTACGATGTGATTCCCTATCTACTCCTGACCGTATATCAAAACCGCCTTTCAATACCCCATTTTCTATGTTTCTAATTTCGCAACCCTTTTTCTTCGTCTAAGGTACACAAAGAAGCTCTAGTTTCCTTATGTGCATAGTTTCTCGTAGTTCTCGTATGTTAAGATCACTCCTCTAGCATTCCAAACACCCAGTCTCCATTCATCGCCCGAAACTCGATCTTTGCGTTTACCGTGTGCATGCTTTTCGTCAATCCGAGTTTCAGTTCATTCCGAGGCTACTTTATTGTTTGTATTATTCATGTTTATATTGTACTCCTAACTATCACCTGTATGCGCGAGATTTGTTTTGCGAGTCGAAATCATGTCCGAACTAAGCAGTGATTTGTCATATGGTGGAGTCAAGCTGTAACGTCAGTCCCACCAAAACTTCTGTTACGGGGGGGGGGCGCCCCCCCTAAGGACATGAGAAAGGAAACCGAGAGTCTCAATAGGTTGATGATTTTTGCTGAGAAGGTCACCAGCCTTCAGCAGTGTTGTATTAGATAGGAGTTCATATGTTCCCATCTGCCGATTGCCGGCCTACCTCTAAAACAAGAGCCGATGAGACTTTATTTTTTTTTTTTTTTTCAAACTATACGCGATTAAAAATTTTATATGAAATCGTTAGTATATAGAGACATAGTGTAAGGGAAAAGAGGCCTGAGAATCGAAATTTTCATCTCTGAAAATTTTTGAACAAGTTTTGCTTTAGTAAAGCCGCAAATGTGTCATGGAATTCTATATTTCTTGAATATCTGAGGTTCAATTCGTTTGAACTTTCAACTAAAATGAACGGATAAAGTGTTTTAATAAAGCGTTTAAAGACAATTAATGTCTTTTGGTAAGAATTCATCTTTTTGGTTGAAAATGTAATTATTTGGTAGAAAATTCAACTATTTTATTGAAAGCTTATCTTTTGATTAAACATGCAAACAACTTTTTGGTTGAAAATTCATCTGTTCTGGTTGAAAATTCATTTGCTTCGATTGAAATTTACTGTTTTTTAAAAAAATTAGTCCTTTTTTATTCAATTCAGCTGTTTTTGATTTAAAGTAAAAATCTGTTCTTGCTCTTGAATGTAATAGTTGATATATATAAACTATTACATTTTTCGTTGAGAACTCATCTTTTTTCCTTGAAAATTCAACTACTTGTTTAAAATTTGAACCACTTCGTTGATTATTAGAAAACAGTATTAAATCTTCAATTAAAAAAAAAATCAAAGGAAAATGAATTGTAAACAAAATTAATTTTCAACCAAACAAACGAATTTCCAACAAAATACATAAATTGCTGCAAATATTCCTATAAATAATATAGGTTTGATAACATTTGGTGAAATATAACAATTTATATTCTCACTAACAAATTAGATGAACAATTTCGAAATATTTCGGAAGTTCGAGTACAACGAATTTGTGCCTTCCACTCAAATAGCTTGAGATTAAGTTGAAAGTTTAAGTTAGTCACAAATGTGAATAAAAATGTATTAATAAATATTTTTTGAAACAATTGATCATAGTTAAGTATTAATTATAGAATATTCCAGGAATTAAAAAGTTTTAAAAGAATTTAGAAGGCTTGAAAGCTAAATAAATTTAAATTTCAAGCCTTCGAAATGAGTGTAATATACATAGGCAATCTTGTAGGCAATCTATGAATGAGTATTGAATACAAAGGGAGTATAAGTACAATGGATACTAATTTCAAGATCTCAGGTATGTTCGCCTCTAATCCGACGTCAGATATGCTTGTCAAAAGCAAGTTAGGGGTGACTCGCGCAGGCCGTAGCGCAATGGTGGGGGTATAATTAGCAGGTAGGAAAATGCGAGTCGGGCGATGGCCTTTCTAATAATAGGGCGGGTTACAACTACTCCAGTTGAATTGCGATGAACCTGTAAATAGCCTGGAGAATACTTTTAATTTTCCTCTTATTTCAGAAAGCAACAAATCGGTATGGATGTAGTCGATTTATTGCTCTGTAGGAGTAACTTTCTGGTGAAAGGGCTGCATAGCCCCATGAACCATGATGTTTGAAGAACATAGGCATAATTATACAAAGTTAACTCGTTCGATTTTAATCCGAATATTTCGTGTCGGAATATTCTTCTTAAATCTATACAATAAGATTGTTTCACATTTTTGTCATCAATAAAATTGTCCATGTTCAGTGGGGTGTGCCAAAAAAAGTGAATTTTCGAATTTAATATCTGCCTAGGAGTCAAATTATTCCTAAGCGTAATACAACCCTACTCCTTTTTTTTTAAATTTTTGAAAGAACTATTAGATAGTGCGACTCGCGTTTGAATTATTTATTATAAATTTTCCAAGCGTTAGAAGTTGAGAATCCGAGCGACCCTGGGTAGCCTGAGAGGGCGCACCCGATTTCCGCTCACGGTCAACCACCCTCGGGTTCAAAATTCCGAGTTCCGCTCGGGGCAAAAGCAGGTATCTTACGGTGCATCCAACTTCCGCTCAAGAGCTCGTCAGCTGCCCCTCCCACTAACAAGGGGACCTTCAGGTCTGCTTTTTTTTGTTTGCATTGATACTTTCCTCAATGAAAGGTACGTACCAGAGGTATTTTGAGAAAAATCAAGAAGACGCAATTTTGACCCATTTTCGAGAAAAATGCATTTCAAAAATTGCAAAACGGATGGTCATTGAGCCGGTGTAAAAGTATATCGAAGAGTCGGTAGCTCCCTGGTAGAGCGCTCGGCTGATAGCCGCAAGGTTGCGCGTTCGATTCTCGCTATCCATGCTTTTTTTATTCCTTAAAATGCTTGTTCATTCCATTTTTGAATAACATTTGAAAAAATTATACCATTTAATGATTATTTAATCATTATTTTTAGTGAAAACTCTGTTAATCGTATTTGTATTACCACTCGTTTGGACAATAGTGTATTTTATTAAAATTCTTTATTATTCAGTAGTTTCTAGTATCTATATTATTAAATTAAAGTTGGAACGAAGTATTTCAAATACATATTTGAATAGATATTTACTAACAAGAATCAAAGCGTCTTGGAAGTGTATTTTTTCACTTTGTTCCTACTTTGTTCCTACTTTAATTTAATAATATAGATACTGGAACTATTGAAGAATTCAAAAATAGAATAAACTAGCATTTTAATGAATAAAAAAAAGGTATGGATAACGAGAATCGCACGCGCAACCTTCCGGCTATCAGCCGAGCGCTCTACCAGGGAGCTACCGACGATTAAAATACTTTTATACCGGCTCCATGACCATCCCTTCGCAATTTTCGAAATGCATTTTTCTTGAAAATTAGTCAAAATTGCCCTTGTAACAATTAAATCCAAAATTGTGATCGTTTGTGAAATGTAAATAATGCAGATAAAACTATATCGTTTCAAATCATGTTCGAAACATTGATGTTCAGATTATTTTGAAGTCGCAAATCGAACATATTAAAAATAATAAATAATAATTAGAAAATAAATATATAATTATTAATTTTTAATGAAAAATCTAAAGTTAGCAGGAAAAAAAATAAAGAAGATTCCCAGCTACTGGGAAACGGTTATTTACATTTATTGAAACACTATCTCTCGACATGATTATTTCACAGTACTAACTAATAGTTTCGCATACTTCTTGCACATATTGTTTAAAAAATTACATTTTAAATTAAAAATCGTTAAAGTAATAAGCAGTTGAGTACAATTAGGCGAACGGACGATATGATACAAAATAAATATAAAAAAACGCTATTACAAGGACGCCGAAAATAAATAATTGATTAAACAATTTATTATTATTTTTAGAAATTTTCTCATACAATGGAGTTGAAAGATGCTGTTTTTTTTACAAATTTTCTATTTGTTGTCCAATTTTCAATTAGACGAAAGTGATGGTTCATCAATGTTAACGAGGGTGATTTTTTAAACAATTTATTATTAATGTAAATAATATTCTCTTAGAAAAATGCTACAAAATTGCAGTTTAAGAAAAATCACTTTTAGCCAAATTTTCAATTAAGTTAAGTTAAGTAATTAATTAGTCAAAAATTAATTGTTTAAAAAATTTATTTTTATAATTAATAATATTCTCTTTGCTTGATTGCCTTTATTCGTAGAATGTTGCGGTTTTTTCTGAAATTTTCAACTGTTTGTCTATTTTTTATTAAACGTGACATAATAATTAATTAGATTTAGTAAAAATAATTATTTAAAGAAATTATTATTGTTCATGACTATCTTCATCTATATCAGTGCCTGAAAGTTGCGTGTTTTCGGCAATTTTTACCTTTCTGTCTTTTTTCCACTTAGTGAGGTAATAATTGATTGAAGTTTAAAAAAAGTTGTTTAAACAATTTCATATTGTTTATAACTATCTTTTCTCAGACAATTGCTAGGAAGTGGCGGTTTTTTCTACAATCTTTCACTTTGCTTCGCCTGCTTAATTACTTGATTGTATAAATCATTTTTAACAACGTTTATTTTTTAGCTTGAAACTTAGTGGGAAGTTTGTTGGTGAGAAATTTCTTGGCTTGGGGATTTGTGGGTTCGGAATTCGTGGGCTTGGGGTTAGTGGGGCTTCGAGTTTGTGGGTTTAAGGTATGCGGATTAGGAGTATGTGGGATAAGGGTTTGTAGATTGGGAGTTTGTGGGTCAGAGGTTTGTGGATTAAAAAAAACAAGCAACTGTTTGATGTCCGCGTGGACCTTAATGCATTTTCGAATATTGAGAAATTCATAAATATAAAATTTTCAAAATTCGATATCTCGTCAAAAAAATATATTTGAGAAAACTCAACGGCATTCGGAAGGGGAAGACTTGTACTTTAAGATGCTACATAACCGCGAATTGATAAAAAAACAGTATTTTTTGCACTTTTGCGTTAGGATATCTGTAAAACCTGAGGTTATAGAGCAATTCTGAGGCCGGATTCGTTTTCAGCGCGGAAAATTACTTGAGAAATAACTATTAATTGTCCAGGGGCAAGAGCTTGCAGGGTAGTACCGAAAAAGACTACATAGTAAACTGCATTGCAACTTATGTGGGAACCCTTATGAGATCCTTGTGTGATGTACTGTCTCAAATTACGATCTAAGATAGGAATATAGCATGGGAATCTATATGCGTCCTTATTATGTGTTTTTAAGAAGGTTCCTACATGGATGGGTTTGCAATTAATATTAAGGGAGTGCGCAGTGGTTTTCTGTGAGAGCTACGGCTGCACACTATTTTTTGGGTTGTTTTAAGATTGACGAATATGCACCCAAAACTTCCGAAACATATTTCATTTGAAAGAAGTTATAATCCCATGCGGGATTTCATGTAGGAGCAATTAATAGGTTTCCATAACGGTATTCATATAAAAACCCATGTTGAAACCCACAAAATATTTCCCATCCTTGAAAATTATTTTCAAATTGAAGAGATTTCAAAAAATTTCATACAAAATGTAGATTTATGAAGGCTTTGTTATAACGATGAAACGATGCCTAAGTTCGTAAAAGCTTTACAAATGTAACTTTCATTTACTTTCAGGTTATTGCTACTGTGGTAGTTCATTGGAATGCAGGATTGATAATGAGACCTATATTCACGATGTTCGCGTTGATTGCACCATAAAGATTGGTGAAAATACTGGCAAGTGCAGAAAGCGGTACTTAAGGGAACCATTTCGCCTCAATATTGGTGAAAAATTGCTGTCAAAGGGTGCGGAGTTATATCGGACTGAAGAAGCAGCAACATTAATGGAATTTGGAAATCGAGAACCACCAACGGTGTCATCTGATTTGGTGTTGAGAGTCGCAAAAGCCAAATATATAGGTTCAACACGCCTGCACACGGATCCTCGAAAAGCACTGGAAATAATGAAAAACACGACATGGAATAGCTCAATCCATAATATTGGATACAATCCTTTCTCGGTGCACTTCTGGACAGCTCACCAAACTCGCTTATATTTCTACAATTCTCTACGTGATATATCTAGTGTCAGCATGGATGCTTCCGGAGATTTAGTTTCCGAAATTGAATACGGAGATGGGATTAGGTCTGGTCCTATTTACATGTATTTACTTGTAGTCAACAATGAATGTGGCCAGTTTATTGTTGCTCAAATGATCAGCTCTGTTCATCATTCTGCAGCCATTCTAAATTTCCTCAACGAATGGGTTCGTTTAGGTGCTCCTCATCCAAAGGAATTTACTTGCGATGGAGCGAAGGCCATTATTCTGGCCAGCATAAAAGCATTCACTCAATACTGCACCATAGAAGAATACGTCAATGCCTGCGACAAAGATGCTCTTCCTCGCTGTTACGTGCGAATGGACGTTGCTCACTTCATTAAATTGTATGTGGATTTTTTTGGGAAAGAGACAAACTTGAGGAAGGTTAGAATTTTTTACAAAGCGTCGTTGGGTCAACTGATCCTATGTCAGGACATGCAGAAGGCAAGAAAAATACTGAAAGCCATATTAATTGTGGCACTGTCTGAAACTGACGGTTCGCTCCTTGAAAGCAGTGAGGATACGCAATGTGATAAACAGAGGCAGTTCCTAAAAACCTTGATCGATCCTAGCGAGTTGGAGGAAAATAGCGATTCAGGGGAGCAGGAGTGGCAACCCAGTAGACCAAGTGATGAGTCTATTTTTGAGGAAGAGACGGCGAATGTTACCAATAGATTTGACAACGTATGGACCAAATGGTTTGAAAATATTCACGCAGAAGTAGAAGAAGTGAAGAATAAAGAAACGGGAAAGCATGACAATGCATTCTACTTGCCAGCACTTCTGATTCGCCTCAAGCGAGACATTAAGTTTTTTCCCTTATGGTCCAGCATTTGGAGAGGAAGGTTTGCATACGGGAAAATTCCCGCATCTAGTGCAGCTTGCGAAAGCCAAATCAAGGATGTGAAGAAGGATTTGTGCAGAAATATCTCCAGGATGAGAGCAGATGATTTTGTCCACGCCCTGCTGTCGTACGTAGTTGGTCGCACGATCAGCATTGATGATGAAACAATAGAAGGTACGTAACGAAACTTTTCAATAATAATATTGTAAGCATTTATCCAACTTGGATGCATTTCTCATTCTCATGTGTTTTTAGATGCCGTTGCGAAGACTTCAGATGGCATTTCTTGTTGGAAATCAACGAAAAGTCTTGTGCAGATAAATGAAAAACCAGTGGACGCGAAAACGAAAAATTGTCAGATCTGCGAGTCAGCGTTTACTAAAAAAAAACATGAAACGCTGGACGATGAACTTCCGGTATGCGACCTATGTTCTAAAATTGAGAGTGCTTCACAAATTCTTAGCTCTAGAGAGATAGAAGACTGGAGAGGTTTGGTGGCCAAAAATTTTAAGAAGAAGACGACCAGAACGAAATCTGGAAAGCCTGCAAAGTATTTTGACCCGAATCAAGAAACATTTGATGCAGTTTCTCAAGAACACCTGAAGAAAGTTCCTATATTAAAAAATGGAAGCAGTAAGGAATTGAAGGTAAATATTCCGTGTAATTTTTTATTGGATAAGACTTCTTGAAAATCGTCTAATTTAAATTGTAATAGCAATAAATAATTAAAAATGTCAAGTCAATGTTTAAATGTGTTTGAATAATAAAAGATTACGATCGCATGACAATATTTACTAACTATATTGGAATATTAATTTTTCATTTCATATTTTTCAAACAAATCATGTTTTCCATTTTAAAAAAAAACTTTAAACGTATTTATATTCAAGTGGAATATTTACACAAGTAACTTATTATAAAAGGAAGATTATAATTGTAGACCATGAAATAAAATGTTGAATATATATTTATATTCAGTTTGCAATGTAAATTATTCGAACATTTAAAATCATTGAGCAGCAGCAATCTTCTAACTAACTTAATATTTTTATCGATATACATATTTACTGAATATTCATTTGTTATCCAAATTATTTTTGAAAAAAAGCAAATCTAAAACAGGGTATTTTATCAAGCATTCTAATATCCATTCGTGCTCTGATATGACGTTTTTGTTTATTGTAGGGAGTGAAGATTAAAAACCAAATATTTTCGTTCGCCAACACCTGTGCATTCGACTCGATTGAGCAATGCTTCATCGTTGGAGCCACGGATCATCCGAAAATTGAAAAATTGATGGAATCACTCCAGAGACATAGTAAAGCTCTAGAACTGGCTTTCTATGTCAAAAGATATGGCACCCAATATGCCTACGTAAAAAGGGGGGCTATATTGCTGGGTATTGCCAAAATGCTGAACCCAAAAAAAATAATTCCAGACAACAGAAAGCCAGGAGATGGAATTTTTAAAGTAGAATGCTCCATGAATGCATTGGACTTAGCGTCAAGATTATTTGCCGAATTGCCCGCCAACAGGATCAGTTTAGAGTGCACACAAGGTTGCCCGCGAAAAGTATGCAAGGAACTCCATTTTCTGGTGCACAATTCGGTCTTCAGCCAACCTGCTTCAGAAAGTGATATTCGCAGCTTTCTCCTAGCGGACAGATCCTGCAGTAATAGAAAATGTATGCTTTCTAATTAAAAACGTTCAAAATAATTAATTTAAACTTGAAGCGTCAAAAATTAAACAAATCCAAACATCATCATGATTTTTCAAATTCAATCATTGCTGGAATATCAACGTAAATTGAAAATAATAAAATCAATTTCAACGTTTTCTTACGTTTATACTAGTTTTTTTGTTGTTGAATAATTTGAACAAAAATCAATTCAGAGAAAAAATATATTTACCTATGCGAAGTTGCAACAACATCCCGTGTTTGAATTTTTTCGTTGTCCTGTTTGCAGATAGTCGAGATGCAAAAAAGATTGAAGTTCACGTTGATTTATTTTGAAAAGCTGCTAATACTATATTAAACTCACGGCACTGTAGAATTTTTCATACTGAAGGGAAAATGCGAAAGTTGCACTCTACCTACCTGTCCATCTCACATTTCCCCTACCTTTTCTAATTACACCCACCAACGAAGTAGTGTGAACCTATTTTTCAAGAAGTAGGTAACAGGTACTCGACGATTGAGTCATAATTCTGGAAATTCTGAAGTTAGGTCGCTTTCAAGGAAGGTATAATCCTTAAGGTCCTTCTCTGCTTGAAAGTCTCTAATTACCTAAATATAATTCTCTAGAAATTCATGGAAATTTTCATATTCTATCTAGTCCCCTATACATTTCTTTTCCTTTCCTGTAAATACCTACTCAATCCTTAGTGGCATAACAGGACCAGAAAACCGATTGAGTTAGAGTTTACCTTAAAACAGATATGGTTTAATAGTAAGAAAAAACAATGACGTAGCTCAATTAAGAAAAAGAGGTGGCCTAGCGCCGCTAGGCCTCCAAAATAGGTGGCCTAGCGCCGCTAGGCCCCGCTGGGCCTCGACTACACCACTGTACGGGAGTGACAAAAATCACTTATGATGAAAGCGGTGAGTTACAATTAATTTTAACGATAGTGATTCCTAATAACATTTCACATATCTTCTTGAATAAAACTGATTTTAATTCCATACAGTCTGTTCACAGGTCCTTTCATATTCTTACAACTGCAAGATCTTTTAACGCCCATCTATTTGGATAACATTCCCGTCAGCCTATCTGATGTAGCAGACCGTACAGGCAAATACGTTCTTTTGGGAGTGGTTCGGTATAAAAATCATCTGCTGGCTTCTAACATTCATATTTCACAACTTGGAATGGGACACTACACATCGGTCTGTAAGCGACATAACACATGGACTGAATTCAACGATCTTCAAGGTGGAACACAGAAAAATTTAAAAAAAGAAGAGGACAGGACTGTAAACGTCGAATTTATTATATATGTTAGAATTTAGGAAGAATCCAAAGTCAGTCCTAGGAATAGCATTCATTAAGGATAGTCCAGTTATCTGGTAGTTTTTGTCCCGAAATATTCCCACATGGAATGTTTTTAATGAGAAAGTTTCGTTAAGGGATCCCTTTTAACATATCAAAAATGCTTGAGCAGAACAATTGCCAAACCGGTTTTTTGTTCGAAAATGGTTCTAAAAGTTACTTTTGCGTAGACGGATAATTCCCATTCCATTTTAGAGCAAAATGTCCAACAGAAGGTTTCGAATTAGGATATATTGAAAAAACCCCACTTTTTTGGATTTCCAGCGAAAAATCACTAGTTTAAAAAAAAAAACTGTGTACCTTTTTTACGGGCAGAAAAGTTGAGTTCAGTTCTTTCGAAATAAATCGGGTCACGCTTAGCTTGCATCGATGATTCCAGAGGGTGAAATAGAGTCTATGAAATTCTGTGCAAATCTAAAAAAGAAATCTTGTAGACCTATTATTTTGGAAGTTGCGAGGTTTCAAAAATTTCATTTTTGTTACATTTTTGACTAGAAACGAAGAAGTTGTGTTTTTCTGGAATGCCTCTTTTCCTGTGAATCCTACGACAAAGTTTACCGGAAACAAATTAAAGTGGAGTCAATGAAGCGTAATTTAAAAAAAACTGTCCCAGCCCTAATAGGTGATGAGATATGACCGTGGAAAGTGCACTCTTCCTGCATAGAGGCACCTGAGGGTACCGTAAAGTAGAACTACGCTCATATTTCAAATTTGTTGTCCCAAATAAGTGTATAAATTTCATTTATAGTGTATAAAACGTATTTTGCTACTGATAAATAAATAATTGTTTATGACTGAAACTTGCTGTCACCACTTGTGATTACTTTCTGGCACTTTTTAAAGTACTTTCGTGGCAAAAAAGTGGTTCTTATTGATTGAAAATGTGTGATATGCTTCTTTATGAATGAAAAAATATTTTCTATTGATAATTGTTTATAACAAAATCTTGCCATAGCCACTTCGGAGTACTTTTTTGACAAAAAAACAATTGTATTTGATTGAAAACACATTAAAAGATATTGTTGCAAAAAATTATTGAAAAACTATTTGTTTATTGATAAAAAATATATATCACATTTTGATCAAATATCATTATTTTTTGTTAGAAAAGTACTAAAAAAATACTCGAAAGTGGCTATGGCAAGATTTTGTTATAGACAATTATTTATCAAAAGTATTTGTTAATTGATGAAAAAATCACGTGCGTCCTAAAACTATGACCCAAGACAGATTTATGTTTAAACATCTTCGGTAAACTTTGACTGAAAGTGAAATCTTACATAAAGCAAATAATAACTCACGCACATGTGGGAGTATAAATAGTATATTGCGTGACGAGGCTCGAAGGCCCGAGTCATGCATACAATTTTTCATCATATCGATAATCGAAAAGTCGACTTGAGATGACTGTGGAGCGGGTCGACAATCGAATTTTCAACCCTAGGGAATGGCGTCGCCATTTGCATTGATCTGTCACTTTCTTCCCTAGGGTTGAAAATTCGATTTTCGACCCGCTCCACAGGCGTCGAAAGTCGAATTTCCGATTGAGGTATGATGAAAAATTTATTTTCTCTTATATATAATGTCGTGCAAAAGTTTCTGGACAGTTATTTTCCAATAGGATAATAATCCTAATCTAACAATGTAACAATAACCCTACTTTAATAATAATAAACTGTAGATTTTCTCTCTATTGACATATCCGGCATATTTTGCCGTATTTGAATATTCTTTTCCGGTATATTTTATCGTGTACTAAATTGAATTCTGAAGAATTTATTATGAATTCCAAACGATTCTAGATTAATTTCAAACAATTCTCGATTAATTGCAACTAGTTGAAAAATTGATATTTGCAAAAATATTTCGGCCAACAGAAAATTCAATGGAGATCTTGATGACAGGTGGAGGTTATGTGTCATCTGTATATATCTGTATTCCTTGCCGGATCTTGATTTTCTCTTACGGCAGATTTTCCCGGATTTTAATTTTCTCGTCCGGAATATTTTTAATATCATCATTTTCCGTCAATTATCACGAAATTCAAAAATTTCCACAACTTTCATAAATTTCAGAAATTTACATAAACTTAATAAATTTCAACAACTTTTATAAATTTTAACATAAATTTCTACAAATTTCATAATTTTCCCAAAAATTTCATAAATTCCCACGATAATGATACATTTCCATAAGTTTTAGAAATTAGGGTTCTTCATCAAACTTTTCATACATTTTAAAAATTAAAGGGAAATGGCTCTCCAACTGTCTTGTCTGCCGCGTAAGGTCATCCGCGGCTAGAGACCTGACTCCAAGGAACAGTGTTGCCCGATGTTATCACGCGTAAATTTCCCGCCTTTGCTTACCGTCTGGGACAGAAGAAGCAGAAGCGGATGACGTAGACGTTTCACTTGGTTTCTTTAAGATACCATGATCAAAGCTTCCGGAGCCTACAACTTCTCTAAATATGATAGGTGGAATTATATTATAATTTGAGGAAATTTTAGAAATTCATGGCAATAGAACGGTAACTTTTGTAACCAGTAACTGTGGTGCCTTCCCGCCCCTCACGAGACGTTGAAAAGGGGTAGGGGATTTGAAAATTTTCAACTTTTATTTGCAATTATTTTATCCCGCTTATAAAAGATTCTAGGTTTAAAATGTTACAAATATAATATTCTGGTTTTTGAATATTAATGGTCAGGGAAAATGAAAAGGTGATTAGGGTAAAATTAGAGAATTTTTTATATTAAGTTTTGCGGTAATGCTGATATAACATTCTTCTTAGTAATTTATTTTCTTTGTATTTATATTTCTTTTTTTGAAGTTGCTTTTTCCTGAAAATGATCTTTTTAGTTGTAAATTTTATTATTTGTTTGAAAATGCAACAGTTTTGTTCAAAAATTAATCTTTTTGCTTGAAAATTCAACTACTTCGTAGAAAATTTACTTTTTGACAGAAAATCATATTTTGGTGTTGTAAAATAAATTTAAATGTTTTCTGGATAAAAATCCAACTATTTTTTGGGAAATGTACATGGAAAAAATAAGTTGTCGAAACTTCACTTGACTAGTCAACCATTCTAGGATAGGCCACTTTATTTTAGAATCTCGTATAATTTTGATTAAAGAACCGCAGACTTCATCGAAAAAGTGAAAAAAGTCATCGAATTATTGGAAGACAATCTACGAACATCAGTTTTCGAATTTTTATTCAGCAGATTTTGACAAAGTTCAAGGCAAACATTCAATTGTTCATAAAAAGTCCTCCAGATTCCACAAGATTTGGAATACAATAACTCTAGCACAGAAACGAATAACTGATTTATAAGTTGTCGAAGAATTCGTTGACTGTCTTCTACATATCTATATATTCACAATGTACAGTCACATTGGATGCTCAGGTGAAGTGGTATATGTATCAGTCTGAATGGAGTCGCGGTCACCGGTAATGAACAAATGAGCACGGATTTAGATTTGACTTTTCACTGACATTTGTGCAAAATATTCAATGTGTTGAGTTAGCCGTGGGGTCTAGTGGTTAGGGATAAGTTGCGTTCGATAGGTGTTAGGTAGTTCGAATCCCGCCGCAAAATTTCTTCCGATTTTTCATAGGTTCATGTGTATCTGTGAAAATAAATATAATTTAAGCGTGAGTCTATGTGAATAACAATATAGTAAATATAACCGCGAAATATATATTTTTTTAACTTGGCTATACTGTTTTCTAAAAACTCGTTAGGAGTCATCGAAAGTTTCATTGACTGGCTTCGAAGCATTAGTGTATCAGTGTTTCAAGAACTCTATTCCTCTGGTCTTCACATTTTCATTGAAATTATTTTGTACTTTCGACAACTCTTTCTACTTTTTAATCATTTATCAATCAAGGTTTCTAAGACGATTCTTCCAATTTATGGCATACGTTTAACCCTATCCTAGAGTGGTTGACTCAGTCATTCAAAATTTCAACAACTAATTTTTTCCGTGTATATTTTTTATTAAAAAGTTCATATTTCTGAGCAGAAAATTAATCTTTTTTTGATAAGAATGCAACTATTTGGTTGAAAAATCAACTATTTCGTAGAAAATTTATCTTTTGAGAAAAATTCACATTTTGTGTAGAAAAATTAATTTAAATATTTTTTCGATGAAAATTCAACTATATTTTTTAATATTTGTCTTTCTGATTTGAAAAGTCATCTGTTTTAGTAGAAAATTGATCTTTCTTCGATGAAAATGCAACTGTTTGATTAAAAATTAAATAATTGTTTTAAAAAGGCATCCTTTTTGTATGAAAATTCTACTATTATTGTTGAAAATTCGTCTTTTTGGGTTGAAAATTCAAATACCTTCGTACAAAATTTACTTCTTATTTAAACTGTTTTTTTTTGTTTGAAAATTTTTTTTGAACCACTTTGTTAAAAAATAATTTTTTCGTTGAAGATTCAAATTTTTATTTGAAAATTCATCTCTTTGGTTAAAGTTTGACTATTTAGTTGAGAACTGATTTTTTTTAATTGAAAATTTAACTGCGTGGGTAAAAGTTGAACTATTCCGTTGAATTTTTTGTTAATGAAGCTTTACCTGTTTGGTTAAAAATTTAACTATTTTGTTGAAAATTATTTTTTTTTCTGAAAATTCCTATTTTAATGGTTGAAAATTCAATGTTTCTACAGAAAATTCGTCTTTTGGCTTTCAGGACCAACAATTCAGGTGAACTTTTTTTTCTTTCATCACTGAGAAATCTTTTTATTTGTTGAAAATTCGTCTTTTTGATTTTGAAATTAATTTTTTTTCAATCACATTTCATCCTTCTAGGTTGAACTAACAACTATTAAACTTTTTTGTTATGAATTTTCTTTTAAGGTTGAAAATTGAACTATTTCTTTGAAAATTCAATTGTTTTGTAGAGAATTTAATTATTTTGTAGAAAACTTAAGTATTTTCTTAAGAAGTCATCTCTTATCGTTGAAAAGTCACTTTTTTGTTTAAAAGAAATAAATTTCTAAATTTTTGATTTGTATATATGTATGTTACTGGGATTTGAATGTTAATGGTTAATGAAAAAAAATTGGTCGAAGAAAAATCATAAAATTATGAAATTGAAGTTTTCTCCCTGCACAGCGCGCATTATCTCAAATACAACTAATTTCCACTAGTTTCAAGTCCCATATCTTACTATTTCTGGAAACCATAAATTGCGTACAGTAATAGGGGGGTAGACAAATTTTGTTACGGTTTGTTACATCGGAGTGGGGGGGGGGGGGCTTGATTATCCGTTACGTAATTTACGTACTTTCCTAAAACGCATTTTCTCCTTTGCCTGCTTAGTCAAGCTTTGTTTATAAAATACCGGTGCGGACCGATATGAGTCCTCTGAAAGAACCAAAGAGAGAGAGAGAGAGAGATGGGCAAAGAGAGAGACTGAAGGGCTCCTTTCTGTGGGTGAAGAAAAGCGAGCCTCCGGTCTGTGCCATAAGACACAACGTGTGTGTCAGAGGCCTGCGTTACACTAGCAGTCGTGGTTTCATTCGAATCAGGCGCGACTCCCCATATCGAGGTCTAAGATGTTTACACATCAAAAAAACATATCACACATTTTCAATCAATTAGAATCACTTTTTTGCCACGAAAGTACTAAGAAAGGGCCAAACAGTGATCACAAGGAGTGATAGCAAGTTTCTGTTATAAACAATTATTTATTTATCAGTGGAAAAATACGTTTCATACACGACAAATGAAATGTATACACTTATGTGGGACCAAAATTTTGAAACGTGAGCGTAATTCTACTTTACGGTACGCTCAGGTACCTCTATGCAAGAAGAGTGCACTTTCTAAGGTCATATCTCGCGACCTATTAGGGCTAGGATGGTTGTTTTATCTTCGAAATTACGCTCAATTGATTCCACTTCCATTTTTTAATAAACTTTGTCCTAAGATTCACAGGAAACAAGGTATTTTCAAAAAACACAACTTTTTCGTTTTTAGTCAAAAATACAAAAAAAAAATGAAATTTTTAAAACCTTGAAATTTCCAAAATAATAGGTCTACAAGAATTTTTTTTAGATGTACGCAGAATTTTATAGACTCTATTTCATCCTCTGCCATCATCAATGCAAACAAAGCGTGACTCGATTTATTTTGAAAACACTGAATTCTACTTTTTTGCCCGTAAAAACAGGCAAAAATGGCCAACGTTGAGTGGTCATAACTGATGACCTATTATAGGTAGGACATTGTTCTTTTTTTGAAATCACAGAAAATTGAGTCTATGTTCACTCACCTGTGAAACACTTTTCCGTGTAGTAATTAGGTGCGAAGGTACACAGTTTTTTTTTAAACTGATTTTTCGCTGAAAATCCAAAAAAGTGGGGTTTTTTCAATACATCTTAACTCGAAACCTATGGAAGATAGCGGATTATTTTTCCAACAAAATTTTCTCATGATTTTGTCCTCTTTCTTTTATCTGTTGGACACTTTGCTCTAAAATGCAATGGGACCATCCACGCAAAAGTATCTTTTGGAACTATTTTTGAAGAAAATAAACGGTTTAGCAATTTATCTGTTCTATAGCATTCTTGATACGTTAAAAAGAACCCCTTAACGAAACTTTCTCATCAAAAAAATTCTCTGCGAGAGTTTTTCGAAAATTTCACTAATTTTTTCGACGTAATGCCTGGACATCAGGAGATGTGTGTAATTTGTATATTATTGGGATTCTGTATCGGCATAAGAGGCGCCTGAAAAGTTTGTATCGGGATGTGAGCTATTTTAATTTGTACATTAGAGTGGACCAAAATCAGGTACATAATGAAATAATGTATATGTATGGTAAAATAATTTGTAAATAATATATTCTATAAAATTCTGTAATTGTGACTAGAAATCGTCGCCGTCCCCATACAATTATTGTTATTTTAAGTTCAACCGATAAGTTAAAAAAAACGTTAAGGATTAAAAATGACTTCGATGAAAAAGTTTCCTAATTATTTTTCAATAAATAAATAGTATTTATAAAAAAATTATTCTTTCAAGTGGTTAAAGTTAAGAACATTGTAAAACGGAAATTTTCTTGTTTGGGTATTTTTTATATTTCGGTAATGTTCTGTCGAAAATGTTATTGTTCAGAAATTTTCCAATTTGATTATATTAAAAACTGTTCGGAAATTCTATTATTCGTGAATATTATAATTCAGAAATTTTTCAGTGTGGGGATTTTTATTTTTCGGGATTTTTCAGTCGTCCCAAATTTTATTATTATTATTAAATTATTAACGATTTAAATGTGCTTGAAATAATTTACATTTCACAGGTATTATATAATAAAACACATCTCTGTATTTTTCTTCATTAGACACAAAAATGTCCTCATCATACTCATTAAATATATTGTCAAAATTCAATACATTTCTTGCAAAAAGGGTTTGCTGATGTTCATCGACTTCTGCATCTATTCATATCTGAAAAAATGTGAGTTTCGCGAGTTTTTAGCGGGGGAATGGAAAGAAACCTGATTGACAAAAATGATAAAAATAGAGGCCATCCTGGAAACGTTTTTCATCACATTATAAGGCTTGGCGGGATTTAATGCTACAAGAAAAATGATTTTAATAAAAAATTAGAGTGAGTATAGGAGCTTATCGGTATAATATTATCTTGCTAAGTTCTATAAAATCTGATGCCCTTTATAAATGTATTTGAAAATTATCTATACAACGCTTAATAAAACAACTTCTTCATATATTTTATTACGATTATTTTTTCCCACATTACTTGGCCAACCTTGATTTTACAAATTCCTACAATTGAATTTGTCGAATTTCTTGCATCGCAGATATTTTTGGTGTTTTTTTTTAAATATTTCTTTCCATATCCAATTAAAGCGAAATTTTCAATGCCTGATTTAAATATCATAAAAATGGAATAAATTGAAAATCCAAGTCTTTGAAATTAGAGTCATTAGACAAGCATGCTTGTCTATGTTGCATGCATGCAACATCTAGAATGACAATAAAGTTAAAAAAGCAAATAAAAAATATGATAACCGATTATTATGAAAAAACTATAATTTTTTCATAATAATTTTTTATTGAAATTGATTTAATGCGTCTTTGAAGTTGCAAATTTTTGTATCTTGTTGAAACATTGTCTTTCGTAGTAGAATATTATTCTTTTTGTGACATTTTTTTCGAAAATTCATCTTCTTTGATAAATATTTAATTTTTTTGGTTGAACATTCATCTTGAAAATAACCTTTGTTTGATTGATAATGATTCTTTTTTTTTTTGCTCAAAATGTATTTGTTTGAGTAAGTTTTGTTTTTCAAAAATAATTATTTGAATTCAAACTATACAAGGAAAACATTAGAAAATTGTAATTTATCGCCTGCTGCCAAAATACAACTTTTCATTGATATTTGGCAATAACATGACTTTAGCTAATGTCAAATACGAATTTTAATTCAGCTGAATATGTCTGGCATTGGTTGAATAATTAAATATTATATTAGTAAATCTTACATTTACGTCAGTTCTATTAAGCACAAAAATGTGACATTCTTTTTCACTGCCCTTCAACTGAAACTCAAATTCTTATTGTTTAAAGAAGGCAGTGAAGAAACAGAAAATACAATTGTCATTCCAGTTTGAAATCACAAATTGGTTTTCATGGGAGGAGTATTTCAAGATTTCTGGCCCGTTGTCTCATTGGAAGACCTGAAGCACCTGAAGATACCTGGGAGTTCAGGTTTTAGTTTGGCAGGGTGTTATGACACAATTATGTGGTCACGATCCTTCAGAACGATAGCTTATTACTCCATTCATATGAATTAGGATGTTCCTTTGTACTGAGCGGAGGTCTCAATCACCTGTCTTCTTTATTTGCGAAGACCTTAGTAAATTCGAATCACTTTTCCATCAAACTTTTAACATGACAGAAATTTCTGCAAAACGTACAGCCTCAAATTTATCTTATTTATCCTTAAATTATCATATATTTCCATCCATTACCATAATTTTAATAATGTATGAAAAGTTTGATGAATTACCATAATTTCTAAATGTTATGGAAACTTATCGTTATTTTGAAAATTTATGAGATTTTTGTAAAAATTATGAAAGTTGTGAAAATTTATTAAATTTGTTGAAATTAATTGAGTAATCAATTAATTTATCAATTTAATTAAATCAAAAGCAAATATTACCTGATATGTTCAACAAATTACAGGTTAACATTGATATTACCAAAATATTTTGAATATAGCCTGCACAATTCAAAATTTGCAGCTTTCAATGTAAAAATTGCAAAATTTGAAACCTGAATTGCAAATCGACAAGAATGAAATTATTAATTATAAATTATAGTACTTGACCGGATAATCGTAGGGAAAAATCTGTGATAGTAGTAACAATACAGTGTGACCTGGAAATGTCATGTATTTTATTTTCGTGCGTGCTTGAATTTGTTTGAAGAATGGTAATATTATATTAAAAAAGAATTCATGCAACGAAAAAATTGCTCAAGTAAGAAATGTTTATATCAGGTACATGAAGAACTTAGTCCACCCATTGTAGCCGTAAGAAGATTAAGGAGAGAAGGGTTTTGTTAAATCTGAAAGTTTCTCAAGAATTAACAAAGTAGTTCGATCTTGAAACAAGAAGTTGCGAATTTCAAACACAAAAATATGAATTCACAAGAAAAAATGTAATACATGATATTTCAACCCAGAAAAGATTTTGATTTCAAATAAAAAACAGTTCAATTGAATAAAAAAAGACGAATTTTCAACCAAAATAGTTAACCTTACTAGAACCACACACTGCGGTACAAATGTGATCCACGAAAAATTCAATATCTGCTTCTTTTTGCATGTGTTCAACACATGTTCCCTTCAAACCATTTTATCAACAATGCATGTTTAATAAATTTGAATTCATCACACACCATTCTTTCCGTTATTGAAAAACTAAGAGATTCATATATAACCTAACCGTATTCGCGAAAGTATTTTACGCGAACGAAAAGCTTGCCGGACGATTGTAACCCATTGTGGGGCTAGAAGGCAAAAAGTTGATAGATGGGTTCTAGGCTTAATTTTTTTTACTAATAAAGACAAATTCTACACAATATACATCAATTTTGAAGCAAAAAGTGGAATGTTCAAGCTAAGAATACCAGCTTTCTGCAAAACAGTTCAGTTTTCAATCAAATAATTAAATTTTCAACCAAGAAGATTAATTTTCTACTGAAAAATATCAATTCTCAACAAAATACTACTTTTTTAACAAAATAGTTTCATTTCCAATCATGAAGATATTCTTTACTACAAAAAAATCCCATTTCAATAAAATGCATATATTCTTAAATAAATAGTTGCATTTTCAACCAATCACATATTTCTCACCACAAAATATGAAATTTTGAACAAAATAAATTCTAGCCCAAGAAGATCAATTTTCCAATAATAGAAACATATTTTGAACAAACTACATCAATTTGCGACCAAATATTTGAATTAATAAACTAAAAAAATCAATTTTTAACCAAGAATGAAACATGTACATTTTTATTTGAAAAAATTAATGGTCAATGAATGAAATTAATTTTGTACAAATCGGTTTACTTTTCTACCAGATGGTTGCATTTTCTACAAAATTGTTGAATTTTCAAGGCAAAAAGATGAATTTTCTATACAAAATAGTCGAATTCACAACCAGAAAATATGAAGTCTCAAAAAAAAGTTTATTTCCCATCAAACAGTTAACTTTTCACTTTAAAAATTAGTTTTAACTCAATAAAAAATATTTTAACAAAATAGACGAATCTTCAATCCGAAAAATAAATATTCAAAAAAGTAGTTCAATTTTCAACGAAGGAATTTACTTATTAACGCTCGATGATATGTTTATCTCGCGCTTCGCGCTCAGACACATTTACCTGACGCTTTAAACTTGGTTCTTCTATAGGTTTTCGCACATCGTGTGCTCGCTATTGCGCGCTTCGTGGGCTAATACTCTCGTAGTAAACTTCATCGTTATGACTTGCTTTTGGTTTAATTACGTCAGTTTTACATAAAAAGAAGAACTATTTTACTTAAGGTTCTACCGACCTTAAGGAACACATTCTCATCAAGACACTCGCGCTTCGCGCTCGATATTTGCTTTCAAAATCATGTAAACCTCGCGCTCCACGCTCGGTTCTGTTCATCGTATGATAGAAACGCAAAAGTTTGAGCGCGCTTGCGGCACAAGATTTGTTCGTCGCGCTTCGCAACGACTATATGT
>CAKNXH010062804.1:0-66021 GCA_932178445.1 Andricus quercusramuli
AGAGCAACTGCCATCTAAAAAATGTCAATAGCTCTGAGGCTTCGAAAAAATTTGAAAAAAAGCGGAGATATGGGACTTCGAGTTTTTGCACAACTTTAAAAAAAATGACGTATCTTGGGTTCTAATTAACTAATTCAACTTTTTGACATCTGCATTGACTTGTTTTAAGTTACATACAAAAAAAATTACAATTTTTTTCCAAAATTTTGTGAAAAAAGATAAAAATGAAAAACGCTTTTCCCAAAAAATCTCCTTTTGTCATTGTTTTTTTCGCCAGAGGAAGGTCTACGTGTGGTCTACAAGTTCTCAAATTATTGCAGTGGATTTGTCACCGATTTTCGAGAGATAAAAATTCAAACTCCAGGTCTTCTATGGCGCGACGCGGCTCAGTAGGACAAATTAAAGTGTCTGTGGACAAATTAATTGTCAAACCACAATTATTTTCTTCTATTTACATTTTTTTATGAATAAAAATTAATAAAATTCTGCATAGATCGTTTACATCCGATTTTTAAAAAAAGGTTCCTACTACCTTTTTATTTCATAAACAAAATGACAATAACCAAAATTTTTGATTTTTGAAGAATACCGTTCGTTATGAAATATTTAGCTTCATTAAAAAAGATCTAGAATCAATGACATACTAATTTAGGAAAGTTTTTCAGTAGAATTTTAGAGGTTTAAACATTGGTTCAATTTGTTACAAACAAATCAGTGGATGAAAATAATTTCGTGGGGATTAGCAATGTTTGGTCACTTAATTTCAAGTAAATTTTCACAATAAATAAATAAAAGGAGTTTGTGCGTTATATTCATGAAAATTAATAAATAATTTTTAATGTAGGAAAAAAATTAATATTTTTTATTATTAGAGAAGCTCGTGATACGCGCAATATTCGTCGTATCAATTGATTATTTGCCTTAATACTGATAATAATTATTACTCGGGTGAAACGTTATTTGCTTTGATAATCATTATAATGTTAATGAAAGCAAATTTTCGGTAGATAATAACATATACTCTCATTATTATCGATGGACAATGAGATAGCAATGAGCTATTGGCAGTTGATTCCAGCATGAAAAATGGTTTTTTAGTTTATAAGATAAGATAAAATGACGAGAAAACTTCATTTATAAAATTGTTGATAACAATAATAGTTATTACCATAATAGAAAAGTAAGTTCTATTATTTTGGTCTTACGATCAAATTGAATAAAAGATACTAGGATTATTCCGAGTCAACACTTTAACAATTATAAAAAAGTTGCAATCTTGCAACGTTTCGACTTCAATCTGTCGGTCATCCTCAGGCAAATTATACCTAATAAAAATGTTATAACATTCTTTTAACTAAAGAAAAAAATTGCAATGCCATAGAACCAATTATAAATAATAAATTCAATAATTCACTTCAAGAAACAATTTCGGATTCAAAATTGTGGTCCGATGAAAAAATTGAAACGGTTACCGAAATTTTAATTGGAAAAACCTCAAAAAAACAAAAGAGGCTCCCAATATTTAAAATGTTACATTTTTAATTTTTAGGAGCAAACCGCAATAGTCAAATGACGGACGAAGTAATAGTGATTATTTTCACTTCTTAAAAATTGTTTTAAGAAGTTGTTTGTTTTTATCAATAATAATTGTTAGTCATTGCCGAAGAGTATTAACAACGGTTGAAATTTAGTTATTGGCAGTTAATTATGTTGAACAAATTAACTGTATATCTTGAAACATAGCTGAAGAGCTAATTCGTTCAATAAGTTATAAAATAAAAATAAAAAATAAAGATTGGTTAATTTTCATGAACTCAACTCATAAACCCCTTTTTCTATACATTGTAACAATTTAGTTGAAACTTCTACAGTTCTACTGGAAAACAACTCTAACTTGTTATGTCATTGATTCTAGATCTTTTTGAATGAGTCTGAATATTTTATAACGAATGGCATTTCTTAAAAAGTCAAAAATTTTGGTTATTGTCATTTCATTTATGGAATAGAAAAGTATTAAAAACCTCTCTTCTAAAATCAGTAAACGATCCATGAAGAATTTTATTCATTTTTATCAATGAAAAAATTAAAACAGGATGAAAATAATTGTGTTTTGACGCTTAATTTATCCACAAACTCTTTAATTTGCCCAACTGAGCCGCGCCGCGGCATGGAAAACCTGAATTTTGAATTTTTTTTTTCGAAAACCAGTGACCCAAGATACGTCTTTATTTTTAAAGTTGTCCAAAAACTCAAGGCGGATTTTTTTTCACCGCCAAGCCATCATATATCCTGAATTACAGCCGAATTCCATTCCGACACGAACATTTCCGTGCTCATTTGACGTGGACTCACCAACTTTTTTTGCAGCCGTAACAAATTGTCCACCTGCAGTCCCTTCAAACGAGCCGCCAAATAATGCCATTGTATGCGATTTCTATGCCTAATACTTTTGCATAATATTTCTGAGACATGAAAATGCGATAAATGCAATATTCACGGATAAGTGAACAAGCATATAAAAGGTCAAAGAAATTAACTTATAGTTTCCTGACCAAAATCGAAGAAGTAAAAATAGGAAACATTTAAGAAATAATCGCGCAATTGTTCACATTCTCACTCATGAGAGTGTAATGTAATCGTCCAAATGTTCTATTTCTAGGTTTTAACGGATCTTTACGTAGTGGGACTCACAAAGTCCAAAAATCATAAAATTTTGTCGGTTTCTGTCTGTATGTCTATATAATTACCTGAATGTTGTGGTCATGCTAACTTTCAAAGGATTTGTTCAATCGAATCAGCCTTTCACACACTTTTTTAGGGTCTCAAAATGAAGGTCAAGTTTGTTAACCATCAGATATTTCCGACCAAAATAAAAAAATTTATAACATTTTCCAAATTAAAAAAAAAATGTCTTGAATTTTAGAAATTTTTTTCGAAGATTCTGGTTCATGAAGAAAATCACTTGCTAGTTACCAATATGCAATTTTTAATTTCGATCAAAATTAAGAAAATTATATGCGTTTCAATGTTTTGAAAATTTTTGAAAAATAGAAAAAATTATTTTTCTGATAGATTAAGGAATTTCATTAAAAAAATTTTACTAGATATCAAATATATTCCGAAACTAGCTCAATTACATTTTTCGATCAGACCAAAATTCCAAAAGCTAGAGAATTTTGAAAAATTGATACATTTTTTTAAGAGTTTCAGAAATTTTTGTCAAAGTTTCCAGTATGCGACGAAAAAAAATTGAAAATTATCCTTATGCTATTTTCAATTTTGATAGAAATGAAAAAAGTTATATGCTTTTCAATATTTTGAAAATTCTGAAAAGTAACATTTTTTATTATTTTTTTTTATTTTTGGTGAAGCCGTGGTGGAATAGGGAATGTAAAAAGATGAGAAAGAAGGTGAAGAAGAAGTACAAGAAGTGGGATGAGGGTAATACGAGAAGGGAGGAGTACGTAGTAATGAGGAAGGGGTTTAGATTGATGTGTAAGAAGAAAGAACAGGAAAAGGAGAAAGATCTGGAAGAGGAGTTAGCAAACGTTAAGACAGAGGGGGACGTCTGGAAGATAATAAATAGGTTTAGGAAGCGTATGGTGGGGGTCAGCGAGAAGATAGAGAGTTAGGAGTGGATGGCATTTTTTAAAGAATCATTCCAGGGCTCAAATTCAAGGAAGACTGTTGGGGGATGTAGAAGAATGGAGGAGGCAGAGATGGAGAATTTGAATGACGAGGAGATAGAGAAGTAGATAAGGAAGTTGAAAAGGTCAAAAGCAGCAGGGCTGGATGGGGTAGAGAACGAAGCATGACTGTTTAGTACACAAGAGGTTAGGGAGAGGCTGAAGGAGGTAGTGAAGAAAGTATGGAAGGGCGAGGGATTCCAGGAGGGTGGAGAGAAGGGTTAATAGTGCCACTGTATAAGAAAGGAGATAGAGATAGACAGGAAAATTATAGAGGAATTGCGCTAATGAATACGGCGTATAAAGTATACGCGATGGTAGTGGCAGAGAGACTGCGGAAGGATGTCGAGGGGAAAGGAATATTGCCGGAGACGCAGGCGGGATTTAGGGCGGCTAGGAGTACTATTGACAATATCTACGTTCGGCAGCACGTGGTGGATAGAGAATTAGCGAAGAAGGGGACGAGATTGTACGCGTTTTTTGTGAATCTCAAAGGCGCGTTTTCGTCGGTGGATAGGGGGAGGTTGTGGGAGGCGGTGGAGGAAAGGGGAGTAGAGAGAGGCCTAATTTACAGGGTTAGGGAGAGGCAAGGTTATCCACTTAGCCCAACGCTTTTTGGGATTTTAATTGCGGATATGGAAAGTAAGCTGGAGGTCGGGGTGGTAGGAGGAGTCAATATAGGAGGGGTTAGAATTTGGTCACTAGCGTATGCAGATGACATAGTGTTGCCGGCAAATAGCGAAGAGGCCTTAAAGGAGATGATGAAGAGGTTGAGAAGATGCCTGGATAAGAAGGGGTTAGAGCTGAATGCGGAAAAGTCCAAGGTTATGGTGTTTGGAAGAGGAGGGGGAAGGGATAAGGGAGGAGAGTGGAAGTGGAAGGGAAAGGAGGTGCAGGAGGTGAAAGAGTTTGTGTACTTGGGCTTCGTGTTTCGAAGGAATGGTGGAGTGGATGGTCACATAAAAGAGAGAGTGAGGAGGGCAAATGTGGTGATGACGCAGGTGTGGGGGTTGGGAAAGAAGCTATTCGCAGATGATTTTAGACGGAGAATGAAATTGTTTGATTCGCTAGTGATGAGTGTGCTATTGTATGGAGTAGTGGTGTGGGGTGAAAGGGAAGTGAAGAGGTAAATAGAACGCAGGAAAGGTATGTAAAGTGGACCCAGGGGTGGTAAGGAACACGCCTAAGTATATTGTCAGGAGGGAGACGGGGAGAACGAGTGTAGGGATTCTAGCAGGGAGCAGGGCGTGTAAATATGAGGAGAAATCTTTGGAAGAGGGGGGAAGTAGGCTGGTTAGGGAGTGTTGGTGGGAGAAAGAGAACAGGAGAGGGGGTGAGAAGATGGAGGCTAAGAGGGAAGGGTATTTTAGAATGAATGGACTGCAGATGGATGAAGTGAGAAGGATGCACGAGGAAGGAAGGAAGGTTTATGGCTTGGTTAAGGAAAACGACATGGAGAGAGAGAAGACAGAAGGGGAAGAGAGAATAAGAGAGTCAAGGTTTAACGGGAACTATGCATGGATTGTGCCAAGGGCAAGAGCGCAATATTTACGTGAGAAAGGAGAGAAAGGAAGTCAGGAGCTCATAGCGAGGATGAGGTGTGGGTGCATGGAGGGTTTCAATAGGTTCTGGCTCTCTCGGGAGAAGAGGATGTGTGAACTGTGTGGGCAAGGGGATGCAAGAGTGGAGCACTGGTTGGAGGAGTGCGTGGAGGTGGAAAGAAGTGAGATAAGCATGGAGGTATTGTTGCATGAAAAGGGGGAAAAAAGGGCAGTAGCATGGGTGAAGGGAATGTTGGATATGATGGAGATGAAGAGAAGGAAGGAGAAAGAGGAATGGAGACGGAAAGATTGTAAATAGGAGAGAAAGTAGATATAAGTAACATGTAAATATTGTAAATAGTAGATAAGTAGTAGGTATTAGAGCGATAACAGAGGTTGGCAAGCGAGGCAATGCGAAAAAGTAGGGATATGCGAGCGAGGCGAAGCGAGGAAGGCAAGGCGATACGAGCGTGCGGCTTAGAGATAAGGAATGGAAGGATGTTAGTTTTTAAGGGTTAGTTTTTAAGAAAATTCTGTAAAAATGGAAGTGTAAGCAAGTCAATTTTTTTAGGCCAGCAGGCTGAAAAATAAACGTTTATCTATCTGTACATTTTTTTTGTTGATAGATTGTTAAATATCAATCCAAATTTATACTAGAAATAAAATATATCTCGAAACTATTGCCATGAAATTGTCCAATTTGCCGAAAATTCAAAAAATAGTTCATTTTCAAAAATAAGAAATTTTTGTTTTCAAGAGATCCGTAAAATTGAATCATTATTTTTAGTAGATTATGAAAATATTTACAAATGATCTCAATGACATTTTTCAATTGGACAGAAATTGAAAATGTTCTAGATTCATTAATCGTAGTAGATTTATTGTCTTAGAACGGAAGTTTGAACGAACGGAATGAAGACTACGATTTAAGGGGATTTATCAGCGTTATAAAACGGTATACCAGTTTTCGGTGGCAAGGTTGAATATTTTTGTCTGATATCTTGCATACCCCATCTGAATATTTGTCTGTTTTGCCGGCTAGATTCGGTTTTTTGAAAAAACGTTTATATTTGACGTTATAAAGAAAAAGAAAAGAACAATAGAAAAAATGTAGTGACGCTCAGTGCTAGCTGAGTCTGTTTTCGAGGCCTGGGCAAACGATGCCCGTCAAAGTTACGAGGCAGACGCCCTGGAGCGCGTCGAATTACCCGAAACGAATCACCCTTTCATTGTTATGAGATGCAGGCTGGTTAAAAAACTGAAATTATGAAAGCATCGCGTGATTCAATTTTGATTAGCAGTAATAGTTTATTCATATAATTTTAAGAAAGTGAAGAAAAGATTCATGAAAATCGGTTAATATTTGCAGTAATAACAGAAAATTTGAAATGCACACGATAATATGCCCAGATACACCGCACTGTGGGAGGAAACGCATTTTTTTGTTCAAAAAGGTCTACAGCCTTCAATTTTGCCCCAACCCGCAAATTTTTCTTTAATTAAAGAGCGCTTAATTTCCAAGAGCCCCTTAGTCAGAGATCGTTGCATTTTCATTTGTTTATTTATTATATGTTTACTCGAAGCATGAGAAAATCGAGATTATTCACGAAATCATTATTTTATCTTTAATAGCGGTTTGAATTTAATGGAAATCATCTTAAATCGACGCAAGAGTACTCCCAAAATGCAAATTATTTGATTATTGTCTGTTTTAATTGTTATAAACAAATGGCATTAACAAACAGCCAAATAGTGTAATTATTGTTGAAAAAAATTTGTTTTCAGATGAATATGCTTTTAATTATAGTGAGAGATGAATCATCAGCAATTGTAATTGTTGTAAACAATTTTTCGCAAAAATTTGCAATTTATGGTTTTTTCTATTTCGGTTCTTCCTTTATTATCTGAAATTATGTAGATATTCGGAAAAGTGATAAATGTATTTTCAAATACAACAGTTGTTGATTTTGTTAACAAATTCATTTTGTTAAGGAATTCACTATTTCACGGAATTCGTGATATTTGCCGAATTCATGGAGTTCACGGAATTCCTGGAATTTGCGGAAATCATGGAATTCAAGAAATTCGTGGAATTCACGAAATTCATGAAATTCACGGAATTCAAGGAACTTATGAAATTTAATGAATTCATGGAATTCAAAACTTCGTGAATTACGCAAATTCCATGAATTCCGTGAATTCCGTGAATTCCTTGAATCCAATCAATTTCGCGAATTCCGTTAATACAGTCAATTCCGCGAATTCGATGAATTCGATGAATTCACTGAATTCGATGAATACCATGAATTCCGTGAATTCTGTAAATTTCATGGATTATGTGAATTCCGTGAATTCCATGAATTCCGATCACATAAAGATAAATGCATTCCGAGAATTCCATGAATTCCGCAAATTCCATGCAATCCGTGAATTACATGAATTCCGTGAATTCTGGGAATTCTGGGAATTCCATGAATTCCGTAAATTCCTTGAATTCCTTAAATTTCATTAATATTGCGAATTCCTTGAATTCCATTAATTCCGTGAATTCCTTGTGCACAATTTTCGACTTATTAACGCTACAATACATGTGTTGGAATGCTAGACGGTGACTTCAAGATTTACAGCACTTACAATACATGTATTGCAATTTCGTCATGCCAATACCGTGTTTGCAATTTTACCTTAGGTTTGTATTGTATGAGTATTGAAGAATTGCAAACATTTTTAACAGTGTAATAACAATATTGTAATTTTTATTGAAAAAAGTTGTTCTTCTCTGGAAATACTTTGAATTATCGTGAGAGTGATTGTCCGTAACCATTTCTATAAAATTTATTTTTTATGAAAATAGTTATTGCAAATCTTTCTCACACAAACTTGAAGCAGTTTGAGTGAAGAAAAAATCTTTCCAGGCCAAAGTGCCAAAGCTTGGAATTAAGTTTTTTCAATTGTTCACAAGATTAACACTTGTTTGTTTTTAACAAATGATCCAATTTGGAGAGACAAAACAATGTATGAGCCCAACTTTACGATCCTACAAACCGACAGTCACTTTTCTTGAAAAGATCTCACCAAAAATATTATTCAAGAACTTTTCCCAAATTCAATTATTTAAATGTGAAATCCAAGTCTAACTAATTATTTAAAAATACCCAAAAACCTTTGAAATCAGAAGAAGTCTCTTCTCATTTCATTTAATTTATTTTTTAACATTTTTTGAAATTCAATGAAATTCTTTGAAAACCCTTAGCAGTTTTGAAATCCCATGAAATCCCTTGTAATCCCTTGGAATCTTATAAAGTACCCTAAAAGGTTAAAAACTCTTGACATCATTGAAATCCGTTGAAATCCAATGAAATATCTGAAAACCTCCTAACTCTGCGAAAATCCTCCGAATTCTCTAAAAACTATTCAATTTTTATAATCCCTTGAAACCCTTTGACATGTTGTGAATCCCATAAAGATCCTCTAAAATTTTCATAATCTTTTAAATATTCGAAAATCTAACCAAATCATTGTAAATTCTATAATCCTACGAAAGTTGTTGGAATTTCATGAAATTTCTTAGTATCTTATGGAGTGCACGAACTTCCTTAAAATCGTGTGACACGTTTAACGTTGCTTGCGGGACCTTTAAACATAATTTTGTTGAAAAATGAAAAAATGTACTTTTTGTGGATTTGAAAAAATTTCCGAGCGATACACATGAAAATTAAAAAAAGGGAATTTCTATATTTACCATCTAATTCTATACCATTCAATTTTTGTTTGAAATTCCTTTACTTTAAAAATGTGTAGACGCCCCTGAGATATTATAAAATTTTATTAAATTCGTACAAATCCCTTTAAAGTTTATTCAATTATACTCCCTGAAGTTCTCCAGACATTTTTTGAAATTCCATAAAATCCCTTGAAATGTTTGAAAATACTAGAATCTTGTAAAATACCCTATAACCTTCTATACACTTCGTCGCCCTAAAGTTATAGTACGCCATGCCTCTCAACTATCAAACTGAGAAAATTAAGTTCAAATTTTAATCATAATATACTCTGCGAAAACGTTGTCAAATGTCGAAATAAATTCATCGGTCAAAAATAATATGTGATCAAGAACATACTAACACAAATTTTAATACTATTATGAATGTATTTTAGATGATGTGGAAAATTGGGTTTGGACATAGCGTAATATGAGATTCCAAAAATTCATTTTTTCTCAGAATTATAGTACGCCATGTTCACAAAATATTTATTATGAAATTCTTAAGTAAAAATTTAACAGAATGATAGTTTACATTATTCTGTTGTATTGCATACCTCGAATTAAATGAGTTACTTCCAAATTATTGACTTTTGAGTAATATTCCGATGGTTAGTTTTAAGGTTACATATATTTTTGAAAATTGTTATTTCTCAAATTGAACTCAGGTTATCCATATAAAATATGCAATATGAAGTTGGCATTTTTGTGTAATGCAAAAAAGGACATGTCGTGATATAATTCTAACTTTTAATTATCGTGACTATTTAAATTAATATTTGTTGCAGCTGAGGAAATAAATTGCATGGACAAATGTATTAAAAAACAAAGTTTAACTCTAACCAAACCTAAAAATTATAATAGTTCAAAATTTTCAAAAAGTGGACATGGCGTAGTATAATAACTCTAGGACGATGATTTTTGAATCCCTTGAAATGTTTTGAAATATTCCGCAAATCACTTTGATCCTCACGATTTTTTGTGGATGGAGAAGCAAAGAAGGTCAAATTTCGGTGGATAGAATGACGGTGGATAGATGATGACGTCAAAGTTCCGTGAGAAGTAGACTTATTTTGGCCGGATTGAGATAACAACAAATTTCTTCAGCAGTATCTTCGAGAGCATATTTTAAAATATTGCTCTACTATCTGGCCTTTAATGGAAGTCATATGTAGTGCTACGGATCAAGCAGAAGCCTGAAGCTCTTCTGGAAACGGAAATTTGAAGATCACTCAGCGATCAGACATTGAAGAAGCAGATACTCGCATAATAATACATGCAATGCATGCTTCCCAGGAAGTTTTAAGAAATGTTATCGTTTTATCTTCTGACACAGACGTTCTGGTGCTTGCCTTGACTTACTGGAAATATTTTGCAAATGCAGGATTAAGTGTGAGTATTTTTTATATGATATAGGTAATTATCTGTAATCGCAATTTTCTTTCACGATGAGCTAAATGAAGGGTAGCCCTGCGTGGGTGCATATAAGTGCAATTTTCACGTATTTTCAGCAGAGAAAAGAAACTTTCTCATTAATTGAATTTTCAGCCAAGAAGAAAAGAATGACACATGCTGCGCTACACTTCAAGTATCACTCAAAGTATATAGTTCCACCTTGCAACAAAATTACTCTTTACTATTCACTATGCAAATATTAACGCGGCTTCTAGTACGCATTTTTCTTAGAATGTATTAAGTTTAAAAACTTCCAACATAATACTGGGGTATAAGAAAAATGCATGCGAGAATTGGTTGTACTATTTACATCCTACATTTGATAAAATACATTTGATGAAACGTGCAAAAATTAAAAAATTGCAGACATTGTGGATGAAAGTAAGCTGTGGAAAAACAACGATATTTTCCTATACACAAACTAGTTGCTGAACACGGAGATTACATTGAATCGAGTTTGTAAACTCTATTTTTAAAACAAAAAATATATCTATTGTAGTAAGAAGTAAACATTTCGATCCTTTTGCATTTTAGCCATTCCCGCCGATAACTTTGAGGAGATTATCAACAATGTCGCAGAATACCTTGCTCGAGTTTTCAAAGTAAGAGGCAAACCAGAGAAAACTTTCGACAATTTACGATTTGAACCAAATTGTTCAGATAAAGGTGCAACTGGAGTAGGTGAATTGCCACCTACAAGTGACTCTGTGAGATTGCACATCTTGAGGGCTTATTATCACACATGTAATCAGGTCAACTGCTGTAACGAACAATGTGAAAAGCTAGATCCTTTGCAGGTCGATTATGATAAAGTTGACAACAGTTTTGTACCGACAAAGACAAAAAAACATTTTCCTCTCACTGATAAATTAGTTCCCAACTGTATTAATTGTACGACATGTTCTCAGAAAAATGTCCCTGTGCATCAGCTAGAATATCGTGTGGCTTATTTTGTTCATGTCGAAAAATGGGTAGCTGCAAAATTAAACCTGTAATAGATCAAAACTAGATTCAGAATGAAACGGACCTATTCCATCACACATTTTTTAACAAAATTGACATTTTGGTTCAGTTGTACACACATTTTACGGTCAACAGTGTAATTGTATTGGTTAGCATTTTTCACACCTGCTCGTTATCCTTTATAAGCATTGTTTACCAGAGAAACGTTCTGTTGAAAAAAAGGTAACCTTTATTTTTATATTAATCTTGGGCACAAAATAAAACAGCAGTCATAAACAATAAGGAGCGATAAGGAAGAAGATCTTAACAATAAGAACAATAGTAGATTTATATAGACACATTATGACATGAAGTTTACAGAAAATCTACCCATACAAACAGATGCCTACATGCCTCCTCCCACCACCACACATCTCAAAAGCAATCAGTCATCAACTCCCTTGTATACAGAGCTGTCTCCATAACAGATGAGGGCTCGTGCATAAATTACGTAACACTTTTTTTTTGGGGGGGGGGGGATCTAGCTTAGTGTTACATAATGGTGAAAAACTACAGGGAAAAGTCGGAAAAAGCGTTGCATAGGGGGGGGGGGGTCAAAGTTGCCGAGAAATTGCATTACGTAATTCATGCACGACCCCTAAAGGTAACTCACAAAAGGAACTAAAAAATTTTAAACAAATCCTAATGCAAAACGATTACACAAACAAACAAATTAATAAAGCAATAGGAAAATCCACTCAAAAACAAGTCAGCACAACCTACTAAAGAAAGAGAGAGAAAAACGACCACCACCCTACCCTTCATTCAAGGTATTACAGAACAAATAGGAAGAATTCTCAACAAACACAACATCCAAACTATATTTAAGCCATCTGCGAAAATAGGGCAATTTCTAAACAACCCTAAAGATAAAAAGGCACCATTCAGTGACCCGGGAGTATATAGAATCCCTTGTTCTAGTGGCAAAGTATATATCGGAGAAACTGGGAGGGCTGTGAGCCAACGTGTAAAAGAAAGCTTAGCATCATATCGAAACAGGACATAGCATCTTATTTGTCAAACCAACTATCATCGCAAAAATATACAATATTTGTCGAAGAAAACATAGAGAAGCAATTGAAATCTTGAAACATCCTAATAACATCAATAGGGACAATGGATATAATACCAATCCGATTTGGCTTTCCGTCCTCCCGGGTTTAAAAAAAAAGACTTGATTGGTCAATCAAGTTCGACCAGTCCCCACCATGGGACGCTCTGGCCAATAACAGGCATCGTAGAGAATATATATATATATATATATATATATATATATATATATATATATATAAGAACAATATAACTTGAAACTTCAGTTTCAGATCAGCCCTGAAGAAGTGAACTGCAATGTTCACGAAACGTCGGCAACATTCATAGTTTCGCACACGATTGAAACCTGAAAAAGCTTGAAAAATTAAAATTTTAATTTATCAATAAGAACAATAGTTTTTCGTAACGCTGTAAATTTTAAACGCATTATCCTATGAGAAAAGTTACTCAGCTGTACAGTTTCTCATAATTATGTAAAAAGCAAAATTAGTCACTTTTATGACTTCTTTATGTATTTTCCCTGTGAAGCTGTGTCAAGATAAAAAGACTGTTCAAACAATGATGCCTCATTGTATAGATATAATAAATCATTTTTTATCTACTCTATACAAAAATATATTTATTAGAGAGCACAGAATGCTTTTGTGTTGAACGTTTCATAATAAAACAAATCAGGGATCCGTCCGAAACTATCGTCTCGTTACGTTACGTTATGCAAAAAGTACCGAATCTTTTGTTTACTTTTCGTTACGTTTTGACAGATTGGAAAAAAATTAAAAACAAAATTGTTATAACTTGATATTTTACCTGTCTGCCTTTTAATATGTATATCAGGTGCACAAGGATTCGAATAAACTATTTTTTTCAAAATACGCGTGATTAAAAAATTTCGTTCCAATTTCGGTATTTTGAATAACGTAACTCAAGTCGAGTTAATATAGTTACGTTTTGGCAGTATGGAAACAGAACGAAAATCACGAAAGTATTTTGTTTCGTTTCGGTCGGATCCCTGAAACAAATTCCTTTCGAAATACAGGACTATTAATTCAAACTCGTTTTTCGTTCGCAAATGAAAACCCTCTTATCTTTAAAATTATTAACTTTAGAGAGATAGCGTCTATTATGAAAATGGTTCGTTTCAACCCATATTTTCGATTCTACCAAAAATTTCTTCAAATAAAACAATATTACTCAGCACAGAAGGAAGATTAAGTTTTGTCCATTATTTTACCTATTAGCGCTTTTTTTGCAAAAACTATTGATCTAATCGAATAAGCTTCAAGAGAACTTTTATTCCTCTTCTTTCCGGCTACAAAAATTCAAAAGAAAATTTTTACATATGTTGAACGGTAATATAATAATTAATTGATTATGAAAATTTAATTAATCGCTTATATCATGCAGATTCGGAATCAGGAGATCAGTCTGAACAAGAATCATTAACAATATTGCATGTCAAACGCGAATCCGACAGAAGTGAGTATGGCGTCCGGACTAACTTTATTCTGAGAGGAAATTACTAAAAACAATGATTAATTTTTCGAACAATTTATGTCAACATCTTATTGTCAGTATAATGTAGCATTTTATGTATGAGAAAACCTTTGCATATAGACAGCCGCTTCACTTTAATTACTTTTAATTCAGATTGAGGGAGTAGGTGTCAAGTTTTTGGCACAGCTACACTTCTGTATGCTCTTCAACGTTTACATTATTACTGCTGTTATTATCCGATTTCCAGGCATCTTTTTTCACTTTATTCCAATTATATGTATAAACTTTTTTGAAATTATATAAATAAAATATTTCTGCTAATTAAAATTGAATCCCGCGATGCTTTTATAATTTCAGTTTTCGAACCAGCCTGCATCTCATAACAATGAAAGGGTGATTCGTTTCGGGTAATTCGACGCGCTCCGGGTAGTCTGCCTCCTAACATTGACGAGGGTCGGTGTCCAGGCCGCGAAAATACACACTGAGCTAGCACTAAGATTCACTTAATTTTTTAAAATGTTTTCTTTTTTTTGTTTATAACGTCAAATATAAACATTTTTTCAAACAACCGATTCTAGCCGGCAAAACAGACCAATATTTATATGAGGCATGCAAAATACCAAACAAATACATTCAACTGTGCGGTCGGAAACTGGTATACCGTTTTATAAAGCTGATAAATCCCCTTAAACCGTAGGCTTTGATTTGCAGTAGATTCACTCGGGTTTCCGTCGCTAGGTTGCTCAGTGCCTCAAAGCACTCCCATACTAGTGGCGACGTAGTCGTTGTTTCATTCAGGGCCATTAGAGCAGTCCTGCTATCTGAGCAAATACGGATGTTTCTTTTGTTGCCATACTCCTGTGCCTTGTAGGCGCACTGGAAGATGGTCATAATCTCAGATTGTAGAACTGTGGCGTAGTAAACCGTCGGGATTGTGAAGCCCATTCCACTCCTTCTACGATATACACCAGCCCTTCCTTCTCCTTGCTTCTGGAGCCATCTGTGAACCAGTTGTTCCCATCACTGGGCAGGTGTGCTTCGCCGTTCACCCAATCCTCCTTCGTGGATAACCTAACACGATAATTCTTGTCGAAGAGATAGCGAGAAAGTATTGTATCCCTGAGCATGCTCAGGCTTGGCCTACTTGTGATGTCGGTTGGGATCCGCATTGCCATCGAGATCCTTCCGCCTTTTACCATATTTAATCTCGAGACCGCCTTCGCAGCCACGGCTTTGATGGTGAGATGGAGAGGCTCCAGCACTGTTAGTGCTCCCAATGCCATTGTGGGTGTCGACTTTGAGGCCCCAGTGACGCCTCATAGGATCAGTCGCCTTATTTTTGCCAGTCGAGACTTCACAGTCGACAGCCCTACCCTGCTCCACCAGAGCACCGCCGCATAGGTTAGCCTGGGTTGCAGGATCGCTATGTAGATCCACATTAGTGTCTCCGGCTTCAAGTCCCAGATTTTCCCTGCGGCTCTCCTACAGAGCCATAGAGTTACTACTGGTAGTTTTTTGCACTTGTTTTGCAAGTGCTCGTTGCATGTCAGCTTCTTATCTGGGATGACTCCTAGATATTTGGTTCGTTCTTTGACTTCCATTTGATGTCCTCCCAATTTAGTGTGCTCGTGGTTGCCCACTTATACCGTACCGGTTCCATATAAAGTGGTGTCACTCTTCGTTATTGTTAGGTTCCTGTTGGCCAACATGTGGCAGGTCCATTCGACGATTGCAACAGGTGCAAAATTTGCAATCATGGTCGCCCTGATAACCTCTCTGGAGGTGTAGTTGAAGGCTCCTTCTATATCCATAAAGATTCCAATCGTGAGACATTTCTGCTTCAGTTGTTGTGGCCTACATGACAAGATCATGTCGCGGATATGTCTAAGCACAAGTCTTTCCACTGTTTTTAGTGGAAAAGGTGTAAGGCTGATGGGACGGAAATCTTTGGATGAAGTATAACCGATCCTACCTGATTTCGGAATGAAGACCATTCTCGTACCTCTCGATGCTGTTGGAACATATCCCAGCGCCAGGATAGCCCTAGCAAGTCTCACGAGTGGTCCTATGATGATCTCTTCAGCCCTCTGAAAGAGAACCGGATATATGCCATACATACCAGGAGATTTGTAAGGACTGAAAGACTTCAGGGTCTATCTGACCCTGGAGGGATTAACAATCTCGTTGGCTACCCGCCGTTTCGGTCCTAGCTGGGCCAAAGACAGCTTTTTTTGCCTCTGAGATGTCGCCCCCCTTTTCTCCAGACCTTATGAAGCCTTCAAAATGTGCCTTGATTAGGTGAGCCAAGGTCTCCTTGTTCGACGCTGAGTATCCCCCGTCGAGCAATCTTTGGATGCCGAAAATAGCATCCGGGTTTCGAGAAAGCCGCTTGTCCAGTCTAGATGCCTCTGCTCCTTTCTCGATGTCTGTGAAAAAGTTGATCCAGCTTTCTTGCTCCGCCTAGGTATTGCACCCCTGTTGCCATCCCTCATCGCCGTAAATGAGGCCCATAGTTCATCCTTTTTGCTATTTCTGGCATGTCTAAACCTCTCTCTGGTTTCTCTGCGAAGCTCTTCGAGTTTTCCGTTCCACCAGTGTGTCTCCCTAGCCTCTCGGAATCTTGTGGGTCGACAATTACTTTCATAAGAAGATTTGATGGCCTCCGTAAAAAACTTGGCTGCCAAATCCAGGGTGTCCACGTCTCTAATTGACGTGGGCACCTCCGAGAGTGCACTCCTTAGTTCCGTGGAAAACTGGTCCCAGTCCGTTCTCGTTGGATTTCTGGCTCACTTAGAACTCGCGGGTACGAAGGATCCCAACTCGAACTCTATCTATGCATGATCTGAGAGAGTGAGTTCGTCTGAGACTCTCCACTTCTTGACACTGTCTCTCAAACTAGCTGTACAGAGAGTGATTTCGATGACTTTCTCCCTGACCGGGTTACAAAACGTCAGACTACTCCCCGTGTTAAGAATATCTGAATCATTAGAAATTAGGTATTCCAAAAGATAAAATGAATAGAGCTCTTGAGTTGATGCTCGTGCTGCCCCACAAAATACAGTGGGAATGAGCATCGCACCCCAGCAGAAGAAGAAGACCCCTTACCTTGCAGTAATCCACCAGTGTACGTACCTCCACTGGTGGGTTGGTAACGCTATCATATGGAAAGTAAGCCGATCCCATAGCTAGCTTCCCTATTCCTTAAAGATCTGTGGCTATCACCATCAGGTTTCTCGAACATAACTCTAGCAGCGGAACAACGCTGACTCCCTTCGCCAGTATGCAGGCTCTTGGTTCCCTGCAACAACCCCCTCCCCCCTCTAATAATCCCCTCATGGTATCTCGAATTGATCATGGTTCCTGGATGCCTGTGTGCCTCGGCAGAACCGTGAAGGCGCCTTCGCTGTGATGCAAGTTAATTTGGGTAATGGTTAGGCCCGGAACAGTCATTTTATGTCTGCTCCCGGACTTCCTGAATCGCGACAGGTTCCTTCTGTCCTCCTCCACTGTGTCTTCTTCCTGAGGCCGGTCGTGCCTGACGATTCACCAGGACGCTGTCCTTAGTGAACGGTTGAATCCCTGTAACCGCTGGAGGACTACGGACGGGTCTTCCAGTTTACCTGGGAACCAAGCCGTAGCCCTCACCATCCTTTGGAGCAATTCAACCCCACCTACTTTTAAGTCTGCGCCTTCCCAGGGCCTTGCTTCCGCCACCGTATTAAATGGCCAAGCTCTAGCTCTGAGTCCCTTCCTCTCGGATGAGCCTCGGTGCTGGTTGTCGGCGTCGCACAGTGGACCTTTTTTGAAATTATGTCTCAAAATCGTAGAACTTTGGATCGGAATGACCTAGAGGAATATTTTTATTTATTTAAAGAAAAAACCTTTCCGAATATAGAAAAATTATAGAGAAAGCAAAAAAAAATTGTGACCTTGAAAATCTGTTTTGAAGATGGAATTTTTGGCAAAAAAAATCGTTTATTGAATACCAAAAACGCTTAGATTTTACATTTCATGTGCTATACATGTTTTTATATAGATTTTTGCATGCTCAATCCGAATCTGACATGTAAATCGTTGTAAGACAAAATCCAAGATGTCGGAACCAATATGGCAGACTAAAATTGTAAAACGAAACCGATTTGACTAAAGTTTTCTACTAGGTGGTTTTTCGGTTCGCTGATTTCAAATGCAGGGTCAAAATTGAAAAATTTCAAATGCCGGATCCAATATTAGTCTATTTCTTCGTCCCACATCCATATCTCTCCGTTTACCTTAATTCTATCTCTCCCTATTATGACCCTGCTACCTTTCCTTCTATTCGCCCATGCCCTCCGCTTAATCAGCCAGTTTCTTCTGCTTTCCTGCCAGGTCAGACCTTCTTCTATTCTCTCTGTTCTTCTCTTCAACGGCTTCTTTATGCCCATTATTTCAAACCTATCCTCCTCACACCCTGATGTCACCAGAAATATGCCTTCTCTCCCTTCCTTCATTCCTCCTACTTTCTTTACCCCTTCCACCCTCACTTTTGCTCCTATACCTCCCATCATATTCTTGACCTCTTCCTCTGCCATTTCACACTTTCACTGTTCACTTTCAGTCCCTTGGTCATTAAATTCTTTTTTCTCTTTCAATCATCTTTCGATCTACTTCGTAGCCTCTCATTCTCTCATATAATAATAAGCGTCCTGGCTACCTGTTACCTCAGTCCTTATTTGCTCAGCGCTTACTTCTAATGTACTCACTCACTCACACTCTCTCTCTCTTCTATTACATTCATCTTCCTTTTCATATTTTCATCATATTCTCTCTGCTGATTTTCTATACTTTCCATTTTTTCCAAACTTTCTCTTTTTCGCGTTTCCATCATTCTTTCTACTCTTCCCATTTCTTCCGTATTTAATAATTTGAAGTAAATTTAAATCACTTGAAAATTAATCATTCTTAAATTGCTATAATTATACTCTCCAAAATTCAACCAATTTAATTTAAATTGCACAACTAAAATCTACGAAAGGGAAAAATTAAAAATTTAGCATTCAACTTGAAAATTCAGAAATCTAAAATTGTAACCATTTGAAAGTACCGAAATTATTCAATTGCTGATGTATCAATTCCAGATAGTTTAATTTTTATCTTTTTTGATTTTAGACTCAATTTTTTATTTTTTTATTTTAAATCTTCCTAAATCGGATAATTTTAAGATATTACATTGAAAATTATTTTTAAAAATACAAAACGATATTGCTGTAATATGATTCCCATTTTTCATATCGTACAATTTTAAAGCTTTCCAATTCAAAATGGCTTCATACTTACATCTACAATTATTGAATTCGAAACTATCAGGGCTACTAATATGAAATTTTGATATATTTAATAGCGGAATTTTGAATATTTGAATTTGAATTTACATTTAGGCGTTTCCACTTCAACCATCAGCTCACTTCACTTCGTTGAGTGCTGAGGGGAAAACAGTGAATCAAATGCATGGAACAAAACTTTATTTTTGCAATATCTTCGTAATGAATAATAATTATTAACATTTTATTATTTCATTAAATAGTTCTTAAAATAGAAACTTTTTTTCAAATGCACTTATATAGAAAAAATTCGTTTTTACTTAGATATTAACAAAATAGGTCAAAAAGGGAGCGAATCCCATGCACTTGATCCATTGTTTTCCCCTCAGCAGTTAACGAAGTGAAGTTAGCTAACTATGAAGTGAAAATACCTAATTAGGCATTATCACTTCAACCACCAGCTAACTTCACTTGGTTGAGTGCTAAGGGGAAAACAATCGACCAAATACATGGGACTTGGTCCATTTTTGCACTATTTTTTTTATATCTTAGTAAATACTATTTTTTTTCTGTATAAGTGTATTTGGAAATTAGTTTTTATTTTTTAATAACTATTTAATCAAATAATAAGATGATAATAACTATTATTTACTACGAACCTCCAAAAATTAAGTTAAGAATTTCTTTCTAATTGGAAACTTTCAATCGAAGTTCCAATTTCAAAAATAGTCTTTTCAATTTCTAATAGTCTTGTGCTTAAAAAGCCGGGAATTCATCCAGCTTTATGACTTTATTTCTTATTTTACTTTTATTTGGCTTTTTTTACTGATTTTATTTTTTATTTTATAAACATATCGCAAAGTAGGTTAAAAAAAAGTTGCGAAGAGACATAAAATGGGAAAGGTGAGTTTCGTTTCCAATGGGCATTATATCATACAATTTTTTATTACGAGAACGTCTATTTACACAAACTTTGGCTAGTCGTGTGTTACACATGTAAATAAATATCGGAATAAAGTTCGTCAAATTATTTTTCACAACATGGTATTCATAAAAAATTCGCTACAACAGAAGTCTTATAAACCAAAAACGATACAGGTTATACACATTATGTACAACTGCAGTAATTTAATCGTTACTTGTTACGCTACGCGACTGTATCTAAATATTACCATCATATCTCGTGATTTAAATACGAAGATTACTTCTTTTCCGCTCGTGAGGAGTTCCCGCGGTTGGTGTTTTTACTTTTACTCAACTTTCATATACAAAATATTTTGTGAACAATTTCGAGATTTATCTATACGACTCAGGGACACCAGAACGCTTTTCGAAACTCCTTGCACCTAATTTGTTTTCAACTCATTTTTTAAACGCTTGATCTGTAAGAATAATCTGAATCCATGCTATTTCCTCTCAACTAACACTTTGTTTGAGGTAACGTCCATTAATTACGCAAGGAATATTTTTAAAAAATGGGCCCCCCCCCCCCCGGGTGTAAGGATTTGTCAGATTTTTGTGAATCCTCTACCACCCATTACGTAAGATTCTACAGATTTCAAGAAATTTTAGGGTACTTTCAAGAATTATTATTATTTATTATTTCAAAATTGTTACGGAATTTAACGAGATTTCCAAAGTTTTTAAAGGGATTTCATGAGATTTCAAAATATTTTAAGGGAATCCAGATTCTTGATCTAAATCACAGGATTTTCAAGGATTAGAAGAGATACCCAAGTATTTTCACAAATTTTGAAGGATAACAGGGGATTTTAAGGGATTTCGAAGATTTGAAGGAATTTCATAAGATTTCAAAAAATGTGCAAAGATTTCAAAGGATTTTAAGGGATTTCAAGAGGTTAAAGGGGTTTCGATGATTTCACGGAAATTCAACAGATTTAACGGAATTTGAAAGAATTTTCAATGAATTTCAAAAGGATTCCACAGATTTCATAGGAATCTTGTAATATTTCACGGGATTTCAAGGACTTTAACCAATTTTTAGAGATTTTCATAGGATTTTGAAAATTTCGAGCGATTTCAAGGTTTTAAAAAGATTTCACGGAATGTCAGACTTAAAGGGATTTTTGCTTCGGAAAGTAGAAAATATTAATAAAATCCGGGAATTATTTATGAACATTTTAGGAAATAAAAAATAATAAATGCAACCTTTCGGCTATGAAGCCGAAGCGCTACTGCCTGAACAACCGACCGATTAGTATAATTCGCTAAACTCTATATGGCTTGTGGCGGATATTTTAAAACCCATTTTCTCGGAACCGGCGAAAAATTGAAAATGCTGCTTTGACAAAATAATACTTAGATAAGCTTTCATTACAAAAATTACAAACCGAAACTAAAATTGACAGTTGCCGGTCTCCCGTGTAAATGAAAGAACACGCGTTTTGCATATTTTAAAAAAATTGTAAATTGAGCCAAACATTCCACGAGACTTCATGAAAGGCGTGCACTAGGGTGGTTCTTATTTATACTTGGTGGATTTTTTTTTCTCGAATTTCTCTGCTCTCACCCCCCAGTTTTGTTTGAATGCCCAAAAATCTCAAAATTTGAACAAAATCGGTTAATATTTAGGGGTCGCGCAAAGACCATGAAGTTTCCCATTGATTTAACATGGGAAAAAGGTAGCTTTTTGTAAATCTAATATTTAAACGCGATAATATGTTACAAATAATTCCGTGTTTTAATATATTGTTCAGAACTCATCAGAGAACAAGAATCAATCATGAATTTTGATGTTGAATAATTTTAAGCCACTCGTATGGTTCCCCAAAGAAAACCCCATAAGTGACAAATGTGAATTTTACGTAATATTGCGGTTTATTGACGCTTTTAAAAGTTAAAAAAAAAAAATCATTGATCAGTAATTTACGAATATTCAGTCATTCTTTAACTAATATTCAATAATTTAAACAATTTTTAATTTGTTTAAATATTTGTTTCTTTTAGATAACTAGCGAAATGAACGTATTTTCTAGACTTTATGAGTTATTTAATCGATAATAACAATAAAATGATTTGTTTAAATAATTTTACAATTATTTAAATAATACGTATTTGTTCAATAATATATTTTACCTAAAAAAACAGGCGAAACCTTTTATATCACTGAATTTTCGACAAATTTTAATATTTTTAAGTACTAATTTGTTTATTATGAATAATCGTGGATGTTTAAACAAATTAAAATTTTTAAAACAATTTTTTTGTTTAAATATTTTTGTGTGCTATTTTTCGAAAGAATTAAATATTTTTATTTTCTACTTTGCTCTTTAAGAATACTCTTAAGTGTTTAAACAAATTAAAAATTGTTTAAACAATTGAATATTAGTTAACAAATGTCTGGGTATTCGTAAATTACTGATCAATGATTATTTTTTTTAACTTTTAAAAAGCGTCAATAAACCGCAATATTACGTAAAATTCACATTTTTTGTCACTTATGGGGTTTTCTTGGGGGAACCATAAGAGGGGCTTAAAATTATTCAACATCAAAATTTATGATTGATTCTTATTCTCTGATGAGTTCTGAACAATATATTAAAACGCGGAATTATTTGTAACATTGTATCGCGTTTAAATATTAGATTTACAAAAAGCTGACTTTTTCCCATGTTAAATCAATGGGAAACTTCATGGTCTTTGCGCGACCCCTAAATGTTAACCGATTTTGCTCAAATTTTGAGATTTTTTTTTTTGGGCATTCAAACAAAACTGGGGGGTGGGAGCAGAGAAATTTGAAAAGTGAAAAATAAGGGTCACCCTAGTGTGCACCATATTTAAATAATGGTTAACTCCTCATCTCTATATTTATTGGAAGTTTGTAATATGAAATACTACATAATAAAAAAATTATTATACTGTCTGTCATTGTGTATAGTAGTACCAAAAGTAATTTCAACCCTAAAAACTGGATTTATTCAGCAAATTAAAAAAAATTAAAAAGAGGAAACTTACATAAGAAATGCTTTGGACCCCCCCCCCCCTCATCCCAGGTAACGCCTTACGTTATTAATGGACGCTCCCTTACCGAGAGGTCTCAACCTTTTTTTTTTGTCGATGGAAGAAATTTGTTAAATAAAGGAAGTTATGGCGACTTCACCGTACATTTATGCGTGTAATCGTTTCAACATGAATATTTTTCAAGAAGCATTATTAAATATATATAGATCTATATGTGTATATATATATTTCTCTCTTTCAGCATTTCAGCTTCATCTCCCAAAATATCTTTACATTCTTTTAATTCGTTATTTTAATTCAGACACAGGATAAACCCAGGTATTGTACTAGACTTGTACTGCAATTGGCTTCGCACCCAGAGACTCGAATTCAAACGTCAAGCTAATACTTTTTTTCTACAAACAAAATTAAGATACGATGATTTGAATCGGATAAGTTTTTATTATTTTTCTCTAATTTTTGGAATACTTTATATTTCACGTAATAAAATGTAAAATGCTGCATTTAGAATTAAATTAAAGAGGCATGGTTTATCTAATTGTTGAAGGAAAAAACATTCTATAGTAAAATAATCATTTACGTTTTAAAGTTTGAAAAAGTGTAAAACATAAAAAGAAGTGTAAAAAGATAGTATGACAAAGAGTATTTTTACTCGTCGAATTCAAATCCTCAAAGTAATGTTTATCCTGCTCAGATTCTTGGGGTCAAATCTACGCTTTTTTTTTTTAATCTGGTCAGTGTGGACAGGTACATTAATCGCTGTACTATTCATTCTACTTCTACGAAAGACTAATATTATCTCTATTAAAAATTACGATTTTTTTTAATTGCTTCTTTAAATTGATTGAATAACAGATGAAACCTGATAGTTACACCAGAATCAAAGCACGAAATTGAATAGAAAATAGATCCGAATAAAAAAAATTATTTACTAATACTTGAATCAAGTGAATGAGAATTCAACATATTTTCAGAATTTTCCGTTTATAATTTCTAAAAACCTGCATCATTAAAAGTTACACATATTGAGATATTGCATCTTTTTTGTTGTCTGGTTTAAAAATATAATTTTTTCAAAACCTAAAGACTGTTCAATTTAACATCTTGAAGCTTTCAATGTTGAATTTATCCAAATTTAAGAAACTACCAGATTTAAAGGCTTTTTAACTTTTATCCTTTTTAATTCTGCAATATTTTGAATTTTAGAGTTTCTTAAGACCGAATTTATTTAAATGAGACATGTGACTTACCGATTTTCCGAAAGATTTTTTTCGAGAAAGTTATGAGTATTAGAATTTTAAAATGAAGAAAGGGAATTATCCAAAAATGTTCAAAACTTTTGTTAAAAGTGTAGCATTTTTTAATCTAATATATGTATTTACCTTTTTCTTTTTGATTCTGATAGAATTTTGTGTCTTCTCTGAAAAATATTTAAAGAGAATTTACTGTAAAGCCCCAGCGTTTCTTTCTCGTGATTTTTTTTAGATTCGTTCCCGCGCCTTGGAGAGAAGAGAGAATTATTTTTTCTTCTGAAAACCGAAAATTCACGTTTCTTGCCAAAACGAAACAAGATACGAAAAATGTCGAACAAACAAAATTTTTTCTCTAAAAGTTTCTAGAAAAACGTTTCTTGACACTTTTTTCTATCCATCGTTATTTTCGAGATTTTTGCGAAAATGTGTATAAAATCCTTTGAGATTTGTTTCCTCGACAATACAATTTCATGGTGTAATTAACAGTTTTAACAATACGTTGGTAAAAGAATAATAAAGTTAGAAAAATAGTGTGGGTCGATTATTTTTAAAATTCCGACTTCAAGGAAAAATTTTTTATGACATAAAATTGTATTTTTATCAGCAATTCTCCGGAGAAGGTCAATAGAATAAAAAAGAAACTTGATCTTCAAAAAAGGCAACGTTTCGGACCATGTGTGGTCCCTTTTCAAGCCTGTTGAAAAATTTTTATTATAAGAAATGTTATCACAAATAAATAAAAATACATATTTGATAGTTGAACCCTTGTAAAGAAATACAAATTTTTGGATAATATTTGAAAAACCTAAATTATCAGAGTTTTTAATTCATTATCCAAAAACTTTTACGTTTTTACAACGTTTTTACTATCAAATATGTATTTTTATTTATCCCAAATGATGCCTTTTTTGAAGATAAACTTTCTTTTTTATTTTATTGACCTTCTTCTCCGGAGATTGGCTGATACATAAACTGAAGGTCCAAACTGAAGAAAGAGATATAAAATTGCATTATTGAGAAAAAATAAATTTTAACGGATTTTATACATATTTTCGCAAAAATCTGGAAAATAACGCGAAATGTAAAAAACTAAATGTGAATTTTTGTTTTCTACAAAAAAAATCTCTCCCCTCTAAGGCGCGGGCACAGGGCAGACTATCATAAAATATACTGTTTACATTAGAAGGAATTTTGTGAAAATCAAGAGAAAAAAAGCTAGGGCTTTTGAGTAAATTTACTTTCAATATTTTCAAACAGCCGTCATTGCGTCAATTTTACACTTTTCTGAAAATTTCCAATAGATTTAAAAAAATGATCAGAAATTCTCCTGGAAATAAAAAGAAACAGGTAAACGCAAATATTTTATTTAAAAATATCACACTTTTAACAAAAGTTTTGACTATTTCTTCATAATTCTCGTTTCCAATTTTTTAAATCCTAACTTTCATAACTTTGCCCAAAACAAATTTTCAGCAATTCGGTATATGTGTCGTCTTCCCTTTAAAAAAACATTAATTTTTAGCAATAAATACTATTCTAAAAAATGTGTTGATTCTAATGTAATCATTTGAATTTTACAATTTGAAAAAACAGATTTTTATCGGAAAAGTTCAAAAAGAAAGTAAAAACCCATCATAGATTATTTCAGATATTTTTAATTATTAATTTTCTACAAGATAGGTACTTCTCTTTCGAAAAAGGCATGGATTGTATTTGTAAAAATTCAAGAATTTAAAAATTCAAGTATTAAATCTTTTAATGGCGTAGGTTTTAAAAATTTGAAAACTTTAAAATTATTATTTTTTAATTGGATTACTTTACAATGTAAATAATTGATTTTTGTAATTCTAACAAAAACTTTTGTCAGAATTCTGGAATTTTCTGAAAATATCTTAGTTGTTCCCAAAAAGCACGAAAAATTTATGAAAATATGAATATCACAAGATCAACGTGAAAAATATTGCTCTTTAAAAATAACACCAATAAAGAAATCTAAAGAGAACTCAAAAATTAAATATGTGCTTTTAAAATTCCCTTCTAAAATCGTGCTTTGATTTTAAATTTGACTTTTCTGGTCGTAGAAAGTCGATATGTGCGCACTGCATACATGATACCGCAAAAGCATTCGAAAAATCCTTGTCCCATAGCGCTAGACGCTATTTGAATGGAAAGAAAAATATATTCTTCAATCGCGTTCTATTAATTATCTGTGTATTGTCTTTGTAGATAATTTGGAATTGAGTTGTCGCTACCGATGGAAGCAAACTTCCCCTCTGTTCGTAATCCTTAATTTTAATAATCGCGAGAACAAAACTGAGCTTGAAAATTCTATTTTGACTTTCATCATAAAACCTCTAAAGTACACAACTATTGAATTTAACTATTCGAAAATCGCAAGAACGTTTCTATCGAAATCTGATAAAAATCGAGTAACCACGAAAGCGAAGCGAAATCGACTGCCAATATATTTTTTTTTCTTACAGCGAAAGCTTTGATTTGCGTGAAATAGATCGAAAAAGGAGTTTAAACCTCTTATTGTATCCCTTACTGGTTTAGAATTAAATTTTAAAGAACGAGGAAGACACTTTAGATTCTAATTTTTATACAAGATTAGGTTTACAACCTGTGATTCGATAACACGAAGTTTGATTGAATATTTTGGTGTTTCTTTGCGCTAAATTATTTATCTTAAATTTAAAAGTAGTCCTACTACTTGTAATTGAGTGATTTATGATTCCATTCATAAATGTAATCGCGAGTTAAGACTAAATAAATGCAGTGACGCAACGTGTAGCGAAAATTAAATGATTTTTATATACACAATTTTTATACACAGCGAATCCTGCAAGCGTTGCGAAAACATTTAAATGTTTTGCTATCGAGGATAGTTTACAATTATAAGAATTCCTTAGAATCACGTAAAATGATAAACGAATATAGATTTCTTTCGAAATGTTTAATGAAAAAGGTCAACACTCGTGTACAAAAAGAAGACAATTTTAAAAAGGAATGTTTCGAATATACCAATCAGTTTTAAAAAGACTTTCCAAAGTCTCAGTAACGAAATCTCTTTTGTTCATCATTTAAATCGTAATACTTTCGTCTCTATTTACAAAAACAAAGCTCCAATCTCTGCTTATTTTTTCTCTCTCAATAATACACTCCCTTTTCTATCTTATCTTTACAAATTTAGAATTTTTCAAGAATAAACTTTGGTTCAGAACACGTAGACTTCACATTAATCGACAGCGCTCAACAATACTTCAATGGCCGATATTCTATAGAATATCGCCTTGTCACCCATCTTCAATTTCAATATAATTATTAATTAAAAACAGTTGTGTAGAAATAAACATGAATATCAAAATCGCTTTTGTTTAACAAAAAACGTAACACAGTGAAACAATATCACTGTACTTAAAATGATTTTTGTTTGTAGAATCTAAATCTTACTTTACTCAATTCAACTCGATTTCAAGCTTCATCGAAATAAGTAAAGTAATCATCTTGAGATACGAAATCTAGATGGCACCACTGTCAAATTCTCTTAATATACAAGTGGCGACCTCTACTTCTTAGTTCTCATTAGATTTCCGTACCTAACTACAGTGTGAGCTTTCAACGATTTCGATAATTTCGCCCCTCATTTTTTACTCGCATGTATCCACTAGATCTATTATATTACATGAATATCCCTTGAATAAGTTAAAGTTGAGTTCCATGAGAAGCTAAAGTATAAGTGAAAATGTGGCCAATTTCTGAATTATTTTCAATGGCACGAAAAATTAATCATTCTCCATCTACAGTCAATTTTTCATTTTCCCGGTCAGGTAGACACCCTGTTTTAATTTCTAAAATTGATAAAACCTTAAAAAATCTTTCGTGCCACTTAAACTATTTTTTGTCATATAAGGTCATCTATCGCGTTCTACGAGTGTCTATGATGCTTTAAATGAATGTTCCGCTTTAATGGAATTAATTAATACTTATTCTGCTATTTTAGCAATTAAACAGTCTACTTAATACAGTCTGCTCGGAGTTTTTGTCACATGCAATAGACAGAGAAGAATCGCATCTTCAGCGAGACTTTGCAAGGCAAAGACCACAATTTAAATAAAGAAAAAATCGCTACCTCCATTACAATTCTTTCATTTCCAAGAGTAGCGAATTCTATTGATTTTCTCGCAGTTGGAATTATTATATTGATTTGTATAATAATCCTCATTTTTCTCACGGGTATGCTAAAATAGAGAGGTCTAGTAACTGGCTTCATGGCCAGCGAGTATATACAAATCTGCCCCTTCAGTCTCCGAGAGCGTTCCCGTGTGAACTAAATGACTCTCTAACATCACGACTCTGCAACAAAATATATTTTAGGAAATATTTCAGGAATAAAAGAGAGAAAATAATGAAAATAAAAAATAAACTATTTTCTTACTTATCGGAACCGAGTAGCCTGTAGGTTCGACTTGGATCGCTGATTTCTTGAGTGACTTCTCCATTTTTCAAACTTCTTCCTTGCATTCCATGCTTGTGGAAAGCCAGGACACTATCGGGCAAGCAAACTACAAAAAATTCGATTTTTAAATTTAAGGAAAGGAGGATAATTTTGATTTATTTATTATTTACTTGTGAATTTAATTTTTACTTACTTATGGACTCAATTTGAAAATTAAACTGCAGATCGGAAATCTGCTTTTTGCTATTTCTCAGCTTGCCTTGCAACGTTACGACTTTTATTACGTCTGAAAAAATCAGATTGAAAGGGTATAATAAAAAAGAAGAAAGATAATTTTCAAATAAAATTTCTTTTTGAACTCACTATCATAACAGACGAGTATAGCGTCTTTTTCTATCTGCGTAACATTTATCACTTGAAGATTTTCTCTTCTTGGTATCACCGTAGCTAGAAAGACAAACGTTATTTTTATTCTTATCATATTTTTTTATGAATTAGAGAATGTACGATTTTCAGGGTGGCCGCAAAACTTAATTTTCAAAATTCCCTGACCAATTTTTCATTTTCCCTGACCATCAAAATTCAAAGACCGGCATTTTAATATTGGAAGATTTTTAATATAGAATCTTTTCTAAACGGAGTGAAACAATTCCGGATTAAAATTTGAACATTTATTTATTTATTTTAACCAAAAAGACGACTTCGTAACAAAATAGTTCAATTTCAAAACCATAGTTGAATTCTTAACCATATTGTTAAATTTTCAACCTACAAAGATCCATTTTCAACCAAATAGTCGAATTTTAAAACAAAAAAGATTAAACTTCAACCAAAAACAGTAGCTTTTTCAACCAAATGATTGCATTTTTTAGAAGACAACAGAAAAAGATAAAATTTCCATCCAAAAGGAGGAATTTTCTCTCTAAATAAACGAATGTTCAACGAAACAGTTGAATTGTCGACCCAAAAAGATTACCTTTTTACAGGATACTTCAATTTTCAACAAAATGATTATATTTTCAACTGAATAGTTCAATTTTAACCAAATTATCGAATTTTTAAATGAAAAAATCATGTATTAGTTAATATATCAAACAAAAAGGATAAATTTGCAACCAAGATGATAAATATACTACGAAGAATATGAATTTTCAGCAAAATACTTGAATTTTCGAAGAAATAGTTTAATTTTCAACTTAAAAAGAGAAATTAAACAAAAAAATTTTCAAGAAAATAGTCAAATTTTCAACCAAAGAGATGAATTTTCCAATCAGAAAGACGAATTTTCAACCAATAATGACTTTTCAGTCAAGAGAGAAGAAAAGTTCATCCAAATTGTTAAACTTTCAAGCCAAATGAATTTTCAACTGAAAAGTTTAATTTTAATCAACCAGTTGCATTTTTACCAAAAAAAGACGAAATTTCAAACCAAGGAGATTGGTTTTTTATCAAAAAGGGCGAGTTTTCAACTAAAAAAGATCAATTTACAATAAAAAATGTAAAATATACATTTTTGGTTTAAAAAATTAATTTTAAACCATTAAAATGAAGTTCCAAGTTTTCAAGCAAACTGATGAAACTGTTATCAAAAACATAAAATTTTAACAAAGCAGTTCAACTTTTACCCAAGTAGAAAGATTTTCAATTAAAAAATATCAATTTTAAACAAAATAGATCAACTTTAAACCAAAGAGATAAATTTTCGACTAAAATGATGAATCTTCAACTGGAATAGTTATATTTTCAGTTAAAAAATGAATTTTCAACCAATGAGATGAATGTTCAACTAAAATTATGAATGTTCAAAAAAAAAAAATTATTTTCTAACAAACTGGTTCAACTTTCTACCAAATAGTTCAATTTTCAACCAAAAAAGATGAAATTCTAACAAAGAATGTAATAGTAGATATTTCAGACAAACTAGATTTTAATTTTCAATCAAAAACAGTTGAATGAAAATAGTTGAATCATCAACCAATGAAGATTAATTTTAAAACAAACAGTTGCATTTTGATCGTGAAAAGATGCAATTTCTACTAAAAATGATGAATTTTTAAAGCGAAAATACGCATTAAAAAAAATAGTTGAATTTTCAACATTAAAATATGAATTTTCAACAAAACTTTTGAAAAAAACCGTTGAATTTTCAACAAAAAATGATGACTTTTCAACATAATTATTGAATTTTCAACCAAATAATAAAATGTTTAACTAATAATATAATCGCCAGGAGGAAAAAACTGAAAAAAATATAAATATAAATACAAGCCAATAAATTACTAACAAGAATATTATATCAGGATTGCCGCAAAATTTAATTTTCAAAATTCCTTCAGTTTTCCCTGACCATTATGATTCAAAGACCAAAATCTTAATCTTGCAACATTTTCAACATAAAATCTTTTATGAGCGGAATAAAACAATTTCAAATTAAAATTGTAAAATTTATTGTTGACAGTTACTGGAAGCGCCTCTTATAATTATATTCCCTGATTTTTCCTTAAATTCGAGGTTTTCCCTGACCTACGGCCACCCTGGATTTTGTATATTATTATAATACCTGAACCGTCGATATCCTCGAGTTCGTCACTATGAAACCAACTCGCGCCCGAGTTCATATTAATTAAATCCAACTTCAATTTATTTTGCTGATACGCTTGTTTGACAGACACACACACCATCGGATATTCCATTTCCGGAGTGATGATCATTTCGAAAACATTCAGAGGCAAGGGTAAAATACAATCAAAGTGTTTCAACAACATAAATTTATTCAGTGGATCGTACCACTGCATTAAAAATATTCCTGCTGGCATTGCCCCGCAGAGATACTTATACCTATAAATAATACAAAAATGAAGTTGCAAATTAAATTTGTAAATCAAATATTCGGAAAAATGAAAATTCCGAAATAATAGTTTGTGAATCCTTACCCGTTATAGGGATTTCTTCCTACGCAACATTTGGTGCAGCCCTTCGTATCTGGGACTTTCGTCGTGAGGGCGAACTTTCTCGGTACCAATCTCTCGGGTATTTTATTCATGTGCAATGAGAACCTATGTGTTTGCTTACTTTGCATTGCTAAAAGGTCGTGCCTATAGAGCTGAGGTGTTTTTCCTGAAATTTAGACAATTTAACTTTCAATAAAAATTTCAAAATTAATTTTATTTTAATCAACTGCAGGCCTCATATCCCTCATTACAGAAAAAAGAAGGTTCTATTGCGTGAACAATAATCACATAAAAAGAGGCTAACTATTCATCATCTTACTTTTAAACATTAATCTATTATATTCGATAGTATTTTAAACTAAGAAAAAAATGGAAAAAAACAATTATTTAAAAAATTTACTTGGTCTATTTTTTATTTAGAGGATTTAAACCTTACATACCTTACTAACACTATTTACGTGTTCAGAAATTTGAGAGATATATCCGAAAAAGTCTTAAGAATATGGGTTCATTCAATTTGGTTAACATTTTTGTACCTTGAACAGGAAAAGTTTCAATTTGAATACATCCCAAATTGAAACTTTATCAAGATTACTTTTTGAAACTTAGCTTTACTTTTAAGTTTAAGGGTAATTTTTCCTTTAAAAATAAAGCTTTAACGGGCAGCACTGAAATGCCCAAAATAAAATATATGTGAAATAGAAAGTTCCAGAAATGATCAAAATGCCGACAATGAACAATTTCCAAATTAAAAAATGTCTACATTGTCCAATGTTTTAACACGATATTTTATTTTAAATTTGATTTGCAATTAGTATCAAAATAAAAAGCTGTAATCTCTTACTTCAATTTTTCTTCAAATTATATTTATCGAAGGATTCAAATCAACTTGTATTCAATTAGCTTGTTTTTAAATATTAATTTCTATCAATTTATAATTCTTCAAACGTTGGGTTCTTCTCAATTTTTATTTTTTCTTATTTAGATTTATTTAATAAATTCAGATTATATCGTAATAAGAACCATATTTGAATACTTTTGAATACTTTTAAATTTTTCGGCTTTACAATAATTTTAGAGGGTTACTACAGACGTCCAGTTTTAAAAATCCATGACTTTTCTACGTTTTCGAGGTCAACTATTGAAAAAATTCCAGATTTAAATTAAAATCTAGTCAATTCTACTCCATTTCAACGAATTCTACTGGTAGCAAACTAATATTCATACAATTTCTTGTATAATTATCAATAAATACAAAATATAAGTGGTTTTCAATAACTACTTAATTATAAAAAATTCTAGTTAATATTATTATGAAAATTGTTTAAATCCTGGAACTATAATCATAATATTATTTTTATTAGCAATAAATCAATCCGTATCAATTTACAAATCCAAAGTTCGCCATAAAGTACTAAACTATTCATTGAGACGTTGAAATATGTACGCATATATAAAATCCAGTAATTTTTTCAAAATGATACTTTCATACTTCAAATTATATTAAAATTAATTACATTTAAATTAAAATTCCTTTCCAATTACAATTATAAGAATTAGAATTTTTCTCAGAAAAGTACTTCCAACTACTAGTTTGCTTCCAAATCTGAATAAGCCCCAATATTGAATGTTCGAAATTTCGGTTACTTTTCAATTTGGATCCTTTTTAATTTAGATTAATCTAATAATCAACTAGCAGTAAATACACATGGATTTTTACTTCCTAACATTAAAAAATAGACAATTTAAAAATCCATTATTAAACAAAGTTTTAAATATCAGGAGTTTCCTCAGTTTTTGAGATAATAACTAATAACTTAAAATCAAAAACTTTTGAACGATTTTGCGCTGAAAACGCTCCAAATCCAACAATTTCAGATTAGGTAAAATTTGGAAAAAAGATCAAAATTTCGAATGGAATGAGAAGGAATTTTAATTGTACAATTTTTTGATAAATTCGTTTAGAATTGAAAATTTGAAATTGATAACTTTTTAATCAGAAGCTCTGAAAACTGAAAAATTTTAGACTTAAATTTTAAACATTGGACAATTTCATTAGAAATTAGTTGAAACCGTCTCATTTGTAATTCAAAGCATTCAAATCTGACCAATTTGACTTTGAATTGAAGAATCTTGGACTGAAATGACTTCATATTAGAACTTTGAATACTGGATCAAATAAAATTCAGAGGAATTGAAATGGTATTATTTCTTATAAAAACGTTCAAAATTGAATAATTAAAAACTTTTTGATTTAAATCATTTTTAATTCGAACCAATTAAAAGTTGACATATTGAAATTGAAAACTAAACTCAACGTTTCAAAGTCAAAGCTTCTGAAATTCGAGAATTTTTGCCTAAGATCAAAAAATAAATTCACCGTTCAAAATAAAAAGCAATTTTAAATTGGAAACGTATGAAAATGAAAACACTTCTATTGAGGCACGTTGAAAACTTAATGAATTCGAACTTCATTTAAAACTGTAAAAATGTCTAATTACCAAGAATTGTGATATTAAAACTTTTTTTTTAACTCAAACCCTTCAAAATTTCAAATATTTTAAGTAAAATGAAATCACTTAAAAATTAAATTTTCAAAATTTTGAGCATATTTTCCTAAATTCAATCATTTCAATTTTAATTGCAAAATTAAAATTTATGAACGAAGAAAATGTTAAATTCAGTGTTTAACATAAAAATTCAGGACTCTTAAAATTGTTACCATTCAAAATAGACATTATTGAATTACTGAGGTATCAATTTCAGATAATTTTTTTTGTCTATTTCGATTTTAAACGACACAAGTTCTTACTCATTAATTTCAAATCGTTTAATTTTTAACATCTCATTCAGAATTATTATTCATTTTTAAAATCTTCTAATCAAATATTATTCAACTTCAAATAATTCATTTTCTTTGATTTTCAACTGTAAATCGGACAATTTTGAGACATAATATTGAAAATTAAAAAATATATATATATATATAAAACAAGATCATTATGATTCTAATTTTTTTAAATTGAACAATTTTAAGCCTTTCTATTCAAAATTGTTTTTCTTTAAGTTACGTTTGAAATGTTCAATATTTTGGAACATTTTCTAATAAAAAATAAGTTGTATTTTCAATGCCTAGTTCTAAAACCTTCTCATTCTTGAGGCTGGAATTTGATGACATTTTATTAATTTTTCATTGTTTTGAATTAATTCTGGAGGCATTTCATTCCAAATTGAAATTATCAAGTCTTTCAATTTGATATTTTGCGATTTGGAAGAATTTAAAAAATCAGACAATTTTGTACGTTTCAAATTGAAACCAAACAATTCAGAATATTTAAATCTAAAATGATTAGATTAAAAAATGACTAAAATTTAAACCAAACAATTTAGAATATTTAAATATAAAATGGACCAAGACCTTAATATGGAATTTTGAAAGTTTTATAGATTTAATAGTGCAATTGTCCTGACATTTTTAATATTTGAATATAAAACTATAACTTTGTGAAATTTGAGATTTAAAACCTCCAAATATTAAGAAATTTCAAACCAGATATTTTCGATATTAAGCTTTTGAAGCAAAAAACTATAGTTTTAAGGCCTCAAAAATTAAGCTGTTTTAGAAATGCGCATTTAAAACTATAATTTTAAATTGAAATTATTGAAAATTTAAAGATGATCAATGCTATTAAGTATCATATTCTGTAATATTAATAAAAAATGACATTCAAACTGATTGGATATATTTTTTACTAAAAAACATGATTTGTGACCAAAACCAAATCAGTTTCATTTTCACTGCTTAAAATTGAAGATTTTTAAATATTATGAACCTAAAAAGTTTAATTAATCTAAAAACTTTGACAATTATACATTACATTATAAATATTATATTATTCCAAGAATATTATGTTATAGAAGGACAAAAGTTATTTACGAGAGGACCAAGAAAGGTTATTAAAAAGAGTGTCGGGTAAGCCACGGCAATCGATAAAATCGTAATTGTTTTCTAGAGATGAAATATGTATAGTTTATTCAAAATTTATTCTGAAGGATAAAGGATGAAATTATTTTACCTGAGAGAGACATGAGAACGTCTTTAATAACGTACATCCAAATCGTTCTTCTCGGATAAAGTTGATCTATCGCAGCATCATGGAGTTCATTGAGGTTCAAATTATAAATTCCTTCCTCTGCAGCGATTAACAAGTGCTGATCCCTCGTATCAGGATGAATCCAACTCGCTGTGCAGTGTACTCTCAATGGACATCCGTTGAATACTTTTGAAAAACAAGCTCCCATATGAACTTTTGGCGTTGGAGGAAGGCCATTGCTAATTGGTCTTGGAGGAGTGTGTCTTTTTCTATCCCTTCTTCTAGGAGGAACTGGTGGCGTGTCCGATAATAAATCTGGACTGATGCCTTCCCCATCGCCATTGTCTGCTATTTCCCCATCACCTAGGGATGAATTTAATCATTCATTTACGATTAACAAAGAAGATTTTCTGGATTTTGTATTCACTTAAAGAAGCATTTTTTGAGGAAACAAGTCTGGAAAATCCGACAATTTATCTGAATATTATATATATTTATCCAAATATCAGGGATCACAGCGGTTCAGATGTTCAATTTTTGGTAAAAAAAAGGGGATTTTTCTCGGAAAAAGGGGATTTCATTTATTATTGAAAACTTTTTATATCATATGGGTATCTCGTGAATACTGAACGAAAGAGCTCTACAACAGTAGCGCCTTTTCTTTTGCAAGTTTTCTAGTCATTTTTGTGTATCAAAAATGTTGTTTAGCTAGCTTTGAAAAATCGGCTGATCACATCAGCAGTTTCTAATGATGAAAAGGTATCACAAAAAAATTTTAAATGGTCAAAGATTGAAAAATAGATAAACAACACAATTGAAAATTGCTCAGGTTTGAATTTTTTGAAATATATTTTTATAAGTAGATAGATTTTGATTTATTATTCTCATCAATTTTTGTAGTGCATTCTTTTCAGTACAGAATCCTGAGTTATTCAAAGTATTCTGCTAAGAAAGCTAGGAAGAAATAATTTAAAAACACATAAATGACTACTGGAAAACCTACCATTTCTGTTTTCGTTTCCTTAGAAGTTTAAATTTGTTTCTAATGTATTTTTATCAGTTGAAAGCTTTTAGATGTTATAACCCTTTAATGACAATTGAAAAAAGTATTATAGTGTAATAAACAGAAATTAAAAAAATTATTAAATATGAAAATAACAAATTTACGAAGATACTTTTTCTTTAAATAGGCAGTTTGCTGACATGTAAAACCAAGTAATGTAACAATCAAATCTAAATTAATTATAGTTTACGAGAGGGTCCTAGTATACCTACGCTATTTTTTGGATATTATTTTCGACTTAAAATATTGTTGTTTCTACAACCACAACTAACGTACAATTGTCTGATACGCCACTTTATTTATTTTAATAGATTCTGATAAAAAAATCAAACTATTTTTGGTTAGAAGCTCTTTCTTCTTGGTTGAAGAGTCTACTATTATATTTTTTGTTGACAATTAATCTTTTTTGGTTAGCAATTGTATTATTTCGTTCAAAATTTAATTATTTGGTTTAACTGTTAATAATTTTGAGAAAAAATCAAAAATTTTGTTTGGTTGAAAATGAACTCTTTTGATGAAAATGTACTTTTTTAAATGAAAATTCCCCATTTTGTGTTGAAAATTTAACAGTTTTGTAGAAAATTTATCTTTTTGACTTGAAAATTCAACAATTTGGTTGAAATATTTTTTTCTTCCTTGAACAAAGAATCATTTTTTGGTTGATAATTCAACTATTTTGTTAAAAATTCGTCTTTTTGGTTTGTAAATTTATCTCTTTTGTTATAGACGTAAAGTTTTTCGGCTAAAAATGCAACTGTTTGGTAGAAAATTAATATAATTTGGTTGAGGATTCAACAATTTTTGTAATAATTCGCCTTGTTTTTATGAATTAAACTGCTTTTAATTTAAAATTGATATCTTTTTAAAGGTTAAAATATCAACTATAACATTTTTAGTTAAGAATTCATCTTTTTGGTTAAAAATTGAACTAGTTGGTTAAAACTTGACCTACTTTGTTAAAAAAATCACTTTGTTAGTTGTAAATTCATCATTTTAGTTAAAAATTCATCTCTTTGGTTGAAAACGTACCTATGTTTTTAAAATTTTGTCTTTTTTTGGTTTAATGCAACTATTTTTCATTTAAAATTTAATGATATTATATTTAATATATCGAGTTTTACGTTTTTGTTGAAACTTCATATGTTTTGGCTAAAAATGTTATTGTTTGGTTGAAAATTCAACATTTCTGTTAAAAAGCCATCCCTTTTAGTCAAAAATTCAACTGTTTTGTTGAAAATTCATTTTTTGTCTTGAAACTTCAACAACTTGGTAAAAAATTCAACAATTTGATTGAAAGTTTATTTCTTTCTTGACTGAAAAATCTTTCTTGGTAGAAGATTCATCTCTTTAGTTGCAAATTTTACTATTTTTTTGAAAATTCGTTATTTTGAATTGGAAATTAACTTTTTTGTTGAAAATTCACATTTTTGGGTTAAAAATTGAACAGTTGTGTACAAAATTCGTCTTTTTGGCTTGAAAATTCAACAATTTGGTTGAAAAGTAACTTTTTTTTGTTGAAAATTAAGCAGTTTTGTAGAAAATTCGCCATTTTCGGTTGAATTGATCTGTCTGTGAATTAAATTGAAAATATTTTTAGGCGGAAATATCAACTACGACATTTTTAGTTGAGAATTAATCTTTTTTGTGAGAATTCAACTGCTTGGTTAAAAGTTGAGCTACATTGTTAAAGATTCAGCCTTTGTTTTTGAAAATTCAAATATTTGGTTGCAAATGCACATATTTGGTTGAAAATGCAATATTTTTACTTGAAATTTTAAAAATTTGAAGAGTTTCAATTTTAATTTAATATTATTACCTACATTAATTTCATTTAAAAGAATTTATTTTCCTGTTTTCGTGAAAAATCTCATTATTTCTCCTCTTTTTAGAGCATTTTGGCCTATGTACTTCTACAAAGATCTTTTTGATTTGCAACTGCAGAATTGATTTATCTTTCCGGTTTAGTTTCCCGATTAAATCGTAAGCGATTTCTTCGCAATCAACGTTGTCCTTCAATTGTATAAAATTAGAAAACCAATCGTTTAGGAAATATTTGAAATTGTTATCATAAAAAAGAATCTGTTTCAAAGCGTCTTGTTTTCTAATCCTAAAAAAAGGAGAACAGGGGAAAATTTGGTTGAAAAAATAATCTCGAATTTAGGTATTTCATGAGATTTTTTACGTTTAAGGGGAAAAGAAGGGGACTTAAGTAAAAAAGGGGATGGACTGTGATCTCTGAAATATAAAAAATCTCGTATGATAATTTTACTTTTTTGAAATTTAAAAGTTGGAAATACTTTGGAACTAAATTGAACAATAGTTTCTAAAAAAAACTCCAGATTCATCTTCCCAGTTTAGAAAACCCTCTTCAACCAATCAATTTTAGAATCTCCAAGGGTTAACTTTAAGCCAATCTACATACTACACTAGCATTTCTATCCTACAAATACACCAATTTGAATAACAGAACCAAAGCGAAAGCAATATCACATTCTCATCGCATACATTTTCGGAAATGTTAATCACAATTTTAGTTCCCTTTTTTTGAGCCGTACGTCAGTCCTGGACCGAGTGTTTTAGATGTTTTAGTCAAATCAAAGCGTGAGTCGTGAGTTAAGAATTGTTATTTTTGGGAGGGAAAGAGCATCATAGGTTTAATTTTAGCAACTAGTACACGGAGGCACGTCTTTGGGAAGAGATATGCGAGCATGCTCTGAATTTATGATGCGTGCTCCTACCCTTAGACTGTAGGGATTCGTCTCTCGGCCCACTGTCCGAGAGCGATCGTTGACGTTGTCCATTGACTGCTGCTAATGACAAGGAGCCGCTCACCAGGTTATACAACTCGTCCACAGAGCTGTGACGCCTAGGACTTGCTTGCGACCCTAAGCAAGGAAGCACCCAATCTACTTTGTACACTAGAGCCTGCTTACGTTATTAGATTAGGCATTACATACATAAGGCTCTTCAAACATTATTAAATTTATCAAAAGCACGCTCGTCCCTCTGGCCCAAAATAATTTTCATTTGGGTTATTGGGTCATACCAAAGATCTATTAAATTACGATTGTATGAGAAGTAAGCGAACACAAAACATGAGAAATCCGTTTGACTTAATTTCTCAATAAATAAACAAATGACGTATCTTAAAGAACATATATTCACAAAGAAAGGGTATCCGGCGAAATTTTAATTTTCAAATTCCCAGATCGAAATTTTACTAAGAGAATTGAATTCTGCAAGGTCTGAACTTAGAAGAAGAAGGTTTCAAACATTGAAAAAATTTGTATACTTGAACAATTTATAATCGATTTTACAATTTTAAATTATTATAACTTATTTGTTCTAAATTCAGATCTTGGCAGAATCAAAGGAAAAATAAGCATAGTTTTGTCGAAACATCGATTCTATTCGATGAAATGTAAGTTCAAGATAATTTTATTATTTACACTTTTTTTGCAATATTTCTGAAACAGTGGTCAAAAATTTTTCAGCCTAGTATCATATATTACACGCAGAAATCTTATATTTTTTGCCCTACTTTGAACAAAAAAATTTTATTTTTTTAATTATCAAAATGAGATGATTCATTCTTGAACTTGTGAAAAGAATGTTTAATATGAAATGTTCGCTTTTCAAAATGATGATCACTCAAAACGAAAAATACCAAAAGTAAAAAAAAAATTTTTTAATTAATTTAAAAAACTTCCACTATATATGCGTTGATTAAAAATAGTATAACAATTACTAAAACAAATACTAACACGAGTAAAAAAAATTGTTGAAAGTAAAACTTAAAAAAAGCTTCTAATTACAAATTGGTCAGAACAAATAAATACTTTGATGTTTACAAGAACATGAAAACAATTTATTGAGCAAATCTATTTTTTGACCTTTTTTAATGTTGAATTGTTACCCTAAAAATAATAATTTTAAAACATGATAGCCGCTGTACCCGGAAATAACTGGGAATTTTTGAGACCAGAAAAAAGCGGGAAACGACAGTAAATTTACTTTTTTTAAATGTTAAGTTCAATTTTAGGTCTTCTGAACGTGTTCAAAATTAAGCAATTTACAGATATTAACGTTAAAAATTCAACTGTTTCAATTCGAAAGCCTTATTAGTTTAAAAAATATGGAGAAAGCACGCGTAACTAATTTTGTACAAAAGAATGATTTATCGTGTTTTGTCTCGTGTTTTGTTCGCTTACACCTCATATGAACTAGAATGGGGCGATTCTTTTATAATAAAAGGTGATTGATATTAAGAAATTTTTTTCCTTTCACAATTTACAACTTCTCTACAAGAAGAAAAGTTTAAATAAATATATTTTCGTAAAAAACAAACTGCACTGAAGGCTTTGGTTCTTATGAAAGCCTTTATACTGATTATTTATGTTTCCTCAATTATTTTATCGACATTTTTCAAAATTTAATTTACCTACAAAATATTTTGCCCTCGATTTTGTAATAATTTAATATTGAATACTCCAATCAGCCTAAAAAATATAATTAGTTCAATTCGATTGTATCAAACTAAGAAAATTATTCGCCAAAGTCATTAGCTATTAAATAAAATGAAATAAAACCCAGTTCTGGTTTCGATTAATTCAAAGAAACTATATTTTCTGAGAAAAATTTTTATTTAAGTGTCCACCAGTTTGGTAATTGGTGAACGTTTCTTCAGATTTTTCTCACAAGAAAACCCAGAGGACAACAAAATTTATTTGAAATGCATTGAATTAATAATGTTAATGTATTTAATTTTTCAAGAAGACATTTTTTTTAAATATATAAGCACTGTACTTTGCGAATGAAAAAATCTGTTTTTGCCTGAATCTTTGTAGAGGCTATCAAATTCAAACCATTTATTCTCACAAGGTTTTGATTTGAGAAAATGAATTTTCTCATTCTGAGTTAATTTTGGTACGGATCTATTTTTAAAAAAGGCTAATGAAAAATTACGAACAAAATCATCAAAAAGACTCAATAATTATAAAAAGTTATTACAAATGATCATCAAATAACAATGACTATTTTCCACTGTTTCAAATCTACAAAATACTCACTACCTTTAATTTAGAAATTGGAATTGGAAAAAAAAAGATTTGCCAGAAAGTTTGCGAGATTATTACTAAGTATTTCTAAGTATATGTGCTTTGACGTCGGTACACAATGTTTTAAATAAAAGTATATCAAATTCTGTCTGAATCTGAAATGTGACTCATGCCGTGTTGAAATGTATATCTACGAATATGAAACACTCTTTGTAAAATCTACAGAGAAAATTCACTACGATTAGTATAAATTTATATTTTCTAAATGCATTAATAAGAGGCTTGAAAAATAATCTAATAGTCTTTACAAACATCGAAACTTATTGTAGAATGAACCACAATACAATTATAAATTTGACGGAGCTGAAGCGAGTAATGAACACTAAGTTTGATTCATGACAAATTTTAGATAGGGTTCTAAAATTATAGTTATATGAAATAAAAAACAAACTATAGAACTTTTCTTAGTATCTTTTGAATATTATAATTGCAGAAAGGCATTGAAAAGAAAAAAAGTAAAAACCTATCGGAAAATGTATTTTTAAGAAAATAAAATTCTTGAATAATCCAAAAAACAATAAATTACTCTAAACGTTAAGGGCGTAGGCCCAACTGAAATTTCAATTTTAGAACCCTAATACTCCATTAAAATTATGTTATCTACTGCTTTGCCCATTTAAAATTTCACCACAAATACAAACACACACACACACACAAATCGACAAATAAAAATTTTTCTGCTTACCAGATATGTTACTGTAAAACCCACGATGTACCTCGCAATCATTTGAGGACTCACCAAGAGGCAACGTAGCTCTGAAATAATCAACAAATAAATTAATTAGATTATAATTTTTGTTTTATTCACTCATTAAAAATCTGCTTTATTCTCCTATAATATATTCATATTTTCAATTTATCTTTAATAATAAATCTTTGCCATGAATTCTCTGTGATTTCGAAATTTATAAAATATTGATATTCTTCTGCCTTGAAAAGAATATAACAGATTTCGCAGATGTTAATCACAATTGGATAATAGCTTGCAGAACAATGTGTAAAAAAATAATGTATGGAATAATAGTATGGTGTTGATTGGTGTATTGAAACAAGCTGAATATTGTTAATGAGTTAAGATGCTCTCAAGCGTTTTAAAGCTCATTGGTGCGATTCGTGTAAAAAATAACTGAGTTTTCTTTTGCACTAAGGAATGTTTGCATGACGCATTTGTTTCTGTGTAAATAAAGCAAAATATGGTATGATTATAATTAGTCAATTTGAATTGAATAGGAATTCAATTATTCAAGGGTATTTTTTTATTCAAGCCAATAATGAGTGGAAAAAATAAATGATAAAAAAAAAGATAAATTTTGCAAATTTAATTGGGAGCTTAAAACTTAAATAAAGAAAAATAACTGCGGGAATGAGGAAAGTGTTTATATACTAAGTATTTGCGAAAATTTTAGACCATTTAGGGCTTTTGGATTTTTTACTTACTGCAGGGAGTACAGCTGGTCGCAATGCCCACCAACCATCGACATTGCGCTTCCCCTGCACATATAAAACCGATATTACATGGATAAGCTTCGAAAATGGGTTACCGTTGAATTTTGGAAGTTACTTGTTATTTACAAACTCTGTTAAAATATATAATTTACAGGTTTTTTTCTGGCCTTTTAAAATTAAGAATCGTCTATAAATAATAAGAAACAATCGAATCAAATTTGAATTTTATAATTTAAGAACAAATTAAATCGGTTTGATTACAATAATAGAATGAGAATCCAAAAATGTCAAGTGTTTTCAAAGAATTATTATGAACCAATGTCTTAACAATTAAACTTGAAATTCCAATTCTTGAGTTTAAAATAATTTTTCTTTAAAAACTTCGGTAAACTTGAATTCCCATTACTAAATAATAGTGATTTAGTACAGAAAGTTTAAGTGAAAACAAGAAAAAGACAAAGACAAAACCTCAAGTTTAGTTACCTCCACAAATTTAAATCCGAAAAAGGAAATTAATACCCAAAAAAGAGAAGTTCTTTTTTAAAGAACTATTTTCCTTAAGGCCAATAAAACAGACGACTCAAAAGTAAAGAACAATTTTAACACCAAAAAGAATCACGACAGGAAATTATTCTAGAGTTTACACAAAGATTATTTACAATTAGTCACTGAACTGACAATCAGTGTCGAGAGCGTGGGAAAAAAGCAAGAGCCGAAGCATCAAGCGACTGACATTTACAAAAACCACAATTTGGACTCAGAGGCAAAAAGTATACGATTTAAAATTCGCAGAGTCGAAAGTTTGATAATCATATCATATTCCTCCTGAAAATGTTTAAATTAGTTACTATCATTTATAAAAGAGTAATGGCTACGAGTGCATTAATTAAACATATGATTAAATTTGAAAAAAAATCTTGTATTTTGTAAAGACGTGCATACAAATAAAACTAGCGTTTCGAATGCTGATAACTAGCGTTTTAAAACTTCATACGTAAGGCCATTCGCGAATAAGAGATCATTTACAATTTATTCTAGCTAATTAATTTATGCGCATTCGGCATTAAGAAGCGTAAGTGCAAGGTGCAAGGGAAAAGGTTACCTGCCAATACCTTAGCAACAACTCCTCATCAATGTACTGCAAAAGACTCCTGTTGGGAGAAATTAATAAAATTACAAACTGATCAGAAAAAATTAATTCTACTAAGGATAAATCAACAGATAAATCAAAGAAATTAAGTAAAGATGTCAAGAAATAAAATAGAAACTAAATTATCATTATATTTTTGTAACAGAAACCAAGAGGTTTACTAAGAATCGGTTATATGTAGTTAGGGGTCGTCTATAAACTACCGTACATCAGTCACATCTTAAGAAATTTGCAAGGAATGATTTCCACCCAATAACTTTTTATTTTGAGGGCGCCCCCCCCCTGCACCCGAAAAGTTCCCCAACAAGTGTAAAATAACAGTTTTATGTAAAGTTTATGCTAAAGACGGTTTTTTTCCACTTCAATTCTTTTTATTCGATAAGTGATAAGTATTCAAGAAATTTTTAACTTATTTTAAAAGGTTACAACAATTATTATTGGTTTAAAAAATAGTATTTTCCCTGCATATCGTCAATGAGTTATATTTGTTGTGTGAGACACTTCGTGGTTGAATTTTGTTTTCCCCACCGAATTATGAAAAGTTAGTATTTTCTGGAATCAGTTACATACTTAATGAACATTAAAAGTAATATTTTTTGTTTATTTTCCGATTGTTTAAACAATTAGGTTTTCTTGGTTTATTGCCGAAGCTTGTACCATACTCGGTAGGGCTGAATCAAGTTTATAATAAATAGAATTTTTCATTTTTTATGGTAATATGGCATCCCACGAATATTTTACTAAGAAATAAAGAAACTCATAAGATTCTATGGTGAACATAGGTTAACATTTTTTAAATAGATTTTTGTTAATGAATGTGGTTGTATCATCCCACAAATATTTCAAGGGTGGCATGTTGAGCGAGTGCACGTGCAGAAAAAGCGTTTTACCGCTCAAGATATGCGACGGAAATTATGTTTTCAATAGAATCACCTTAAAATACAAGGTACAATCTTTAATTTAAGCTGTACAAGAAGTTTCTAGAACGTCAGATTTGCACCCTATGTTGTTTTTGTTTTCCTCATCAAATGTTTTTAGAGTTACAGACAATCACAAGCAATAATAAAAATCGTTATAAAAATTCTATCCAATATTTACTTCGATTATACACATTTTCATTTTTATGTATTTGTAAGGCAACAGATAGCCACATTCAATACCAAATACATTTTTTTAAAACTAATATTTACCATATAATCTAATGAAACTTTCTTAAGTTCTTAGTAATTAAATACAAAAATCGACTTTTTTCAAAAGCTTAAAATGTTCAGGGAATGGCACATTACCACGAACAATAAAAAATCCCATTTACTTGGAACTTTCATTTAAAGTTGATTCAGCCCCACCTGAACTCGCTAGAAGCGCGAAAACCCCCAGGATAAACGTGAAATTAGTTATAGCCAACGGTTAAAGAAAAAAACTACGGTCGTCAACGAGGGAGGGGGGCGTCCAAATGGTCAAAAATTGGTAAAATAGTTTATGGATGACCCCTTATAATTGGTTAAATATTGTAATCTGGTATATGGGAATCAACAGATTTTATAGAACGCCAAAATAATAGAAAAATATATAGGTTCGATTACTGAAAGGTCCTAAGAATTTCGAATTTCCTTTTGTCCAGTGAATTTTTTTTTGTTGCTTTCGACGGCCGACAAAATAAAACAAAGAAAAGTCCTTACATAGGGCAAACTGAAATTTCAATATTATTTCAAACACTTAGAGATAGCAATTATCAGTGCTGGGGAAGTAAATCAATAAGAGGAACCTACTCTTGTAAAGTTATAAACATTTTTAACAGAATTAATTTAGACATTCAATTTTTAATTATATTTTACCAAATTAAAAATTTGGTCAATATTACTTTGATAGAATTTTACCGGCACGTTCAAATAGTTACAAATTTAAATTATTATACACATATACAATTTTAATTCTACGCACTCTCTCATTTTCGAAATACTAGGATTGAAAAGCTGATTTAAAAGGTGAAAGATTGATATTTTTAAATCCTCCAATTTGAAGATCAACACATTACAAAACTGAACTAATTAGAAATATGTCAAATTTAGTAATTTTAAAATAAATTCATTTCTTTCTACAGCACAATTTTACCCTAACAGTTTTTTTTTCAGTTATCAAAAATGTTACTCGAGCATTAATTTGTTCTGTAAACTCGTTACTTGTAACAAATAATTACTCCCCAACACTGCTAGTTATAAATAAATTATTACTAATATTAATCAAATAGTACTTACGCTACTATCGATTATACATCATGATCTCAAACTCGACATGCAAATCGTGCAAACTTGAATAAAAAAACTACCATGCTTATTTATCATATAAAAATAGAACTTAAGGTTCGACGGATAACTGTCTTTAGAAAACAAAATTTAAAAGTCTACAAAATGATTATAATATTTCGATACCACAGCCGAGCCTCCAACTCAGTATTTAAACACCTCATTATTTACAAAACTAAATTATCCACAAAAGAAACCTCGAGCATTAAAAAGCAATTAGAAGACTTTCCATCAGAAGATGTTACTGTATTATTTTTAGCGTCTAAAGAGTAGACGAAATTTAATTTCCGGGTCTTATTAATCAGCTTTATTTCAAATAAGAAAACTGCTATGTTAGATCTTTAATTATTACGTCAGGTTTAATCGTAAAAAGAGCTTCACACCAAGCTAATCATTTTCGATATTACCTGAGACTCATATGAAATATCTCGGTGCCAGTTTTGCTTCGACGTGAAAGTCTACTGTCTCTCATAACGTTACGGCCGAGTTTACTAATGCAGAAATAAATGTTTCTACTTTCAGCAAAATACGAATCATTGGAACAAGCATATTTCCTTCTTTTTTTTTTACAAAAATGCATAATTTTAATAGCCGATTTTCCCGAAATGCGTTTAGCTATTTAATTACTTAAAGACTGGATTTCAAAACAAAAAAAATGTTGTAAAATTACAAAAAATTCTTTGGGTGGTAAAACGAAAATTTCCAAATTATTAACATAGTCCGTTGCAAACTATTTTCCAAGAGATCAATGTGGCCTACATTCCTGGACATAAGATTTGCAACAAATGCTGGAAGAAGCAAGGAGGAAAAATGCATATCATGTGCAAACTTAATATGTAGGAACGTGAACCAGAACATGAGGACAATTTCGCACAGCTCTTGAACTTAAGCAATGATTACAATTGCTGCTTTGGCAAATATTTGATCTCTTAGTATTCAAAACTTTCTGAGTAAACGAAAAAATAAAAATAAAAAAATTGTTTTAAATAAAATTAAAGTCGGCAGTCGCACGACAAAATTTCTAATTTATAAAATTAATTGCGAGATGTAAAATAAATTTGAAAAGCTTTGTACAATATTCAAACTTAAATTACAAATAAAAACTTTCTACTATATTCTAATTATAATTAAAAAATTGCTAATTTAAAAAAATACAAAGCAGCAATTACTAAATTAGTGAAAATGTACAAGCAACCCTTCCGAAATAGCGATCGTAACATGAGTGGCGGAAAAATTTAGAGACACTTACTTTTCCGGCACATCTTCGAAAGCTGTTCCGATTCCACAGTCCGGATGCACATCACAGTTGTGAACAGTCTGGAAAAAAGGGAAAAATATTCATTTATAAAATTCGGGATTTGATTGTGATAAAGGGTCGTGTGGATTTTTCGGTTTTTAAATTCTTCTACAGAAATAAATTGTTTGAGACGTTTAAATTATTAATCATATTTTTTGTATGATCGCAATCATCACAGTAATTATTCCTTTCTAAAAAAAAGTGGTGAAACGATATGTCTCGAAAATCTCAAAAGCATTGTTGTTGAAAACCTGATTTGCTTTTCATTTCTTGAACTTGTTTTATATCTTAAATTTGAAATTTTGAAAATTAAATCTACGAATAACAAAAATCAGAAAAATCCTTCTGCGAATTAAGAGACACTTGTGCTTTTTCAATACTCTTCCGCAATTAAATTAAAACTTTCCAATTATCAAATGAATTATTGACAATAGTATAAATGATTTACGTGATTGCTTTCCGGTGGAAATTATTATTCTTTTTAAATAATTTTAACATATAATCATAAAATTTGTAAGAGAACTTAAATGTTGTAAAAATTTTAGGCCAGCTTATTTTTTTTATCGAAAATAATCGTTTCTAAACGAAAATCATTATCAGCACTCCCGATTTTTAACAATTTTAGGTTATTTTGGCGTTTTACACCGGAAATGGGTATATGAAAGGAAAAATTATTAGATTTCAAAGATTGGAAATTTGTCAACATTTTACGTTTTTCGGTTTCTTTTGTTGCGATTTTTACCGAAAATTGAAATTTTTATTAAAAAAACATTAGAATTTAAAAAAGATTCATTATTTAACAAATTTGTTAGGAATCTTTCAACAACTTCAGTTTACGTTAGCGTGTTTCACCTGATGTATTTTTAAACAAAAAATCAGTAGATATAAATCCAATGAGTTTTGTTTAAAATAATAAAATTGTTATTTTTTATGATGTTTTCAAACTTATTATTTACATATATATTTTCATTGTGTTACATTGAGAATTGGCATTTTCAAAAAAATAGTTATTTGTGATACAAGTATGCAAAATAGGTGATTGTGTGCGAGTGTGAATTTTGCAGCATGAGCCGCAGGCGGATGATGCAATCACACGAGTTACCAATTACCTAAGCGCATGTGTATCACACGCTATTTTTTGCAACACCCGTCCGAAAAAGTTGTCAGGAGGTGGTAACGAAAAATACTAATTTTATATTGCATAGTTTGGAGTAGACATTTTTTTGAAAAAAAAAAAAAATTTTTAATGTTTGAAAAACAATTTTGTTAAAAAAAGGTGTTGAAAAAAAAATGATTAAAAAGAAATGTTGGCCTAAAGTCATCGGCATCGGTGGCCAAACAAGTATATTCTTCGTCCAAGGAAAAAAACCACACGTGTTTTCCTGTTTTGATAACAAAAATATGGTGACGAAATGATGAGTATTTCAACTCCTGTGATGTATTAATATCACAATGATATCGAAACTTTTAATTAAAATGTGGTATAATTCATTTTTAAGAAACGATACGACACGACAGAAGTAAAAGAACAAAATTATTCCCATACAATTTTTTAACAAGATCTGTACTCAAATATATAAATAATAAAAGTAAAAACTGTTTTCTTTTTTTTTAAATATTGAGATTTGTTGATGTTCATCTATGGTTGATCAACTATTTTTGCTAAATAATGACAAATAATCCATGCAAAACAAAATTACGTGTAAATGAAAACTGTGTGTCAAGACTTATTTTAAGAACTAAATCATGTTCTGTAACTTTTGTCATGTGTCACTTTTTTTAACGTGAATTTTCGTTCAGAAAAATCGTCCCCATTTGGTAAGCCTGGAAGATTAAAAAAAAAAATTTCCGATGGATTTCAAATGAGAATACAATTTTTATCGGAATAAAGAAGAAAAAAATGTAATGTATGTTTTAGTTTTAACCCGTAGGAGGCACTGGTGCAAATGCGCACCAACGAAATTTTCAATTTTGTAGAGTTCAAAGGGAAATAGGTTTAAAAAGGTAAATGGGTGACACCTTATGATAACTATGAATATTCAAAAAGTCGATTAAATCCAAGTAGGAACCTCTAAAAACAAAGAAAATGTTTTTTAACTAAAAGTTAACATAAAATTACTCATATCCCCATTTCCCGATAAAGAGACCAGCCTGAAGTAAAAATCTATGAATATTCGTATTGAAATTACCTTTACGTTATTCATAATATCCATAATATCCCACGCGGGATTACTATCCACAGAAGGTGATATAGATTCCCTTTGTAAGGTTCCACCATCTAAATTTATCTGATCTGCAACAAAAAGAAGTTATAAATAAAATCACAATAATTCTATACAAGATTTTAGACTTTCGAAAGAACTAAAAATAAAATTACCATCACAATCTAGCTGGGAAATCGGGCTTTTCGGTTGGGACCTGGCCGTGTGTCTCGACGCAATTCGCTGCGGAACGTTTGGCACTGCACCGTCTTCGTCTGCCTCGAGATCCGTGAACATGTGGCTAGGATTTGAAACCTTCTGCAGCAATTCCAGTGCTAATCGCTTGTTCATTTCTCCTTGAAAAAATGCATGCTGGAATATAAGATACTTGTTTACATTTTACAATTTGATAATTAACAATCTGGTAAATAATAACAAATGAAAATGACAAGTATAAGAATGCATATAAATCATTAAATTCAAATAAATAGCGACCTGTAGCAATTTTTCGGCCGTAGGTCGTTTCTTAGGATTCTTCGTAAGGGCAACTTTTACGAAATTATGAAAGGTAGGACTCCATTTGTCGCGATCCTTGAGTGTTGGAGGCTTGAAACCAGATTTCGACATAAGGAAAAGGGCTCGCATCGGATGAAGGTCGAACATCGGTGGCTGCAATTCAGCGAGCTCTATTGCTGTTATTCCACAGGCCCAAATATCGCAAAGTTGATTATAACCACCTTTTCTTTCCACAGCCGCAACCTGTGTCAAAGAAATTGTCTTGAAAATCACAACATTTTGGAAAAAGATTGGTGAAATCCCTGGAAGTCTCGAAATTTTGAATTACCTCGGGAGCCATCCAGTATGGAGTGCCAATAAAGCTTTTTCTTTTGTTAATCGTTGCTGTGATTTGAGCTGAGACTCCAAAGTCCGCCAATTTTACGTCCCCAGTTTCTGTTAATAATATGTTGGCGCCCTTGATATCGCGATGCATTTTCCCCATACTGTGCAAGTATGCCAATCCGAGGAGTGTTTCGCGGCTCATGTAGGCTATTTGTATTTCTGAGAGGGGCCCAGTAACTTTATAGAAACGGAATAAATATTTTGTATTAATTTAATAAGAGTAAATATATTTCTTTTACTGTTTTATTTTTTGTTCTATTTTATAAGTGTAGTAGATGTAAATTGATTCCGACTTTTCTGATAGTCGATCCACTTACTGTGATATATATCTTGCAAAGATCCTCCTCCACAATATTCCATGCAAATCCAAAGCTTATCTCGTCGGAGATAACTTCCATAGTAGGCTATGATGTTTGGATGTCTACAATCCTTCATCATTAAGATTTCTTGTTGAATAATTCCGAAATCATCTCCTGAAACGATCATGAGATTTTTTATTGAATTTTTCTATTAGAATTTTGTAATGCTTTGATATTTATAACAATTCAACTATTAAAGATAACATTATTACGCATTTTTTACTCCTTTTGTAGTAAAACCTTTTTTAATAGACCACGTATCGTATCTATTTTGTAATGTTTGCGACTTTTAGTTTTAACAATTTTTTGAATCAGTTATCGGATCTGATAAAACAACTTGAAATGGTGTTGCAAACAACACTTATATGAAGCATTACGAAGCACATAAATATTTATCTGCTTACAATATACTTAGTTACCTATAAAATGAAGAAATGTTATTTACATAAAATCACTATTATTGATATTTTTTAAAACATAAAATTGGAAAATAAGACAATGTATGAAATAAATATGAATATTCTTGTAATATCTATAGAGATCAGACACTTTGAGGCATTATTTTTTCTTCTGGCTTTAATCAAATTCTGTGAAAAAACGTCAAGAAATTGGTTATATTTCTAAAATAAATTCCTTGCCAGTCATTGAAAATTCCTCCTCAATCGTTATTAGTCATTTACCTTGAAAAATTCTATAAAATTGTAAGATGAAAATTCTAAACTGCAATTCCAATTGCAATTATTTCGATTTTGAATATTTAACAAAGAATCTTCAGCTTAGTTTTTACTGGGAAACATTCAATATGTTAGTATAGTACACAACAACTCGAATAAAATGTTCAGTTGATAAAAATGTTCAACTTCATACCTAGAAATACATAAAAAAAGGCTTAATTCAATTAATTATTTTAATTTTTCTAAATTAATTAATTAATATCGATTCTTTTTAAATAAATAATATTCTAGGTCAGAAGTTTGTAAATTTAAGTTCTTCAATTATTTTTTTTAATAACTAAACACAAGTCACATTAATATTTTATAGCAGTGATCAACATTTTAAACAAACTTGCTGGTGAAGTATTCTTTATGGCAATAAGCTGAACAAGTAGGCATGTATTTTGTCCACGATTCATACAAAATAATTAAGGACCTGGTAAACGAACTTGTTGAATATTGGGTTATCTTGCAATAAGATTGGTGGAAATTTTGACCACCACCCTATTACTAAACCCTTTTCCAGGTCCCTAATAATGTTGCCAGATAGACTGTTTTGTTAAGCAAATAATTCAATTTAAAAATTAAAAGATATAGGAACCTTCAGTCATCTTTCTCTCAAAAACCGCATACAAATCTTGCAAGCTCATCTCTCAAATTTGTGAATTGAAAGCTCTAATTATTAATTTTCTGTTCTGTGTTTCAAATAGAATCAAGCGAATAATACAAGATTCATAAGATTATTAAAACAACCTCGAGGCAAAGAATGTAATGAAATATTCTGACGTGACTACTGCGACTATACGATCCAGGAAATGAAATGACAACCTGCCGATAGTAAATTAAACCTAAAGAGCGACAATTACAAAACTGAATTCCTCAATTCCAGATAATGATCTAAGCTTCTAATCATGTGGAACTTATAAAAGATTTACGGTCTCGAAACTAATAAAGATGAGATAAAATCAGAAACGGACGAAGTAATATTGAGCAGAAGCACTTCGCGAAACGGTACATTGAAAGAAGAAAACATGGAACTGACCTGGCTCCAATTTGATAACCTTGATGGCCGCAAGATCGTTCATCGAGAGCCTCTTAGCCTGGAAAAACGGAGGAAATGTTGCGTAAATTATACTCCAGATAATATTTCTTTAAGGGAAATTAGGGGTAAACACCTTGTAAACATCTCCGTAAGTTCCGCTGCCTATTCTTTGGATGAGCTCGTACTCGTCCTGCGGATTCCGTCTGCTTATATCACTGGACAGTGCGTTAGCGTTCACTGCCATCGCGGTCCACGGGCCCGTTTTCACTAATATCTACTGATCGTAATTAAATAACTACAAACAACACTAATGTGTACTGTTTTAAGACACATTTGCGAGGAGGAAGGATGTCACTTTCGTCGAAAAGTCGCCATTTTTCACAACAGCTCTGAAGTTGGTTAGCAACGTCTGTCCAAACTGCAAATCGAATTGTGCGAGTAATCGAATTCAAGATTCGATTGCGCGCGATGATTTTAAAAACTCAAAGGTGTTTTCAGGAACCACGTTATCCTTTATGATTTGTATTATTTTTCAGGGTAAGGCACAGTCTGACTTGTATAAATACTGAAAACCTAAAGTTTCCAAACACAGGGCATTATTTTTTTAAACGCACAACCGTACAATGGAAACCAAATGCAAATTTCGAAGAAAAAAAATCAATATTAATTCATCCATATATTACATAGCGCTCTTAGGCATTAAGGAGCGTTCAGAAGGTCTGCTACAGTCCTGTTACGATAGAGAGGGGGCAGCCTTAAGGAATTGTTACGAAACATTTTTTTAAGTTGACATTTAAAATTTGTTCAAGAATAATATAAGAGGGTAGGCCGGAGTCGAAAAAAATGATTTGCTTTAATCTGTTTTTCGTAAAAAAAGTTGAGGTACTCTATCAGGATAGCCCATGATTTAAAAAAAATTGGAAAAATAACAACTTTTTTAGTTTTAAAATAATAAGACATTTTCTGTGGATTGTGTTCGAATGAAAAAAAAACACACTGCTACTTTTTTCAACAACTTAATCCAAAAATTAAGAATCTTCAACCGAAAAACTGGGTTTTCAAAGAAAGTAGTTCAACTTTCAAGGAGTTGAATTGTAAACCTGAAAAAGTAATTTTTCAATAAAAAATATAAGAGTTAATACTTCAATAAAAACAGATTTCAATTTTGAATGAAACACAATATAATTTCAGCAAAAACGATGAATATTCAGTAAAATAGTTGATTCCTCAATGAAAACAGATTAATTTTCAAACAAACAGTTGCATTTTTAACCAACAAATTTGATTTTCCAAAAAAAAAAAGTATTTTCAACAGAATGCATTAATTTTCTACCAAGAAAACAAATTTTCAACCAAATAGTTGAATTTTTTATCTAAAAAAGATCATTGTATAACCAAAAATATAATGAATAAATTTTCATTGAAAAACAGTAATTTTCAATTTAGAAAAGCGAATTTTTTACAAATAAGTTGAATTTTCAAGCTAAAAAGACGAATTTTTCACGAAACAGTCGAATTTTCAACTCAAAAATATTAATTTTCGAGGAAAATGTGAATTTTTGACCAAAAAGATGAATTTTTTACCAGTGAATTGCATTTTGGTTTGAATTTTTAAGCTAAAAAGATAAATTTTTTACAAAAAAATTGAATTTTCTTCGGAATGTTCAACCCAAAAATATAAATGTTCAACAAGAAAGTTAATTACCAAACAATCAGTTGAATTTCCATTTAATATTATGAATCTTCAACCAAAAAATGAAACGCGTTCATTCCGCAACACTGCTCCGACCCAGGTCGCTGATCAATCTCTGTAGCGATCACACCAGCCGAAGAGCTTCACAAAGTCATTATGTGAAGTTTTCCACTTTGCCCCGGCCCATTAGTATCCATGGTTTTTTGTTTGAGGCGTCATTCATTCCACTGAGACTTTTTCTCATGCATGTCTTATAAACTATAAATTTCTTTAACGTCCGAGAATCCAATGAGGAGAAAAAAAGAAACAACAATGTTGTGTCAACACTATCGGACCATTTTATTTCAAATGTTAAAAAAGAAACCCAACGTTTCGGAAACACTCTGTCCACTTTTCTGTCCTGGCATACCTCTTTAGCTTCCCTCACGTCCATGCATTTTCTCATGCAAGCTCTTTTGTAAGGCTTCTTATGTCTCTTCGAATTAGGGTCTCATTCACACATTCTAACCATTCTTTCCTCGGTCTGCCTTTGGGTAGGCTGCCACTTATTTTGCCTTGATATATGTACTTGTTTCGTCAGTCGTTAATCTTTCATTCTCTCAACAAGCTGAAACCATCTTTCTTTTATACCTGTCAAATAGAGTATCATCTATACCACATTCTTTGATGATTCTTATGTAACATGCTTTATTCAAAATATAAATATTAGTGAGGGCCTTATCAGCGCCTCTTTTTCAATATTGCTAAGTAAGATATATCTAGGTAGTCTATTCACTAACGACGGAAAAATAGATGGGGAGTTAGATAGACGCATAAATAAGGGTAAGCAGGTTATCGGTAGAGCAGGGTCCATCCTCACAAATAGAAACATATCAAAAAAAGCTAAAATGGCCATACATATCTCTATTTTCGTACCGACTGTACTATACGGTAGAGAGACAGGGACCTGTCAAGAAAAGGACAGGAGTAAAATCAACGCGATCGGCATGAAACCTCTGCGCATAATATGCGGGAAAACACTGGTGGACAAAGTACGAAACGAGACAATCCTCAAAGAAGGTGGTACAGGGGAGACACTAGTTGACATATGGGAAAGAAATCAGCTGAAGTGGTTCGGACATCTTGAAAGAATGAAAGATGAACGACTGACGAAGAAAGTGTATACAGGTAAAGTAAATGGCAGAATGCCCAGAGGTAGACCGCCGAAAGAATGGTTAGAATCTGTGAATGAGACGCTAATCCGAAGAGTCATAAGAAGCCATAGAAACACGAGAGCTTGCGCATGAAAAAACGCATGGACGTGAAGAAAGCCAGAGTAGTTTTTAAACAGAGTGACAATAGAGTGAATGATGCCTGAAACAACAGACCTTGGATACTAATGGGGGCAAGTGGGGAACCTCACATATAACAACCTTGTGAGGCTCTTAACTTGGGGTGATCGCTAGAGAGATTGATCAGCAACCTGGGTCGGAGCAGTGTTGTGGAATGAACGTGTCATTTAAATAAATAACACGAGAATTCCAGATCAATCTAAAACATCTATACCTAACACCTATATACCTATATACCTTATATCCATATACCTACCTACTTTATACCTATATACCTATTCACTAGTTTTTCCAACCGAGCAAGTCACGCCTACCCCGAAAGGGAAATGGCTTAATGGTATAATAATAATAAATAATAATAATAGAAAGTCTCTGCACGCAGGAACTGGTATAATTGCTTGATGTATTATTTTGTATTAAGTTTCGAAATAATGTTGAATTGACTAAACAATTAATGTTATCCTCCATTAAGAAATAATACAGTATAGTGAGTTTCAAGTGATGAAAATTGTTAAAAATCTGTTTTATCAACATTTGAAAGGAACTTAACAATTTCATCTGAATATTACACCCAAACTTATCTTATACTTATAATTATAGGCCTACAGTTTGAGTTATATTTATAGTTATAACCAAAGGTATATAGATTTATAGATTCTGTTCCAGCTTCTTAAATTTTACGATGAAGAAAAGAAAGTGGAAATGAATTAACTGAGGTAAATAGCGAGCTCAGGTGATGTTAAAGCAAATAATTTCCGAAAATGTGCTGATCTCCGTTATTTCTCTCTTGATTCTTCCGTTACGCCACTCGACCTTTTCTTCATTCTTTATAAATAACGAGAAAAAAGATCTGCCATGGAGAACATCTGAACTCGAGAACCGTTGGTGCTCCATTTCTGTACAAAGTGGTGACCATGTGTCTTTCATTCAATTTAGTTTACTCTCTTCGTATATGCATATTCGGATTGGACAATGTATATAGGTATGAAATACACGCAATAAACACCAGTGTCAGACAGCTGACGGTGAAACTGCAAGTTGAACATTTTATTGTCATCATTGTAATAGACAACCCTCTGTATTTCTTGTTCTCGAATACCAATGGCATTATCTCTTTTATTGACGGCGCAAAATTGAATTTCATTTTCAGGAGCGATTTAAACTTCCATAATTGAAGGGTAGAAATGCAAAAGCAGTCAAGTGCCAAATTTTCGAAATCGGGTTTATTAGCTCAAAAAATCAGATAAATTATATTACACATGCCTGCCAAAGGATTTTTTTGGGGCATCATTTTTCACAATTTGTGTTCTTGTGTTCACAGTCCGAGAAGCTTTTCTAACCACAAAGTAAAAAATCAAATTTCATTTTTCTCGACACTGGCTAATTATTTTTAATTACTATTGGGTCCCTTCCGTTCAGCACTGAATAGCCTCATTCCTCATTTTTTGGAAATATGCAAAATTATTACTGCTATCGTCATTATTTTGAAGTTGAAATGTCAGTTTTACACCATTTCGAAGTCATAATTGGATTTTCAAATTTCGCGAAACAGCATGATTTTTTTTTTAAACAAACTTTTTGCAAATCAATTCGTCCATTCAGTAGCTAGAATTCAAATTTTTAGTTTTTTCTTAAACTGCAAATTGACTCCACAATTAATGTTGAAAGATGTTAAAAGTCGATACGGACCCAAAATCCAACCTCGAAACGTGACCTGTTTCATTCAATTTCTCGAAAGCGGATGGCTTTTTGTGAGCAAACTTTTTTTAGTTCGATAGAGCATGAAAGTATCTCGAAAGTACTTTCTTATTTTTTTCTTAAATGGTCCCGCTGAATTTACAACATGTTTTTAGTCTCTCCTGAAAAAAGTGAAAAATGGCGCGTGTCTCCTTTTGCATTTCTACCCTTCAATTTATAACTATATGTCAACGGATTTTTCCCAAAAGGACTTTATCGACATTTAAAGTTGTAATCTGAAACTCTTAATACTATATGGAATAACCGTAAATCATCAAAAATTGTACGGAAAACAAATTTTAATTAACATCTGCCATTTTTACATTTTGTTAGAATTGAATTTTTCAAAAAGTTTGTGATAATATCCGTTCATTTAGTTTGTATCTTGAAAAGGGTGTTTAGTGATCTGGCAATTTTAAATTCCCGGTTTTTTCCTGACCACATTTTTTTCCTTGGAACAATGTAAAGATATCTTTTTGTAATTTATCTCAAATCAACCTTCACTTTTTCCTTTTTTACTAGGAAAGGGAGAAAAATTAAGAAAAAATATTAATATTTAAAAGATTGCAAAAGGTTATATATAATAATCTTCAAATTAATTTATTTACTTTTGTCTATCCTGTCAATTTGACAGTTTATTTTGGCATTCAGTATTAACATCATCTTTGACTTCAGTGGTCTAGCCAGGAATTTCTTTCGGGGTTGTTGAAAAAAATTGTTGAAACAATTGGAAAATATTTCTCCATTAGCAACAAAAACAATGCGAAATTCAATGAAAAAATTTCCTCAGGAAAAAATTTCGGGAAGGAAAATTTTGTTCGAAAATCGCATAAACGTTGTATGCTTCATTAACAACAATAATAATTCGAAATTCCATCAAAAAATTGTCTGTGGAAAAAATGTTGTGAGAAACAAATTTGTTCGAATAATGCAAAATGGTAGGCTTCATTAACAACAATAATAATGCGAAAATCGATGAAAAAATTTTCTGAGGAAAAAATTTCCTGAGAAATTTTTTCGAAAACCGAAAAAACGTTACAGGCTTCATTAACAACAACAACAATACGAAATTCAATGAAAAAAATTTCTTGGGAAAAAATGTTGTGAGGAACAATTTTTTTCGAAAATCGCAAAAACGTTCTAGGCTTCATGAAGAACAATAATAATGCAAAATTCGTTACAAAATTTTCCTGAGGAAAACATTTTCTCAGAAATTTTTTTTTTCGAAAATCGAAAAAACCTTATATGCTTCATGAACAACAATAATAATGCGAAATTCGATGTAAAAATTTTCTGAGAAAAAAAATTTTCTGAGACAACCATTTTCCGAAAATCGAAAAAACGTTGTAGGCTTCATGAACAACAATAATAATGAGAAATTCGATGGAAAAATTTTTTGAGAAAATTTTTTTTTCGAGAACCGAAAAATGTCATAGGCTACATTAAGAACAATAACTTTGCGAAATTCGATGAAAAAATTTTGTGAGGAAAAAATTTTGTGAGGAAAAAATTTTTTCGAAAATCGCAAAAACGTTATGGGCTTCATTAACAACAATATCAATACGAAATTCGATGAACAAATTTTCTGAGGAAAACATTTTGTGTGGAACACATTTTTTCGAAAATCGCAAAAATGTTATAGGCCTCATTAACAACAATAATAATGCGAAATTCAATAAAAAATTTTCTGAGGAAAAAATTTTGTGGAGAAAATTTTTTTTCGAAAATCGCATAAAGTTTATAGGCTACATTAACAACAATAATAATGCGAATTCGAAGAAAAAAGTTTCTGAGGAATAAGTTTTCTCAGAAAGAAATTTGTTCGAAAATCGAAAAAACGCTATAGTCTTCATTAACAACAATAAAAATGCAAAATTCGATGGATAAATTTCTGAGGAAAAAATTGTGTGAGGAACAAATTTTTTCGAAAATCGCAAAAACGTTATAGGCTTCATGAACAACCATAACAATGCGAAATTCGATAAAAAAAGTTTCGGAGAAAAAATTTTGTAAAAAAAAATGGTTTCGTAAGTCGCAAAAATGCTATGGGCTTCAGTAAGGAAAATTTGGTAAGGAAAATATTTTTCGAAAATCTTAAAAACGCTATAGGCTTTATTAACAACAATAACAATGCAAAATTCGACGGAAAATTTTTCTGTGAAAGAAATTTTTCCGAAGATTGAAAAAACAATATAGCCTACATGAACAACAATAACAAAGCCAAATTCGATGGGAAAATTTTCTGAAGAAAAAATTTTCTGAAAAAGAAATTTTTTCGAAAATCGAAAAAACGCTATAGGCTTCATTAAAAACAATAACAATGCAAAATTCGAGGAAAAAATTTTCTGAGGAATAAGTTTTCTGAGAATTAAATTTTTTCGAAAATCGAAAAAACGCTATAGTCTTCATTAACAACAATAAAAATGCAAAATTCGTAGGATAAATTTCTGAGGAAAAAATTCTGTGAGGAACAAATTTTTTCGAAAATCGCAAAAACGTTATAGGCTTCATGAAAAACCATAACAATGCGAAATTCGATAAAAAAAGTTTCGGAGAAAAAATTTTGTAAAAAAAAATGGTTTCGTAAGTCGCAAAAATGCTATGGGCTTCAGTAACAACAATGGCAATGCGGAATTCGATGGAAAAATTTTCTGAAGGAAAAATTTGGTAAGGAAAATATTTTTCGAAAATCTTAAAAACGCTATAGGCTTTATTAACAACAATAACAATGCAAAATTCGACGGAAAAATTTTCTGCGAAAGAAATTTTTTCGAAAATCGAGAGAACCCTATACGCTCCAATAACAACAATAACAATGCAAAATTCGATGAAAACATTTTCTGAGGAAAAAATTTTCTGAGAGAAATTTTTTCGAAAATCGAAAAAAAGGTATGGGCTTCATTAACAACAATAACAATGCAAAATTCGATGGAAAAATTTTCTGAGAGAAATTTTTTCGAAGATCGAAAGAACCCTATAGGCTTCATTGATAACAATAAAAATGCAAAATTCGATTGAAAAATTTGCTGAGGAAAAAATTTTCTGAGAAAGAAATTTTTTCGAAAATCCAAAAAACGCTATAGGTTTCATTAACCACAATAACAATGCAAAATTCGATGAAAAAATTTTCTGAGGAAGACATTTTCTGAGGAACAAATTTTGTTTCAAATCGCAAAAACGTCATAGGCTTCATGAACAACAATAATAATGCGAAATTGCATGGAAAAATTTTCTGAGGAAGAAATTTTGTGAGGAACAAATTTTTTCGAAAATCGCGAAAACGTTATGAGCTTCATAAACGACAATAATACCGCAAAATACGATAACAAAATTTTCTGAGAAAAATTTTTTCGAAAATCGCAAACACATTAAGGTAAATGTCCCAGTAATCGTGACGGTCCCAGTTATCGTGAAACTTGGTTATAGTTTGAATATATTGTTACAAAAATGTGTTAAAAGTAACATTTAATGATAAAACTTACTTATTTTTAGCATTTTATAATAGCAAATAGAAATTACATTCATTCAAATAGAATAAAATGCAAGAAAATTGGCATCACGATTACTGGGACTAAGTTCGCGATTACTGGGACGTTTACCTTAAAGGCTTCATTAACAACGATAATAATGCGAAATTCTATGTTAAAATTTTCCGAGGAAAAAATTTTCTGAGAAAAAATTTCTTTCGGAAATCGAAGAAACGTTAAAGGCTTCATTAACAAAAATAACAATGCAAAATTCGATGAAAAAATTGTCTGAGGAAAAAATCTGTGAGGAACCAATTTTGTCGAAAATCGCAAAAACGTTATAGGCTTCATGAACAACAATAATAATGCGAAATTCCATGGAAAAATTTTCTGAGGAAAAAATTTTGTAAAGAAAAAATGGTTTCGAAAGTCGCAAAAATGCTATAGGCTTCAGTAACAACAATGACCATGCGGAATTCGATGGAAAAATTTTCTGAGGAAAAAATTTGGTGAGGAAAATATTTTCCGAAAATCTTAAAAACGCTATAGGCTTCATTAACAACAATAACAATGTGAAATTGGATGAAAAAATTTTTTGAGGATAAAAATTTTGTGAGGAGCAAATTTTTCCGAAAATCGCAAAAACGGCTTCATGAACAACAATAATAATGCGAAATTCGATGGAAAAATTTTCTGGAGAAAAAATGTTGTAAGGAAAATATTTTTCGAAAATCTTAGAAACGCTATAGGCTTCATTAACAACAATAATAATGCGAAATTCCCGGGAAAAATTTTTGTGAGGACAAAATTTTGTGAGGCACAAAGTTTTTCGAAAATCGGAAAAACGTTATATGCTTCATTAACAACAATAACAATGCGAAATTCGATGGAAAAATTGGTCGAGGAAAAAATTTTATATCAAGCAATTTTTTAGAAAATCGAAAAAACGTTAGACTTCTTGAACAAAAATAACAATGAAACATTCTATGGACAACTTTTCTGAGGATAAAATTGTCTGAGAACAATTCTTTATTAACAACAACAACAATGCGAATATCGATGGAAAAATTTTCTGCGGAAAAAATTCTGTAAGGAAATTTTTTTTTCGAAAATCGCAAAAACGCTATAGGCTCCATTAACAGCAATAATAATGCGAAATTCGATGAAAAAATTTTCTGAGGAAAAAAGTTTTTCAAGGACAAATTTTTTTCAAAATCGAAAAAACGTTATTTACAACAACAATTTTCGCTGGAAAATTTTTCTGAGGAAAACATTCCTTGAGAAACAAATTTTTTCGAAAAAACGTTATAGGCTTCATTAACTACAATAGCAATGCGAAATCCGACGGATAAATTTTCTGAGGAAAAAGTTTTCTGAGAAGAAAGTTTTTTCGGAAATCAAAAAAATGTTTTAGGCTTCATTAACGAGAATAACATTACGAAATTTTATGGAAACATTTTCTGAGAAAAAATTTTTTTCACTGGTTGTTTGAAATGATATGAAATAAGAAATTCACACTATCAAAACAAAACTTTTTTCTCTCATCCGTTAACTAACTATGCATTTGTTTATAAAATTTGTTTAAAAAAAAGTGATATCGATTGACAATTCTTTGTCACGGAATATCACCACTTATGTAATTTGCGAGGTAATTTGAAAACGTGTAGAAATAAAAACGAACACTTTCTATCTCTAAATAGTTTAAATGGTCAAAAGATGCATTTCCTTATAAAATTTGTTTATAACAAAAACCAATAATATCGATTGACAAGTCTTCGTGAATAAACATCACCACTTGTGTAACTTGATGATGATTGGAAAAAAGTATTACTTTCTGTCCATAAATTACCAAAATATGCATTTGTTTATAAAATTTGTTTAGAAAATAAACAAATAATATGGAATGACCAATCTTAATAATTACATATTATCACTCATATAATTTAAAGTTTCCAAAAAAGAAAAGCGATTGCTTTCTGCCAATGAACGCCTCAACTATGCATTTATTCACATAATTTGTTTATAAAACGAACAAATTATACTATACAACAAATTTTCATGATCAAAAATGATCGAGTTGATAAAATGAAGCAATTTCAAGTTACGAAAATACTTTGACGCAAAATTTGCGATATGTTTACATTTTGCTAATATCACTTGTTTATAACAATTAGAATCGATTAATCGAATTGAATATTCAATGAATTGATTAATCATCCTTGAATCTGTTTTTTTTTTCGATAAAGACCAAAGTAAATCACCCACCGACAATGAATACTGTGACAATATCGAAAATTGCGCAAAACACGAATCGATGACATTTTAATTAGCTGATAAAATTTGAAACAAAAAATGAAAAAAAGATTTGGAAGATTGGTGAATATTCTTAATATTGAAGGTAATCTCGAATAAAATGCAACATTACCAAAACTCCCAACAGAAATTGAACGGGTGAACCGATTTTTTTCTATCTTTTTTTAATCGTCTCGTAATTATGTAATGAACCTAATGCAGCATATAAAAATTCAATTTATGCATATTTTAATAATTATCAATTTCTTTCAAGCGGCTCGAATCGTCTCAGGATGCAACAATGGAAAGAGCGGAAGATTTACGAGCGGCTCCCTGGGTTCAGCATACTCGAAAACCGTCACGGTGAATTAGTCCAAATTCCAAGGGAAAATCGCAGCGCCTGTTTTCGGTTCAACGCGGGTACTTTCCCGGTGGCGGATTGCTCGTTTACAGGCGCAGAAATAAACCATATTTTCGATTAATTAAAAAAACACAAAAACAAGACCATTTAAAAGAAAAGAGCCATTAATGTTAGGCACTATACCCTTCAGATTATGTGGCTCAAATCTTACATTGAACAATTCATCCGTTTAGCGGGATTCATGTCAAAACGAATACATGGGCTAAAAACCAAGCTCGACGAAGCGCCATGATCAGCCCATTCCTAGCAGTTGACCAGATTTTCTGGCCTGGGGCTGGCCAGAAAAAACATTAAACTTTTGGCCAGGCCAAAATCACTTAGTAAAGAAAAATATGTGAATTTACATGTATACAAAATTGTGTTCATTATTCCGATTACTGAGTATATTTATAGAAAATATTGCATTTTTTCATAACCAGGCGCGGATCCAGAGAAGGGCTTTAGGGGGGACCATCCAATAATTCCCCTTCCCCTCCACTCTTAAGGGGGAGGGGGAGAAGGTAATAATCATTTTAAAGTTATTTATTAGCTTTGAATGTTTAATAAAAATTATATAAATATATTATTCACAAATCTTATAAACAAAATAAACAAATGTTTCAATAAAAACCATGTTTTTATATTTACAAGCTGCGTCTTGCATGTCATGGTATAATCATTACTTAACAAGTATAAAATACTCATAAAATTTTCGAAGTCAAGCATAAACTATAAAACGATTATTTTTAAAGAGCAAAATTGACGCGTATATTTCCACTCTGTGCGATATTCATATTATTATTATTATTATTATTATACCATTAAGCCATTTCCCTTTCGGGGTAGGCGTGACTTGCTCGGTTGGAAAGTAGTGAAATAGGTATATAGGTATGAGGTAGATCGGTATATGGGTACAGGATGGGTATATAGGTGTTAGGTATAGATCAGACATGCCCAACTCGGGGAAATTTCCTCCGGGAACACATGTTCAGAGTTCCCTACTCTTTCTACTAAAGAGCGGGAGTGGTGGCAGACGCATGCGCGTGGTAGATGCGTACGTCACAGAGGAGAGATTCTCGCAAGCGTTTACCATCACTCCCGCTCTCTAGGAGAAAGAGTAGGGAACTCGGAACATGTGTTCCCGGAGGAAATTTCCCCGAGTTGGGCATGCCTGGTATAGATGATTTAGATTGATCTGGAGTTCTCGTGTTATTTATATAAATGACACGTTCACTCCGCAACACTGCTCCGACCCAGGTTGCTGATCAATCTCTCTAGCGATCACCCCAAGTGAGGAGCCTCACAAAATTGTTATGTTTGGTTCCCCACTTGGGCCCATTAGTATCCAAGGTTTCAGGCATTATTCACTCTATCGTCACTCTGTTTATAAACTATTCGTCGCCACACATTTCTGTCCTGGCATACTACTCTAGCTTCATTCACGTCCATGCATTTTTTCATGCAGGCTCTTGTATTTCTAT
>CAKNXH010062805.1:0-20547 GCA_932178445.1 Andricus quercusramuli
TACTGTTTTTAAGATAATCTGTCTTTATCTATAGTTAAATATAAAATTTTAGGTATGATAATTAGAACATAGAATGAAAGTTAATACGTACATGAAGTATTGAGAAAAATATTAAAACTGCATCACAGATTAGTGCTACGATATACGAAAAAGCGGCTATATTAAAAACCATTTTTGAGACGATTTTTGAACTTTGACATAATCAGTTATCGGAGTGTGACGGCTTGCATATCTCCGTCGGTAAGAGAACAAATTCCCTTTACCATTAAACGCGGGAGATTGCGCGCCACCATTGCCCCTGAACATCTCTGCCTGAACTAAAATGATGATCCTTGGTCGGTAAAGCAGAGAATAGGGTACGTAATCTGTAATAGTGTTCTAAAGAGTTTAAGAATCGGAGAAATTCTCAAGAGCATGAGAATATGCTCGAGAATATGCTCGACCTTTATGTGCTTTGAGATTTATTTATTTTATTTATTATTATTTTGACATTATTTAAATTTCCCGGGAAAATGCATCGCTTCAAATTGCAAAGATTGCTAAATTTAAATGATGAAGGAAGTCAAAGTAATAAAAAACATATTATTCCCATTAAATAGTGCCTATTCAGGGTTGCTACAAAATCCTAATTTCCAAATTCTTTTAGGCATAAAACCAATCATACATCTAGAAGATTAATAATGTTGATGGAACTAAATTTTTGTTTCTTAATATATTTTAAACACTTTTTAGTTGTGTTTTAAAGTCAAAAAGACCAATTTTCAACCAAAGAAATGAATTTTTAACTAAAATGATGAATCTTCAACCAAAAATATGAATGTTTAATCAAATAGGTAGTTGAATTTTCAACCCAAAAGATTAATTGTACACGAAAAAAGACACATTTTTAACGAAGTACATGAATTTTCATATAAAAAAGATCAATTCTGATCCAAAATTAAAATAGTTAAAATGTTAGAAAAATAAATGTTCAACCAAAAAAAAACAAACAAATTTTCAACAAAATTGTTTTTTTTTCACGCAAAAAATTGTTTTTTTTGTCATGCAAAAAAAATGATTTTTTGACAAAAAATAGAATTCAATTTTCAGTTCAACAACCGATTTACAAAAAAATGAATTCTCAACAAAGTAATTTAATTTTACACCCAAAAGATGAATTTTCTACCAAAAAAGATACAGTTTCAATAAAATATATAAATTTTCAACTAAAAAAGATAAATTTACAAACCAAGAATATCAATTTTCAGTTAGAAAAGTAAATTTAAAAAAAGCAGAGAAGAGTTTTCAGCAAAATTAATTAATTTTCTTCTAAAAATGTGATGTTTGAAGCAAAAATGGAACAGTTAAATCGTCAGTTAAAAAAATTAATTTTCAACTAAAAAGAAACGAATTTTAAACCAAAGAAATTAATTTTTAATCACAATTATGAATTTTAAACCAAAATTATGAATTTTTTACAAAATAGTGGAATTTTCAACTCAAAACATGAATTTCCTATCAACAAAAAAATTATTTTTCAACTAAATATATTTTTTTTCAACGAAATAAATGAATTCCAAAAAATAGAATAGTTAAATTTCTACAAAACAGATATTTTTTTAACGAAAAAATTACATTTCTATCAAAAAAGGTAAATTTTCCACAAAAAATGGAATAGATACAGTGAATTTTTAACTAAAATGGTGAATCTTCAACTAAAAAAAAATTAATTTTTAACCAAATTCATGAATTTTCAGCGGAGAAGATAAATTTTATACCCAAAATAAAATAGTCAAATTTTCAGTTATAAAATAAACTTTAACTCAAAAAAAAAAAAAAACCTAGGAAATAAATTTTTAATCAAAAACATAAAGTTTCAACTAATGAGAGAACGCTCCTACAAAAAAAAGACCGATTATCAACAAAGTGTTGAATTTTTACTTGAAACAGATAAATTTTCAAATGAAAATAGTATAGTTAAATTTTCAGTACAAAACTAAATTTGCAATAAAATTAAAATAAATTTATAACGAAATAGTATAATTTTCTCAAACAATAAGATGAATTTTCTATTCAAATAGATGAATCTATAACAAAGTACACGAATTTTCAACAAAATATTTGAATTTTTAAAGAAATTTTCAACCAAAAGATGAATTATTCACCAAGAAGATTCTCACTGAAATTCAAATTTTCAATAAAATCAATAGGATAAAAAAAAAAACTAATTTTCAACCAAAAAGATCAATTTTCAACCAATAAGATGAATTTTTCATCAAAATAGATGAATTTACAACAAAGTACACGAATTTTCAAACAAATATTTGAATCTTTAAAAGTATTTTTAACAAACAAAAAAAAACAACTTTCCAACAAAAGAGTTTACTTTTCAACCAAATAGGATACATTTTGAGAAGGTTTTTTAATTTTCAGACAAATAGTTAAATTATTATCAATCAGAAACATGCAATTTTTGCAATTTGCAAAAAAGAAGAATCATTTTCTATCGAAAAAGACGAATTTTCAACTAAAAATGATGAATCATCAACCAAATAAGTAAATTTTTAACTAAGTAGTTCCACTTCCAACTAGGTAGTTGAATTTTCAACAAATAAATATGAATTTTCAACGAAAACGTGATATCTGATATTTCAACCAAAAAAGATTTTAATTTTATACCAAAAATAGTTGAATTAAAGAAAAAAGATAAATGTTCAAAAAAATAGCTTGAACCGTCAACGAAAACAGATTAATTTTCAAATAAATATTTGCGATTTTCAACCATAATAATAAAATTAACTTCAACTTTAGTTCATCGAAAATTCCCTAACTCTGTCTGTAATTTAAAAAAATATACGTCCATTTCACTCTAGAATGTTTCTGTAAAAATGTATGTATTAATTGTGATATATATTTGTTTGGACAATAAATACTTTAAATATAAATGCTCACATGATAGAAAGAGAGGTGGCTGTTACCGACGCAAAACTACTTACTCTTCGCGCACTACGCAAGAGAGCGCGTCCTGTATCTTTTTTTTCTTTTTTCAAATTTTGAAAAAAAAAATTTTTTAAATTAACAAGACAAGTATCAAAAATTTGAGATAAACGTGCATTACAATATAGAAAACTTCAAAGCAGTTCAAGATGAAACGCATATTATATGGGACATTAATTCTAATATCTCAGCTAGGGTGGTCAAAAAAATCGACTTTTCGATTTTTACTGCTCGACCCCCCACCTCCCTCAGTTTTTTCATTTTCCGGAAAAATAAATTCCTTATTTTTCAAATCGGTCAACATTAACCCATGCCTACGGGCTTTTGAAATTACCATGGGGTTTAATTTATATGGGAAATGGTCGGTTTTCGAAAAAAAGGCAATGAGAAGTACTTTTTATTAACTTTTTGTAAATTAAAATTTAGTCGGCTCTTAAGGAATGTTCAAGCAATAATTTTCACCGAATAATTTTTTATTTTGATCTCCCTCCCCCCAATATGCTTGTATTGTGCCCGGAAAATGACGTAAAGATGCAAAATAGCAGTTTTATGTAAAATTCATGCTAAAGACGGTATTTTTTTGTGACTTTTTACAAATGAATCATTTTTATCCGATAAGTGACAAGTTTCCAAGTATTTTTCACTAATTTTAAATTGTTTAAACAATCATTATTTGTTTAAACGATTTTCTGCCCTGTACATTTATTATTTCTCGGGATAAATGATACAAGAGTAATATTCATTTTTCAACATATTTATTGGTAATTGTTTTAAAAATTTTAATTTGTTGAAACAATTTGTTTCTCTGTACAACGTGAATTGTTATTATTAAATGAAATTAATGACACACTTATTTAAATAATTTTAGGTGTTCCTTGTTCAAGATATTTGGCAAAATTATTGTTTCCTCATAGAGGAAGCTTTGTAATGGTAACATTTTCAAAAAATTTAAAATTCATTTAATTAAACCCTTCTTAATTTAAAAATGTCCAATACAATTAAAGATATTATATCTTTGATACAGTGTTCGAAGCAATTTTCCGCGCGCGCGTGTGTGTGTGTGTGTGTGTGTGAGAGGATGGGTGTGTGATGTTACGCTTTTTTGTGAACACGATAACTAGAAAACGGTTGCAGATAAATTATTAAAATTTGGAGAGCTTATTTTCCTCACTAATATCTTGAAACTGACCGAATGATTTTTTAAAATATTTATTTCATTTTTTTTAGCACTCAATAATATTTTAAAAATTGGTTTTTTATAGTAAAACTTTTTTCATTAGCATAATTCAAAGTTGATGCAAGAATATAAAAGATTCCGTGGTTTGATACGAATCGATTGACCTCTAATATCAATACATTTCATTGAAGAGTATGGAAGTTATGGTAATTTATATATTTTGAAAATCTGTTTTTATAGTAAAACTTTTTTCAATAAGATAATTTAAAGTCATCTTTATACGAAAAAGTACTACAAAAAAGCAGCTTCATACACAAAATTAATTTTTGAGAAAGTAGTTCAATTTTTTATCGAAAGAGTTGATTTTTCAACCTAAGAAAATGAATTTCTAACAAAAAATGTAATAATAGATATTTGAACAAGAAAATATTCCAATTTTAAATAAAAAACAGTTGAATTTAACAAAAAGATACGAATCTTCAACAAAATACGTGAATTCTCAACGAAAACAGATTAATTTTCAACCACACAGTTGCATTCATTAAGAACAGAATTTTCAAGCGAAAAGAAAGAATTTTCAACAAAATACATCAACTGATTTTCAAGCAAATAGTTGAATTTTCAAACAAGAGGAATATTTTTCTGAAAATCTCTAATAAAAAAAATTTGTTGCCAGAAAAACGAATTTTCAACAAGATATTAAAATTCTGAACTAAAGAAATGAATTTTTAACTAAAATTATGTACCTTCATCTACTATCAACTAATATCTTCAACTACTTGTGGATCTTGTTACCAAGTTATTGAATTGTCTACCATACTGTTAAATCTTCGAGCCCTAAATAAGAATTTCCTACACAACAGTGGAATTTATAACCCGAAAATGTGAATTTTCAACGACAAAATTGATTTTCAACCTAAACAGATTAATTTTTAATCGAACTGGTACATTTTCAACAAAAATAGATCAAATTTCTACAAAAAGAGAAGAATTTTAAAACCAAAAAGGCGATTGTTTCACAAAATAGTTGTATTTGCTATCAAAGAGACATTTTTTAGTAAAGAATAAAAAAAATTTAAATCAAATTGTAGAATTTTCAAGCCAAAAAGGCTGAAGGAACTTTCAGCCACAAATAGTTGGATTTTCTTTTCAGGTTCTAATAATTCAGTTCGCACTTAAATAAAAACCGAAAAAAGGGGAACGTCTGTGAAGTCTGCGATAAATAAATAGGAATTTCGATCATTTAGGTATAGACTGGAGAATAATAGTAATAGAATACACAAAGTGTGTCATCGTACTATGCAACATTTTAGGCACTGAAGATATTATAAAATTGTGCTTAATTGTACTAAAATTGTAACTAAATACTTCTTATTACATCGGCACACAAAAAAACCACTTTTCTGTTCTACAGATGCGACACATATATTCCCATGTATTTTGACCCGCTGAGCACAAATCCGTGGTCCGCTTGACCCCAACACATCTGGGTCAAGGGCATTTGAAGGTCAAATAGACAGAAAAGTATTTTGTGTGAAGATAACTACTATAATTTATGTTTTTTGTGTCGGTGAATCCGAATCCAGGGTCCATTTGAACTCAGCGAGTCGAAGTCAAGGTCATTTCAAGGTCAATTTCGTTCATTTCTCTAAAAACAAATTCCTGACTGCAGATTATGAAAGAACGGAAGATTTTACGTCCAGATATGTATGTTTTTATATTTTTATGACGACCTCTAAGGTCATGTTAAGGTCATTTCATTTAAATATATAGATGATTTATATGGGTAAATGGTAAATGGGCTACATTGGACTAGACTACCATACTAATATGTTGTGGGGGTCGCTAAGTCTGAATCCGAGGCCCATTTGACCCCAGGGCGCCAAGGTCAAGGTCAGATCAAGGTCATATCAAAGTTAGATCTGAAGAAAAACGTGTCACTGTTCCAAAATTTGACTTTTACATATTTTAAGGGTAGCTGAATTCGAATCTGAATCTCCTTTAACCCAATGAATCAGGACTGAACGAGAGTTACGGTATGGCATTTTGGAATAGCGCTTATTCTTTCTTTCGCCTATAACGTTCTCTTTTATTGTCAAAGGATCTATGCAGTGGATTTCTAGTTCTCTTCGAACTATCACTATCTTCATCGCCAGGTACTTGATCTCTCTTTAGCAGCCAGCAGTAGTCAGCCAACATATTCACGTCCCATTTTCTTTGCCATCGAAGTTCAGCGTCTTTTAGATCTTGATGGAAACGCTCCCCTTGCTCTTCGCTGTAATCGCCTAATTTCTCAGGGAAATAGCTAATATGAGAGTCCATGAAATGAAGTTTGAGATTCATCAAACATCCCAAGCGTCGATATTTCCTCACCATATTTGCTACGATTGCTTTGTAGTCATTACTTCTGTAATTTCCTAAGAAGTTTTGATCAACATCTCGAAAACTGAGCCAAGCAGCTTTTTCTAAGCCTGTCATTGTCTTGATGAAATTTTCGTCGTAAAACATTTTACGGATCTGAGGTCCATCAAATACTCCTTCTTTCAATTTAGCATCACTTAATCGAGGAAATTCATTTGTCAAGAACTGAAAACATGTTCCTTCTTTATTCAAAACTTTGACGAATTCTTTCATAAGTCCAAGTTTAATGTGCAGAGGCGGGAGCAGTACTTTTGATGGATCAATTAAAGGTTGTTGAAGTACATTATGATTTCCAGGTTCAAGTTGTTCTCTTATTGGCCAAACCTTCTTCTTGTAATGATTCGTGCGATCTCTGCTATCCCACAAACACAAAAAGCAGGGATACTTTGTATATCCTGATTGTTGACCAAGGAGAATGGTTATGATTTTCAAATCACCACAAACTTGCCACTTATGTTTGTCATATTCAATTTTCTCCAATACATATTGGACGTTTTCGTAACTTTCTGTTAATTTTGTCGAATGCGCTATTGGTAGACTTGCGTACTCATTTCAATTGTTAAGCAGCACTGCCTTTAGACAAACCGTTAACGTCTCTGCAATATACCAACATACCTTCTTCATCTTTATTGAAGTACTGACGGAAATTCTTTTCTCGATTCCTGTAGAAAGATGACTTCGTCCCCTGTTCTACCATTCCACGGCACTTTAACTCAGCTGCCATATATTCAGAAGCATCTTTAGGAAGACCCATGCTCCTGATGAAATCGTTTAAACTATCTTGGTTGAATAGTCTTATAGATTCATTTTTTTGCTTTCTCCGCAATTGTGGCACATATTCTTCATTTTCATGGTCTTCGTATGAGCAATCATCAGATTCTTCTTCACCGTCTAACATAACCTCTCTATCTGTCTCTTTATTTGTCGAAGCTTCATTTATCATTGAGCTCGTATCCATATTTTCGATAGCAGACTCTTGATTAGACTTTGCAGTTATGACAGAAGACACTATTGCATAAGATATTCTTGATTTGTTTTTAACGTTGAATCCTTTAACTTTTGTGTTGCAAAAATAACAGTCTTTTTCTGATTGAGGTATTGACCATATTACCGGTGAGGAGTATTTTAACATTTTATTGTATTTCACTTTATTCCAACGTAAAAGCATAGTGTAACAAGCACTGCAAATGCCTTCTGGAGCAAATGTTTCATTTTGAAGGGAAATTTCTCTTTTATAACATTGACGATATATGTCTCTACATTGCTCATTCATTGACCTACGGCAAGTGATGACTTCATACTTTCCACAAACGTAACAAAAAACATTTTTATCGCTGTTGCAGTCGTGGCTGGTAAAAACATGATTACTTGTTGTAGCTTTATATTCTTTATCATTTGAATCGCCAACCAATAAAGGGTGGCGGTAGCTGGATGACGACGATTGCGGGCCCGTTTCCTCACCCTGACCAATCGCCGATACTGGGCGTCCAATACCCTTCATCGTACTTTCTCTCGTGCCAGCCATGACGGCACAATGCCTTCACAACAGGGCTTAGCCGAAAAATGAAAAGCAAGAAAAAAATCCGTTTTCCGCCGTCACCACGTGGAGCACAGAAAAAACTTCGGGTAAATGGTGTTGCAGGTAACTTCGTACAGAAACTGTCTTTTGTTCTCATAAAAGTTGTCACCACCGTCTTTAAAATTTGAAGCCACTAGCTTTGCTCGCTCAAGTGAAGTTAGCTGATCGTTGGTGTAACAGGCAAATCGGGTAAGGGCGGCTTCATAGAAGCTCACTTGCCGAATCGTTAGAGCTGTCAAAAGTTCCTTACAAGCGTGGGTAAAAGCAGAAAAATATCGAGACGCCAGGGAAAGTTTACCCACATGTAGAAGTCAAATTTTGGATCGGCAACACATTTTTCTTTCGATCTAGCTTTGATATGACCTTGATATGACCTTCACCTTGGCACCGTGGGGTCAAGCGGGCCTCGGATTCAGACTTAGCGACCCCCACAATATATTAGTATGGTAGTCTAGTCCCATGTAGCCCATTTACCATTTACCCATATGAATCATCTATATATTTAAATAAAATGACCTTAACAGGTCGTCACAAAAAGATAATAACATACATATCTGGACGTAAAATCTTCCGTTATTTCAGAATTTGCAGTCAGAAATTTGTTTTTAGTGGAATGAACGGAATTGACCTTGAAAGACCTTGACCTTGACTCGCTGAGTCCAAATGGACCCCGGATTCGGATTCAGCGACCCAAAAAACATAAATTATGGTAGTTATCTTCATCCAAATAACTTTTCTGTCCGTTTGACCTTCAAATGCCCTTGACCCAGATGTGCTGGGGTCAAACGGACCACGGATTCGTGCTCAGCGGGTCAGAATACATGGGAATATATGTGTCGCATCTGTAGAACGGAAAACTGTTTTTTTTTTTGAGTGTCGGTGTTATTAAACCATTTAATTATCTCAAATTAATTTCATTAAGCTTCTACATCTATTTAATTAAAAGAATTTATATTTATATGTAAGTTCGTTCCCTAAGTTTATAAAATCTTACCAAGATTTGAAGAGGAAGGGAGGGAGGGGACAGCAAATCTCAAGGTATTTTACATAGGGGGTAAGGTGGGTAAAAATTTCAGAAAAATACCTTACGTGAATTGTGGATGAACCCTTATTTATTTGTTTATTCATTTATTATTATTTTGTGAATTTATGACTATTTGTGGACCTCGGGACAGTAAGGGTACGTGGGTTAGCGTTTGCAGATGATGAGGTTGTTATAGCAAGAGTCAATCGAAGATTTTCAAAGAATTTTTAGCAAACTGAATATTAGCATGAAGAACATGGGCCTCAAAATTAAGGTGAATAGAACAAAAATTATGGTGTATTGAGGAAAAGGGTGAGAATATATATAATTTAATACACATAATTTAAATATATTCGGTAATATTATCTCATATTCCCGAAGATTCCCTAATATTCCTACATATTCTCTCATATTCCTACATATTCCCTCATATTCCTACATACTCTCATATTCTTCATATTCTTTGTATTCTCAAATATTGCGATATAATCGGTATATTCCCGAATATTCTTTAGGGAATATATTCATGTACACGAAAAATCAGAGTGGTCGACCCCTCAGTTTTATACCTCTAGCGCATATGGAACCTACACCAAATGGACCCCTAAAGTAAAAAAAAAATGCTGTAAAAACACACTTATCTGGAAAGCCAAAATCGACTCGCTGACAATAGCCGAATTTGATGTCAAAAGTATCCAAAAAAGTTTCACCCCTTTAGTCCATCCCGTCTGTTTTCATAGCATTTCACCCTTGCTATTTCTTATGCTGACTAACTCTGTACTACTACTTCCTTTCATACTAATCAACGCCAATTTATAAAACAGTTTCTTGCTTCTTTTAAAATTGATTTTTCTTTTTTTTTTGTTATTGTTCACATTCAACCCCAAGACATCCTAGTGAGTTTCGACGTAGTATCTCTCTTTACGAAAGTACCAATCTCTGATATAATCGATATTATTAAATCCTTTGCAAACTTCCCCTCCAATCTCACACCTTTGATAGAACACTGTCTCACTGATACCTGCTTTTCTTCCAATAACCTAGAAACTAAAATTGTTAACAAATCCAAGCTTAAACCAGAATATTTCTGCCGTTATGTTGACGACACAAGTTCTTCGATTTCATCAATCATTTACACCCTAATATCCAGTTCACCATGGAAATCGAACAAATGGGAAAATTGCCTTTATTGGACGTACTAGTTTACAAAAGATCTGATAACACATTAGGACATTAAGTTTACAGAAAACCCACCAATACAAACAGATACCCACATGCCTCCTCCCAACACCACCCATCTCAAAAGCAATCGGTCAACAACTCCCTTGTATACAGAGCTATCTCCACAACAGATAAATATAACTTACAAAAGGAACTACAAAAGGTTAAAAGAATCTTAATATAAGAAGATTACACAAACAAACTTATGAAGCAATAAGAAAATACATTGAAAAAAACAAGTCAACACAACCTACTAAAGAAAGAGAGAGAAAAACGACCACCATCCTACCCTTACATTCAAGGTATCACAGAACAAATAGGAAGAATTCTTAACAAACACAACATCCAAACCATATTTAAACCACCTGCGAAAATAGGACAACTTCTAAACAACCCTAAACATAAAAAGGCACCTCTCAGTGATCCAGGAGTATACAAAATTCCTTGTTCTTGTGGCAAAGTCTAAATTGGAGAAACCGGGAGGGCCGTGAGCCAACGTGTAAAAGAACATGAGAGTAAAGTCAGGCTAAAACATTGCATGCAATAAGTACTAGCTGAGCATCATATAGAAACACGACATGGAATTCTATTTGACAAAACAATCGCCATCGCAAAAACGTATAATACTTTTCCAAGAAAACATAGAGAAGCAATCGGAATCTTAAAACACCCTCATAACATCAATAGGGGCAACGGATGTTGAAGAATCGATCGTTGAAAAAAAAGTGCAATGAATTACAATAATACTTTTTATATTTCAAGAAATTTCCGCATTTACACTTGTCAGGATTCTATAAATATAAAAACAATGTAATTAGCCCGAAGCTACAAGATTAACAAAATACCAAACTTTGACCTAGTATACCTCGGTACTGAGTGACTTTCTTATAAAGCTTTTTAGATTAATCCAGCTTCCCGATTTCTCGGAAGAGCTTCTTGTTTTCATTTCAATTTCATGATTCGATCTTTGAGAGAGTTTTTTGTCTCTCCTGAACTATTTCAACAAAACTTAAATAATTTGACTGTACTCTATGTACGCAGATGTACGTGATTTTGTCCAAAAAAATAACTACATAAGCCGACAAAATGTGTACTGAAAGACCGGACTATGTGACCTCGAAACATTTTGGTGTCCTAAAAACGAATCCGTTGTCTAAAATCTTCCTATACGTCAGGCTTTCGAGATATCCTACCCTCAAGTGCAAAAATGTTCAGTACTTCTTTTTATCTTCCATTTCCATTTTCGATCATTTCAAACCGATTTTTTTCTCCAAGATATGACACACTAGTAATTTCAGTTTCTCTTCACCTTCTTTACTAGTTTTCATTGTGGAACTGAAGTGGTTAATTTGCGATATCTCTGAGAACAAAAAATAGGTTTGAAATGATCGAAAATGGAAATGGAAAAGATAAAAAATATGTATGGCTAAAAATAGCCATTTTTGCACATTTAGGTTAGGATATCTGAAAAACCTGACGTACAGAAAAAATTTGGATAACGGATTCGGTTTTAGGATACCAAAATACGAATAGATTTTCAGAATAAGATAAACGAACGCATAGATAAGGCAATTTGGGAGTCGCTTGAAAGGAACAAAGATGTAGAAGGTGCGTGGGCTTTATTGCGGGATACCATTGTTGAAACTGCGATTGAAGTGTGTGGTATGGCGAGGGTAGGAAAAAAGTCTGGCGATGCGTGGTGGAACGATGAAATTGCGGCAGCCCAACAAGAAAAGAAAGAAGCGTACAAAAGAACGTTGAACATGACAGGTCTTAGCGATGAGGAGAGAAATAGACTCAAAAATGAGTACAGACACAAAAAGAGGAAAATTAAACGTCTAGTCAAAGAGAGTAAAGAGAAAACCAGAACAGAAGAAAAGAACAAAATAAAAAACTGCTTTGAAGGAATTATGAAACTATTATTTAAAGAGATGAAGGGAAGTAAAAGTACAGAGTTTTTTAGCATGAGAAACAGCAAAGGTGAAATGCTATATGATATAGACGGGATAGTAGACGCTTTAAAAGATTCTTTTAAAGAACTATTAGGAGGTGAAGATATAGGGCAACAAAACTGCGACATTGAACATAATGCATTAGAAAACCCAATTGAAAAAGTCAGTGTCACTGAGGTCAGAGATATAATTAACAACTTGAAAAACGGTAAGGCTGCTGGTTTAGACAGTATTAGCGCTGAAATGCTTAAATACGGTGGCGAGTACATACCTCACAGGTTGTGCGAATTGATAAATTTATGTTTCGAGACAGGAGAAGTCCCAGACGATTGGAGAAAGGCGATTATTGTACCAATATATAAAAAGGGAGATAAAAGCAACTGCAGTAATTACAGAGGTATCAGCCTACTAAGTACCGTAAGTAAAATATACTCAAAAATACTTATTCGTAGGGTAATGGAAATTACAGAAGAGAAGATATGGGAAGTCCAAAGTGGATTTATGCCAGGAAGATCATGTACAGATCAGATATTTAGCCTAAGACAGATCGCAGAAAAAAGCTTGAGAGTAGGAAAGAAAGTTTTCTGTGCATTTATTGACCTAGAAAAAGCTTTCGACACGGTAAATAGAAGTAAACTTTGGGAAGTCCTTAAAGAGTATGGAGTGAATGGAGGGCTCCTACAAGCAATAAAAACAATATATACGGGTAGTAAAGCAAGTGTAAGGGTAAATGGGAAACTGAGTGACTGGTTCGATATTATGCAAGGCGTGAAACAAGGATGCGTTATGTCCTCGTGGCTATTTATCATATTCATGGATAAGTGTCTAAGAACTGCCCTCTTCAACGAAAAAGGTATAGATCTCGAAACCGTCAAAGTACGTGGGTTGGCTTTCGCAGATGACAAGATTGTTATGGCAGAATCAGTCGAAGACTTGCAAAGAATGTTGACTAAACTTAACACAAGCATGAAGAACATGGACCTCAAAATTAACGTGAATAAAACGAATGTCATGGTTTTTGAGGGAAAAAGTGAGAAAACAATATGCAACATTGTCCTAAATGATGTGAGATTAGAACAAGTTGACAAGTACGTATATCTAGGTAGTCTATTCACTAGCGACGGAAAAATAGATGGGGAATTAGATAGGCGCATAAATAAGGGTAAGCAGGTTATCGGTAGAGCAGGATCCATCCTCACGAATAAAAACATATCAAAAAAAGCTAAAATGGCCATACATAATTCCATATTCGTACCAACTGTACTATACGGTAGCGAGGCATGGACCTGTCAAGAAAAGGACAGGAGAAAAATCAACGCGATCGGCATGAAACCTCTGCGCATAATATGCGGAAAAACACTGATGGACAAAGTCCGAAACGAGATAATCCTCAAAGAATGTGGTACAGGAGACACGCTATTTGACATATGGGAAAGAAATCAGTTAAGATGGTTCGGACATCTTGAAAGAATGAAAAATGAACGACTGACGAAGCAAGTATATAAAGGTAAAGTAAATGGCAGAATGCCCAGAGGTAGACCGCCGAAAGAATGGTTAGAATCTGTAAATGAGACATTGATCCGAAGAGACATAAGAAGTCATAGGAACAGAAGAGCTTGCATGAAGAAATGCATGGACGTAAAGGAAGCTAGAGTAGTATGCCAGGACAGAAATGTGTGGCGACAAATAGTTTATAAGCAGAGTGACAATAGAGTGAATGATGCCTGAAACAAAGACCTTGGATACTAATGGGCCCAAGTGGGGAACCATACATAACAATTTTGTGAGGCTCCTCACTTTGGATGATCGCTAGAGAGATTGATCAGCAACCTGGGTCGGAGCAGTGTTGCGGAGTGAACGTGTTATTTGAATAAATAACACGAAAACTCCAGATCAATCTAAAATATCTATACCATAACACATATACCTACATACCTATCTACCTTATACCATATAACGACCTACTTTACACCTATATACCTATCCCACTACTTTCCAACCGAGCAAGTCACGCCTACCCCGAAAGGGAAATGGCTTAATGGTATAATAATAATAATAAAATCCTTCGGGGTCACATAGTCCAGTATTTGGGTACAAAAAATATGTCATTTTTGTCGGCCTGTGCTATCAATCGTCTTTGCAGTTTTTATGAAATCTTTCAAATATTTGTGAAAACTTTCTGTAATCTTTGTTTGTGAAATCTTTTGTGTTTGTTTCAAATAATTGAAATCTTGTAAAATCTTCTCAAATTTGTTCAGATCTTTTGCAATGGTTCAACAAATGCGAAGTATTTCTGCAATTTTTCGTTTTCGTTTGAAATCTTTAAAATATTTTGAAATCTTCGAAATCTGGTTTATTGTGCACACGATATGAAAAAAAGTAAAGAGGAGAAAAACATTGCTTTTTGAACACCCTACAGGACTGTCATAATAACTTTTTGAACTTTTTCGAAAAATCGAAAACCTCTGTTTTCGCGGCTAATACCTACTACTTATCTACTATTTACAATATTTACAACTTACTTATATCTACTCCCTCTCCTATTTACAATCTTTCCTTCTCTATTCCTCTTCCTCCTTCCTTCTCTTCTTCTCCATCTTACCCACCACTCCCTTCACCCATGCTACTGCCCTTTTTCCCCCCTTTTCAAGCATCAATACCTCCATGCTTATCTCATTCCTTTCCACCTCTACGCACTCCTCCAACCAGTGCTCCACTCTTGCATCCCCCTTCCCACACAGCTCACACATCCTCTTCTCTCGAGAGAGCCGGAACCTATTGAAAACCTCCATGCACCCACTCGTCATCCTCGCTATAAGCTCCTGACTTCCTTTCTCTCCGTTCTCACACAAATATTGCGCTCTTACCCTTGGCATAATCCACACATAGTTCTGGTTAAACCTTGACTCTCTTATTCTCTCTTCCCCTTCGTTCTTCTCTCTCTCTCTCCATGCTGTTTTTCTTAACGAACTCAAATACCTTCCTCCCTTCCTCGTGCATCCTTCTCACTTCATCCATCTGCAGTCTATTCGTTCTAAAGTACCTTTCCCTCTCAACCTCCATCTTCCCACCCCCTCACCTGTTCTCCTCTCCCACCAACACTCCCTAACCAGCCCACTTCCTCCCTCTTCCAAAAATTTCTTCTCATATTTACACGCCCGGCTCCCTGCTAGAATCCATACACTCGTTCTTCCCGTCTCCCCCCTGACAATATAATTAGGCGTGTTCCTTGCCAACCCCAGGGTCTACTTTACATACCTCTCCTGCGTTCTATTTACCTCTTCACTTTCCTTCCACCCCAAACCTCTACCCCATACAATAACCATCTCATCACTAGTGAATCAAACAATTTCATTCTCCTTACAAAATCAGCTGCGAATAACTTTTTCCCCAACCCCCACACCTGCCGAATCGCCACATTTGCCCTTCTCACTCCCTCTTTTATGTGACCATCCACTCCCCCATTCCTCCGAAACACGAAGCCCAGGTACACAAACTCTTTCACCTCCTGCACCATCTTTCATTTCCACTTACACTCCCCTCCCTTAACCCTTCCCCCTCCTTTTCTGAACACTATAACCTTTGAATTTTCCGCATTCAGCTCTAACCCCTTCTTTTCCAGGTATCTTCTCAACCTCGTCATCATCTCCTTTAAGGCCTCCTCGCTACTTGCCAGCAACACTATGTCATCTGCATACACTAGTGACTAAATTCTAACCCCTCCTAGCCTGACTCCTCCTACCACCCCGACCTCCAGCTTATCTTCAATATCCGCAATTAAAATCGTAAAAAGCCTTAAATCCCTATCCATCCAGAATCCCTCCGAAATCCCCTCCCCTCCTCTTACCTTGTCTTTGGTCTCATCATATATCTCCCTTACGCTCTCAGTCAGGTCTTTTCCCATTTCCCTATCCTCCATCGCCTCCTACAACCTCCCGCTATCCACCGAAGGAAATGCGCCTTTGAGATCCACAAAAAACGCGTACACTTTCGTCCCATTCTTCGCTAATTCTCTATCCACCACGTGCTGCAGAACGTAGATATTGTCGATAGTACTCCTACCTGCCCTAAAGCCCGCCTGCGTCTCCGGCAATATTCCTTTCCCCTCGACATCCTTCCGCAGTCTCTGCCACAACCATCGCGTATACTTTATACGCCGTATTCATTAGCGTAATCCCTCCATAATTTTCCTCTCCATCCCTATCTCTTTTCTTATACAGTGGCACTATTAACCCTTCTCTCTACCCACCTGGGAATCTCTCCCCCTCCATACTTTCTTCACTACCTCGTCATTCAACTTCTCCATCTCTGCCTCACCCGTTCTTCAACTCCCCCCATCCCTCTTCCTTGAATCTGAGCCCTAGGATGATTCTTTAAAAAACTCTTTCCACTCGTCACTCCCTATCTTCTCGCTAACCCCCACCCTACGTTTCCTAAACCTATTTATTATCTCCCAGGCGTCCTCCTCCGTCTTAAAATTTGCTAACTCCTCTTCCAGATCTTTCTCCTTTTCCAGTTCTGTCTTCTTACACACCAATCTAAACCCCTTCTTCATTTCTACATATTCCTCCCTTTTCCCATTACCTTTTTCCACTTCTTGTACTTCCTCTTTACCTTCCTTTCCATCTTTTTACATTCCACATCCCACCACGGCTTCACCATTCCTTTCTTCTTTTTTCTAAATACCTTCTTTTGTACACACCCTTTCAGCTTCTCTTTCAGATCCTCCCATATCTTTTCCAGCGACTCCCCTTGAAAGCGTACATTTCCTAGCTGCTCCTGATACTTCTCTATCGCCTCCCTCGTCCAGGTCACCCTCTCGCCTATCGAGACTTCTTCCTCGCCTTGTCTTCCGCCACCCTCCCCTCTTATCCACAGACTTAATGGCTAATGGTCTGATTCCACCCTCCCCTCTACTGCGAATTTTTCTGTCTCCTCCCATCCTTGCATATTCATGACCACATAGTCTATCACCGATACCCCCACCTTACTTATATATGTGTCTTCTCCCTCTTCGTCGCCAGTTGCCATACCATTCGCCACTGCCCACCCACTATCCTCCATCCAGTCCCTTAGAATCTCTCCCTCCTTATTTATTATCTCATCCTTCGATTTCCTTTCGAAGCTCTCCCCTTCCCTGTAAAGGCCCCCTTCCCTCCCCATCCTCGCATTAAAATCCCCACCCAGTACGACCATAACGTCCTCCCTTTCACCTCCCTCTCCTCCTCTCCATGAACTTCTCCCTCTAATCCATCTCTAACCCCCGTTATAATTCCCCCACTAGCCCTTCCTTTCTTCTTCACTCTGACCGCCTCCTGGAGTCACCACTTATACCCCCCTCGCAGGTTTGGCTCTATTCTATCATATTCCTTTCTTTCTACACACGTCTCTATCAGTCCCACAACATCAAATTCCGGGATATAACTTCAGAACTCCTCACCCTTCTTCTTTATCCCTGCTACGTTCCAGTACAGCACCTTCACTACTCCTCCATTCTGCATTACTTCCCTCCCTACTTCCTGCGAAACAGATTCCCCTGCACTTCCTTCAACACATCTTTCTCCTCATCCCACACCCACATTTTCTCGTTTCCTTTTATTTTCTGATATCCTACCTTCGCCGATCTCCCTTCACTCCTCTCCCTCCTAGCCCTTTCGTTCAGCATTCTCTGCACATCCCTTTCCTTCCTCGTTAAATCGTGATCGATAAAAACTCCCTTATCCTTTATCCTATTCTTATTTCGCATTACCCCCAACTTTTCTTCCCAGCTCTCCAACTACACAACCGCCACTTTCTTGACCTTTCTCCCCTCCAACTTAACTTTTCCTACCCTGCCTTTAACCCACCCTATGCTCTGTAGCAGCGTTTCCACACCCTTCTCTTTCTTCCCCACTCTTTAGCTTCAACCCTTTTATCACAATATTATTCCTCCTGTCTGCCTTCTCTTTTCTCATCATTCTCAACTCCATTGCCCTTAACCTTTCCCTATCCGCTCTCTCCCCCTTCCCACTCCTACGCTCTCCCACTTTCTCTTTTATCATATTTTCTACCCTCTCCCGAATGCCTTTAATCTCGCTCCCCCCCCCCCCCACACATCCGACTCCTACTTCCATTTCCGTCCTGCTCTCCATCTTCTCAAGCATTTTTTCCGTCCTTTACTTCCACACCCTAATTTCCTCTTCCATCTGCTTCATTTTAACCTATTTTCCTTTCCTTTCCCTCTCTCACCCTTCTACCCTCCTTTTCTACCCGCTTTTTTTAAACGGACTCTCTACTACGCTTTTGTCCGGACTCTCTCGGCTGTCTCTCTTTCTCTTCAAGAGATCCTCCCCGTCACTTGCGCTCGTCGCTCTCTCCCTTACCTTCTCTCTTCCTTCTTCCCACCGTCCCGCTTTCTCCCTCTCGCCGTCGCGTTACTCGCCACCGAACCACACGCTGTTGGCCGTCGTGGCACGTGGAAAATTTCCTCCCCGTCAATGTCACTACCAGCATTTATTGATACTTATGTTATTATTATGATACTCATGATAAACAATACACTGCCCACCTCCCGCTCTACCACCGGTAACTGGGACCTCTTCATGCAGTACCCTCCGCAACCGACAGATGTCTCTACAGATTGCTGTCTCTATTGCTGCCAAATTTTCCCTTTATTTCCCTTCTTTCCTTTTTTAATTCCTCACAGTCCCTTGACCCTCGAAGGCCCAAGACTCCTGACCACAATTTCCCCCGAATCCTTGCTAACCTAACCTCACTTTCTTAATTTACTTAAATCCCACCTCACCCCTACGCTCAAAAATCCTTTTTATCTCCCCAATTCACCCCACACAACCCTACTCACCTCCTCGGTTTCCACCCTCACACTCCACTCACACCTACCACACAAATTCCGTAAAATCCTCTCACCACCTGTCACTAAACACGTTCTCACTTCAGCCACCCACACCCAAGTCTCGTGACGTTTATTGTTGAACAGGCCCACTAAGGATGTAAAACGTAAATTGGATAGCTCAGCTAATACGACACTTGTACATAAACATATATTTGCTAACTGGGATAATCTAAACCCAGACTCATTTGATAGTTAAATTCCACAACTTCTTGAATTATACCAAAATTTCTTACATGAACAAGATATTAAACGCTTAGAAATCGTCAAATTTAATGTTAATGTAAAATTTAACAAATCGGGCTTAACTAGCATTCTGCAAATTGAAAAATATCTCCTACTCAATCTTCCATTTCAATCAATATGTATCCTAGCGCGAATTAAAGTATCATCTAAGCATACCTTAGAATTCACAATGAAATCACAAACTGTGATTACTGATCCACATTGATACTGCACACTATGAATTCTTCTTGAAAGAGAGAATCTTTCATTCATATTTATTGCGTGCCCTTTCAAGGCACCGATTAGACTACACTTTCTTCTTCCTATAAATAGCGTGAACGAGCAAAGCTACTTCATTACATTATTTGAAAGCCAAGACTTTTGCACTTCATAACATAAATGATTGAAATAAGAGCCTCTGAAATACGCAATTAGAATAATTTCGCAATTTTTATAATTAAACTTCTGTACATTTGTTTATATAACCATTTGTCATCATGTACCGACCTCCTTGAAATAGGATCTTTATATTCACATAAGCAATAAACATATGTACATACATGCATGCATACACACTTTATATCAAAGATAACAGTGCACGTTAATTATTAGAAAATCAATCAGTTTATTGCAATAAATTCATAACAAAGGAAATCATATCTTAGTTTTATAATGTTATTGAATTTTAAGTTAAATATGTTCGAAACTCGGTCTTTAAAAGCCTGGGTGTGTGCTTTGGTCAATCCCGACACTTGACAGTACAACCTGAACATTATGTGATGTGCCTGCTGGAAAATATCAGAATACACCCAATACCAAGAGATATGTGTCATTCTCATTAAATGTATGAATCACCCCACTGTGTATATTCTTACAAATTATTTGTTTTTGTTCATTATATATTGGACAAACATAATTTTCATAGAACCGTCGAATGATCTATTCATCTCTTGCTACCATCGTCACATGACCCATCTATCGATGATCATTTTTCCAGGGGTGAATATCAGGAACCAGTGAAACTTCAAATGTCCTAAGAGATTCATAAACGACCTCCAGTATAGTGTAGCAAACTGAAACAAC
>CAKNXH010062806.1:0-14823 GCA_932178445.1 Andricus quercusramuli
TTTCGTCATTGAAGACGTACTGCTGCGAAAACTCAGTTCTTCCTCACAATGAGCACACCGCGCTTTGTCAGTTTCGTCAGCGATTTTTTAAAAGTTGTTACATCCCGAATTTTTCAAAAATTTAATGTAACGCCTTGCTAGGCGCAACCCACCTTACGCTACGTCGGTCAAGCCGATTCCGTCACTTACTAGCCATAGAGTTACCGATCTTCTTTGAGTTTGAACCTGTATATGGTAACTGCACTACAGTCGGTAAGAAAGACACCACAAGAATAATTGAAGTATTACCATGAAAGGATAAGAACTCAGATAATACCGATAACTTAACCATGCTCGATTACTGAGATTGTAATTGCAGACTTGACCGCTATAAGATAATTATAATTTAATTCTATTACCATACGAATTTATTTATACTCCCAATAGTTAAATCAACAATAATAACAAAGTTAAATCCAAAACATGGAGTATGAATACACTCGTGTGTGTAAGTTAAACATTAGTAATACAAATATATGTATCGTAATATCATAAGTGCATGACCCACTCAGTGGAAGAACCTGTATATAGTCAGACAATTCAGTACCCAAAAGTGTCTGACTAAATACATAGAAATAAGGATAAGTAACATACAGAATAACTGTTCACGAGAAGGCAAGAGTAGAAACGAGCGAATCAATGCGAACACCGCAACTCTCAGCAATGCGGAAGCATTAGTCATGTGAGTCACTCACCGCGAGTCATCGATGTCATTGTCTACCCGATTCCAGTAAACGTACGTGCCATGTCAGAAATTGAAAGAACGTGACATGTCAGAAATTGAAAGTACGTGCCATGTCAGAAATTGTGAATCCTATCTTTAACATAGGGACGCGGAACTATATAAACCGCAGAGCCACCCCTGTAAATCGTCTTACGTTCTCGGCAGTCATACTGTTCACTTCGATCTACGTCTAACGAATCACTTTGACAAAGTCACGGCTTCTAACTCACTGTGATAGAAGAAACACCTTGAATAAGTCGCGTACTTTAAAGTTCAATTCAAAATAGTTTTCGTGTTCGAGTCTTGAACTAAGTCCCTTCGGCTGAGACTTTCGGTCGTCGTAAGTGAGTCTTTAACGAATAAAGTCCGCAGTGTTAAACGTTCGCGAAAAGAACTCAAGTGTGGATTGGGTATCTGCTGTAGGACCCTGTATCGCACTACCCATACTGAAAAGTGCTTGTGCACGTTTTCAGTATAACAAACATCCAGTAGAGTTCCGTCGCTGCTCTACGATAAACACGGAGATACAATCGACCAGCACAACATCTCTTTCGCCCTTTCTTGTGTAGGAAGGTAATCGTAAGTTTTGTAGAATTATTCTAATTAATCCTGTATCCTAGTTATAATAAACATTGTTCACACTGAGTTTCATATGTGATTTAAACACTGTAACCTAACACAGTCCCCATAGGGCTGATAAGTGACACACAAACCCACAATCAAATAATTAGTCAGGTCTTACCAGCCTGACGTAATCAGCACACTGGTCTCTCTTTTCCTATTTTCCATACTACCCTCGCCTATTGCTCGGGACGTAACAGCTGATTTGGTGGCAGCGGTGGGATTGTCACTTCCGTTTAAGTTCAGTGTTTTAATCTAAATTTAAACTCAGGGTTTTATTTAAATCTCAAAATTTACGTTTCGGTTTTTGAAAAATACCAAATTTCTTCAAAATTATTCGCAACCATATTTTGATCTAAGTGAAAACAATAACAAAAGGGTATAAATTAATTGTTTCGACAAGTTTAAGTCTTCTAGAAATGGAACCCTTTTAATACTCATTACTTTAAAAGCGCAAATTAATGCAATTTTAAAGACCACTTGAACCTGTGGTGTAAAAATTACAGTTCTCACAAAAGGCAAGTTACAATTCACTACATCTTTAATTGCCTTTTATTCCAAAATAAGTTAAATCTATTGTTGGAATCTCTCTTTCACGAATTGATCACCCGTGAATGGAAATTCTACAATAGATTTACTCATTACATATTCAGTCCGTTTTAACAACTAAAAGTTAAAATTATAACTTCATTCCTTCAGACAGAAGTTCTAGCTACAAAATATTTCCAAATTTTTATTTTCAGTGTCTTAAAACATCACACGCGATTCTGAAATTATAATTCACATCATTTATTTATCCAGCCTATAACAACTCAAGCTGTCGTTGCAGAGCTAGATGCAACCATAGACATCGAATCTATACATTCGAAGTGGCGGTGCGGGTTAGACATTTACTCCTCGCTCTTAAACAAGGAGTGGGTGCCTAACCTTTACTGCCTTTTTCTACTGAACCACAAGAGCGGTCGCTCGTCAGTGATAACTGTGCATTTTGGTCAGACATCTAAAAAGCATTATAACGAATGTTATTTTGTTTGAACCATATCAGCTGAGTTGTACTTTTATACAAATAGCGTGTTTATTATTTTTATAAGATATGCAAATCTTAAAATGAACATCTAACCCCCATCTAAAACTATAAACTAGTAAAATTTCAACAAAATTAAAAATAACCTCGTTTAAGATTGCTCATTTACAAGCCAATCTTAAATATTACTTTAATTCAGTTGAAGAAATAAACTTTTACTTATCAAGATCAAAATATTAATAATTCACTTTCCTTCTCAAACAAATACAACATAATCTATACGTAACCCTAAAAGAGAATTTTAAACAGTTCAATGGGATTATATCACATTACAGTTATACGAACTTAAAACTAACTTCGGTTAAACTTTTGTGTCATCTAACAACAAATTCAATTCAAAGACTTCGTTTAACTAAACAATTTTAAATTTTAAATCGCCAAAAGTAAGTACCAATATCGAAGTTATTTTAATCCAAATATTAAATATAATTAACTAAATTCACCCTCCATTTTAAAACGAAAAACCTCGCAAAATGCCAGATGATACACCAAACCAAACTCAGTTCGCTGGCGATATTAATCGAACTCTCAGCGAAGCAATGATGACGTCTATGGCAGAATGTTTTGCCGTACAACAAGGGGTTGTAAATATACCTAGCTATGATGGCAAAAATATGCCCGTTCGCGATTTCATTCAAGACATCGTAAATGGGGAATCTTCCGTGCCTGCCAACTGTGAAAAACAGTATCTAAAAGCAGTCTTAGCTCGTTTGAAAGGGGCGGCCCGAGATAGTACCCATGGGAAAACCTTCGAAACCGTTAACGATCTAGTTAAACATTTAAAACAACGTTTTGCCCCTAGAAAAACTTATTCATGGTATTTACACGAAATTTCGACTATTCGAATGAATAGAGAAGAAAGTGTCAGCGAATTCTTTGAACGAGTAGTGCTTTTAAAATCAGGAGCTCAAGCTGCGCTTGAGGATAAATACGCAAATGTATCACAACTATTAGCTCCACTTAATGATTGTGCTTTGGAAGCATTCAAGCGTGCCTTGCCTGACAGTATATCAGGTTTGGTAGAAGCACGAAACCCCCAAACTTTAGATGCCGCCTTGAAGGTCGCTCTCGAATACGAAGCAAGGCAACAATTAAATCCTCAATACCCTACAAACTTTTATCGTGAAAATAGATATTCTCAACCTAGTTTTTCGGGATCACGTGACCGTAGTCCTAGTCCTCATGTACGTTTCGCGACGACTCCCGACTCATACAAAGATTCTGATCAAAAACAGAATCCGTCAGGGATAATCAAACGCCCTTATTCTCCTGGAGCCTCGAATTTTCCAAACAGCAACAACCCTTATTTCCCAAATAACTATATGCCTCATTATCAATATCCTTATATGCCTTACCACCCTTACCCTTACTACCCAACTGCTCCCATGCAGAGTAGCGGATATCCAAATTCTAATTTTTCACGGGGAGGAATAAACACCCCACCCCGTTCACAATCTCCCGTTCAATCGAACAAGGAAACTTTAAACTACAACTCCGCTCGCCGCACGGACGCAGCGACGGGCGAGGAGAAGCACGAGCGTCAGGCGAGTGTACGAATCCTAAAGAGACGCGACACATCTACCGCACAAAGCTCAATCGAGAATCCCCAGTTGTAGAGTTCTCATCACCAGAATTTTTAGAAACAAAAGCTGCATTTCTAGTCGACACAGGAGCCGACATTAACATAATAAAAATAAATTCTTTAAACGAGGACCTACTAATCACAGAAAGCGATTCCATTGAAATCATAGGAATAACTCCCATTAAAATCTCAACTATCGGTACATTAAAGTTATCTTTAGAAAACTCTAGAGTAGTTTTCCACGTAGTTTCTTCCGACTTTCCTATCAATACAGACGGAATTCTAGGAAGAGAATATCTTCGTCAGGAAAAGGTCGGCATATCGTTTTGGCATAATACAATAGTAACTTATTCCAACCCTACAAAAACTATTCCGTTCATCGATAAGGAATCAAGAGTTGCTCAAGAACAAATACATGATTACAAAGGAACTGGACGAGGAAAAGTGCGTATAAGAGCTAGAACCAAACAAGTAATTCCCGTAAGAATTTTAAACAGTGAAATAAAGGAAGGGTATTTACCTTTAGTCAAGACAGTGGATGGTTTAATAATAGGTGAAGCCGTTGTATCAAATTCCAACGGAAAATGCCATGTGTACGCGATAAACACTACTGAAAAAGACCTAGAAGTAGAAATCGACCCACAAGAAATCATCCCCTTTGAATACTATGACTTACCAGGAGATGAGCTGGACGATTACCCTACGGACGAGGAATACATACCACCAGAAAACAGAGTAAAAGCTATTCTGGAGATCCTAGAACTAGACCATCTGAATACAGAAGAACAGGAGCATGTGAAAGAAATAGTTCAAGAGTACCCAGATGTATTTCACTTAACTGGAGAGACGTTAACTCCCACACATATAGTGCACCATAAAATACATACAACTGACGATGTACCAATCCATGTTCGACCATACCGATTTTCGCCCGTTCAAAAGGAGGAAGCGAAGATCGTTATAGACAGGATGCTGACGGAAGGTGCAATCAGTCACTCAAAGTCACCCTACAGTTCTCCTATGCTAATAATCCCGAAAAAACTGGATCACACCGGAAAAAGAAAATATAGAGTAGTAATAGACTTCCGGCTATTAAATGAAAAAACCATAGGCGATGCGTATCCACTTCCAAACATAACTGAAATATTAGATCATTTAGGAAAGGCACGATACTTTACAGTTTTCGATCTAGCCAGCGGATTTCATCAGATAGAATTAAATCCAGCTGATAGACCAAAAACAGCCTTTTCATTTTTGAATGGGCACTATGAGTACATCAGAATGCCAATGGGTTTGAAGAATTCCCCTGCGACATTCCAGCGCTTAATGGACCAAGTTCTTCTAGGATTACAAGGTGTTGAATTATTCGTCTATCTTGATGATATAGTAATATATGCAGAAACACTAGAAGAACATGGAAAGAAGGTGAGACGCCTACTAAACAGATTAAAAGAAGCAAATCTTTCCATCCAACCAGAGAAAAGTGAATTCCTGTTCAAAGAAATTAACTATCTTGGCCATATAATCAGCAGTGAAGGAGTGAAGCCTGACCCTAAAAAGATCGAAGCCGTGCAAAAATTCCCAACACCAAAAAATCCCAGAAACATAAAACAATTTCTAGGTCTAGCCGGATATTACAGAAGATTTATAAAAGATTTTGCAGCAAGAACAAAACCGCTAACAAATCTCCTAAAGAAAGGAGTACCTTTTAATTGGGGACCTGATGAAGAGAAAAGCTTCAAAGATTTAAGGCAAGCGTTATGCGAAAGTCCTATTTTACAGTACCCAGATTTTCAAAAACCTTTCACTATAACAACAGATGCCTCTGGCTATGCTGTAGGTACAGTGCTAAGCCAGGAGAAAGAGGGAATAGACCTCCCTATTTCATATTTTTCCCACGTGTTAAATGGAGCCGAATGTAATTATTCTACTACCGAGAAAGAATGTTTAGCAGTCCTGTACGCAGTACAACAATACCGCCCCTACATTTATGGTAAAGAATTCACTCTGGTCAGTGATCATGAACCCTTGAAATGGATAGATTCAGTAAAAGACCCTGGACAACGATTAATTCGTTGGCGATTGAAATTGAGAGACTACGAATATTCATTTAAATATAAGCCGGGAAAATTAAATACTAATGCTGACGCACTCTCCAGAAACCCAATTCCAGAAAGCTCGTCGGAAGAAAGTGAAAAAGAAGCCAAGAAAGAGTGTGCCGGGCTATTGCCAATGCAGACCCGTCGACTCGAACAGGGCAAAGCGCAGTCAGCAAAAACCCGAGTTAAACCCGCGAATAACAATCCAAGAGCCAAACCTACAATTTTAACCAAGAAAGGACCGTCAACCAAAACTGATATTTCTCAGCCTTCTACTTCAAAGATGAAACATCCAACAAAACAAAAATCTGATAACCAAACCCAACCTAAAGACCCATCTTCCAAGTCTTCCAGTGGTTTAAATGAAAGCACTATAGGTAAACGTTTGCTTCGACGTAGAGTGGAGGAAGAGAGAAATCAACCCAGACCTAACTATCAAGAGTCCAGTACCGATTCAGAAAGAGATTCTGACGAAACCTATAATCCTACCCCTCCCATACTTCGGAAGAAGCACAGCGTTTTACCCAGTCTAGAAATACCATTGGCAGCTTTTCCAGCCCATAATCTACCCATGAGTGCTCCTCCTAAGGTCCCAGAAAATTTTCCGGAATTTTTTGAAAACGAAAACGAGGAAGATAATACCGAAGGAAGAGAGCAGACTGGATCCATTATAACTGTGAGTCCTCCAGCAAGTGATAGTGATGACAGCTCATCGGAAGAAGAACAGAACGATGAACAGTTAGAAGAAAGAGATGACCTTAATAGCACAAAAGTAACCAGAGAGGAATTGCAAGATTCATTCTCTCAGTTTAATGAGTCCCTGTTAATTCACAAAGATTGGGTAGAAGAAAAGGAAGCTGAAGAAAACACAAGACCTTATTTAGGGGTCACTGCCATCTCAGAAGGAGAAACCGATTCAGATCTTCTTGAAGCGATTCAAGAAATGGAGCCTGAAAGCGAAACTGAGCTAGCTCGGAGAATAGACTCAGTAATAAGTTGGGCAGAAAATGAATTGAAGGAGCTCGGAACAAGAGACCCTAGCAATCAGGAGAGCAACAACAGCTCAGATTCTTCTACAGACGAAGATAATCCCTCAACGCAGATGTTGCCTGAAAACAGGCAACGCAAAAGTGTAACTTTCGCACCACAGACAGGATCCTCTGCTACTCCCGACATCTTAGCAACATACTGTTCCTCAGGTTGTGGGATGCCACAAGCCTTATCAACACCATTTCATAAATCAATGATGAATGATTTAAAAATTCCAGGAAGTCCAATAACCACAAATGAAAAGCAGAAGCCTCGACGTGTGGAAATGAGCCAACAAGAGCGTTCTATCACCGAACTGGAAGTAGAGCCACCTGAGGATAACCAAACGCGCACAACTGTCACTAGTATACAGCCTGCCCTGCCAGATATGTGTACTCTACATCCCAAGAAAGATGTCCTGCCTAGAATAACTAGCTGTAGGGAAAATTTAACTTATTTGAGAGGAAACTATGTGCATTTTCTTTCAGCAGATTGTGAATTCAGTACCCCAATAGGACGACTACTAATAGACATAGGAGCCATAGACCCACAAGAAATCAAGGAAAAACGGCCCAAACTAGGTCAAGTTATAATAACTCCCAGAGGTCGTTCTAAAATTTACACAGTAATTATAAAATACAACCAATTCGATCAAATACGAGAAGAAAATTTAAGAATCGGACTACATAATTTATATGAAGCATTAGGACGAGAAAACATCAAATCCTTTAGAATCTCGAACCAAGGGGATCTAACAGAAGTATTACCAAGAGGTAAAATTTTAGATCTGATGAGAGAAATCTTTAATAACACTGAAATTGAAATCATAATTTGTTACGGAAGTGTAAGCGTACCTCTAGAAGAAGATCGCGAACAAATAATGATTGAAAATCATCAAAGTAAGGTTGGGGGACACAAAGGAGTCAATAAAACATACAGAAGAATACGTGAAAAGTTTATGTGGCCAGGAATAAAAGAACAAGTCACTGAATTTGTCCGGAAATGTGGGATTTGCCAAGAACAAAAAATCATTCGTGCAAAAACCCATGACCCTATGATAATAACAGACACCCCTATAGATACATTTGATAAGGTGTCTCTCGACACAGTAGGGCCATTACCGACTACCCCAGATGGAAATCGACACATCCTCACGATACAAGATAACTTATCTAAGTATTGCATCGCCGTGGCAATACCGAACATAACAGCAACGACGATAGCCCATGCATTAGCCAAAGATCTATTTTGTCAATACGGAGCGCCAAAAGTTATATTAACAGATCGGGGAAGTGCCTTTACAAGCACACTGTTGAGAAAATTATCCAAAATATTTGGAATCCGACAAATAACAACTTCCGGATACCGCCCGCAATCAAACGGATCTTTAGAGCGAAGTCACGCGGTACTAGTCTATTACATCCGATCCTACACTAATAATTATGATGATTGGGACAAATTATTACCATTTGCTATGTTCTCATACAACACTTCAATTCATGAAGCAACTAAATTTACACCTTTCGAATTAATATTCGGAAAAATTGCGCGTAGCCCTAGTTCATTCCCTTCCCATGAAAAGTTAGAAACTTACGGGTCTTATTTAAAAGACTTAATAATAAGACTATCTGAAATCAAAAACATGGCGGCTGAAAATTTAATTCATGCTAAATACAGATCTAAACAACTATATGACAGAAAAATAAACCCTTTTTCTGGAAAAATAGGCGACAACGTGTACGTAAAAAGGGAAACCAAAACTAACAAATTAGATAGTAAAAGTCACGGGCCATACACAATTGTAGATATATTAGATAAACACACCGCTATTTTAGAAACAGCGGATGGAAAACGCTTCCAAAAACACGTGGACAAATTGAAAATAGCTCATGAATAACCCTTATAAAATGCAAATCATAACATACAATTTCCTTTTACAGGATGGCCGCTTCAATCATACTCACTAGACTCCCAAAGGGACAAATATATCCTTCAATAAATCATCCAAAGGGTGATATAAACAAATTGGAGCACCCAAAAGGACCGTTAGAAGAGCTGACCGCAGAATACGATTTAACCAAACCCATTTACAGCATACATAGAGTGGAAGGGCCGTTGCACTCCCAAAGATTTATAATTAAGTGTGTCGTAGAAGACACAAAGCGCGGAAATTTATTTATTACAATAAGCGAACGCGAAAAGAAAGTTAGGTTAGCAGAGCATGAAGCAGCCAGGAAAATGTTGAAAGAATTAGAAAATGTTTACTTTTTCAGCGAAGAGGTTAACACTCAAAATCAAACTGAAGACACATATGTCTTATGTACAGATAATGACGCAAAAATGCTAATAAAGTTATTCAAATGGGGAAATTGCTGCGAATATTGCTATCTAAGGGGACATAGAATAGAATCCTGCACAAAAGGAATCCTGAGAAACAAACGATTAATGGAAAGCAACGACGAGACAAATGTGGTATCAGAAGAAGAGTTTTGGGGTTCCATGAATGAGAACTGATACAAATAATTTAATCAATTATAATAATGCACATATACATCTATACAATATAATTAATCAATTATAGTAATAAATTAGCTCAAAAAAAAAAAAAAAAAAAAAAATATAATTAAAAAATTATTATAATAAAATAAAAAAAAAAAAAAAAAAAAAAAAACTCTTCTACTGAAACGACGATTACATCTACATACATATTAAGAATAAACATAATTATAATTCGAACATACATATATATATATATATATATATATATCTACTTGTATTAATAATTCAAGAAAAATGATGTTATAAAAAGAGGAAAATAGAAAAAAAAAAAAAAAAAAAAAAAAAAAAAAAAAAAGAAAAGAAAGAAGATTTGGAGGTTGCCTAATTTCTTTCCTTTTTCTCAAAAAGGGAATTACAAAAATAAATCAGCCATTATGAAGTTTATTGAAGTAATTTTCATTGTTTAGATAAACATGGAGTGGCTAAATTCTCTCCCAAGGCATTCTAACTGGAGATGGATAATATTCATCCTACTTCCAATCATCCCAGGCAGTCCCATGCACTATGAAATTCAACCCTTGAAGGAAAACATCGGACTATTTTACGAAAAACTGGAACCAATACGACTAACTCATAGTTATTGGAGAATAGTTATATTCCTGGACATTGGAAACTTCAGCCAACATTTTCACACCAAAGACCTTATACGAGACATCAACTATAACTATGAAAATTGCAGGAAAAACTCAATCCACGAAGACTGCCGAAATGACGTCCAGTTGGATACCCTGCTAGCTAAAATCAACAGAATTAAGGCCGAAAATGAGACGCTAAATAGAATACTGTTAGAAATACAGCATTACCAACCCGAAACTAGTTCGATACCAAGAACAATGCAGAAACGCCATGTACCAATGTTAGGCTTCATAGGTTCCATTATGGGACCAGTTGTTGGACTTTTAACTTCAGAAGACGGAGAAGAATATACAGAAATGATCAATGACTTATATGACAAACAAAACAATTTGAGCCAGATTCTAAAGAAACAAACTCATATAGTAAAGGCAGAAATTCAAAACATGCATAAAGAGTTAAATACAAGAGCTCACGAAATAAAAAACATGCAATCATTGTTAGAAGGAACAATGAAAAACATGATAACTCAAGAAAACAGCATTAATAATCTAGAATACCTAAATTATGTAAGGCAATGGACTGCACAAGTAGAATCAAAACTCGATCATGCATACAACACCCTGCAACAGTTCGCAGACATTATTATAAATGCAAGAGAAAAGAAAGTACATCCGGCCCTGATAACAAATGAGCAATTACAGCAAATAATAATGGAAATAAACAAAGAAACAAACGAATACGAGTTCCCATTGCCAAGTACCCACATAAAAGCGGAAGACTTATATCAAATAGGAAAATCGGACGTGGGTTATCACTCTAACAAGTTAATGGTGACTATAGACATTCCATTATTAGAAAGAAAATTCTATCAAATGTATAAAATATACCCATACCCAGTACATCAAAATATAATTGCAAACATCACTGGAGCCGCCTATATACTACCTCAACAAACATACATCGCCTTATCATCAGACGATCAAAGATTTTTCTTAACAGACAAAGAGTATCAAAATACCTGTATAAAAACTACATACAACACCATTTGCGAAGCAAATCAACCTATATACACAACGTCAAGCAGCGCATCATGTGAAGTTGTTATGTTACTCAAACCAACGATAACGAACCTACAAAATTGCGACGTAAGAATCACTCTACAAGAAAATTCATTCTGGACACAAATACCTTCCCTACAAGCATGGTTATATTCAACAACAACACCAGAACTCATTCACATCAACTGCCCTAACAAGAAAATAAAGCGAGAATATATTTCAAACTCCGGAATAATTCGACTGGGAAGTGGATGTATTGCCAGAACAAAAGATACTATGTTAATAGGTATAACAATAAATAAAGGCAAAGAGGAATATATATACAATCCAGAATTCTCATTGAATATAGCTAATATATCCTCTATAATATTCAATTTTCCCAAAAACTTACCAATAGAGGAAAATAAATTGCAAATACAACCAATAAAAACATGGAAAGAATTTCAATACGGGCAACCCTTGGAAGAAATCGAAAACCAACTCACACAATTTCAACAAAAACACCATCATCAAAGAAGAAACAATCACATTATGTTAGGGACGTCCATGGGAATAACTATATTAATATTGCTAACCACAATATATTATGGAAGAAAACTGATAAGAAAAACATGCAAAGGCTCAAGAATCAAGTCTCAACCAAGAAACAACAGTAATAATGAAGAAGAAATGCAACCTTACCCCAGACAAACAGGAGGAACCGTATGAACGTGAGTACACACACGCGTCCCCTGGTCGCGGAGTGAAGACAGGTGGAGGCTAACGAGATCATACATCTCGTCAGCCCGCTGATACAGAATACTCCTCGCCTCCTCAAGCTCGTTAGAAGCGACAGCATGTTGGGCGTCGATACTTTTAGCTGGACGACCGCGCTTCCTTCTCCCAGCCATATCAGAGCAGAATAAAAGCCTAACGCTGTGCCCACACTTAAAAGCCTGTTATAAAAGTCCATGGAGGAGGAGCGGCAAGGCCGTGTTTCCAGGGGAGTTTCTGCAAAAGTAAAAATAGAAGATTTCAGTAACAAACAAGCAAAGAAAATAAAATTCAAAAAGCAGTAAGAAAAACTGAAACGAACAGGACAACCCGATTAAAACACCTCGCTCTTTAAATTTAGTAGCGACCGCAGAAATCTTAAACTTTAATTCAGGATCAAGAACGCGTACTAAATAACCGACGGGTTCACCGTGTAAACGATGCACCACAGTAAAATCCTGTGCGGTAACATTAAAGAAAAAGGTAGCCCGACACAATGCCACGAAATTCTCCAAGAGAGTTAGTCTTTTAAATCCACGAATCGTAAAGTGGTTAATGTTTTGCGATTCTTCCAGGCATGCTACACGGAAAACCAAACTCTCAAGCTTCGAAAATCGCGATAAACTATGCACAGTTGTACGTGAATGCGAGTTGTCAAGCGAAGAGTCCTCTGGCACAGAACTATCCGATTCAAAAACAGATAAGTCAAAATCTGAGACGTAGTCTGTAAAGTCTGAAGAGGACCAAGGGGAAGTTTCACTCATATCACTTGACGTAATGACATCATTAGAAAAATTCGCAACACTAGGGTTCGAAATGTCACGCACAATGTCTTCTGCAGCCCGATAACTTGATATATCAACCGAATGGATATTGGAGAACAAAGTGTCAAAAATTGGATCTAGGTCCAAGACACTAGATGGAGATTCGCGCAATAACCCACAATAATCAGATGTTGCCATCACAAGAAAGGAAACAATACTAAGAGAAAGAAAATGCAACAAGCTTACTCACCAGAAGAAACCGACGTTGTACTATTCTGACTCAAATCCATCGGAATATTGTTGATTCTGCAATAATCCTCGTAAAAAACAGTGCGAGACGAGTCGGAACTGGGACCTTCCATGTCACACAAAGATCTAGAGAATAATGAATAAAGAACAAACCCAGATGGCATGATAACAGCAAGAAGAATTTAGATGACACTGCAGAAATCCTCTGCAAAACAAATGTAGCCAAAACATTAGATCATCACAGACCACGAAGAAAAGCGAAAAGGGAAGATTATACTCACCGAGTCACGTACCAAATATAAACACAGTACTCACCTACATCCAGAACATAACACACAGAAAACCCACACTAAAAAGCGATTATAAAAATTGCAAATACTCATATCAGACTCCCATAAGAAAAATGTTACTTTAGATACACACGACATTAGGAATGTAATGAATAGAACAATGAAGTTAAAGTAAACTCATCATCGAGGACGATGATTATTTTAAGAAGGGAGGACTGTTACATCCCGAATTTTTCAAAAATTTAATGTAACGCCTTGCTAGGCGCAACCCACCTTACGCTACGTCGGTCAAGCCGATTCCGTCACTTACTAGCCATAGAGTTACCGATCTTCTTTGAGTTTGAACCTGTATATGGTAACTGCACTACAGTCGGTAAGAAAGACACCACAAGAATAATTGAAGTATTACCATGAAAGGATAAGAACTCAGATAATACCGATAACTTAACCATGCTCGATTACTGAGATTGTAATTGCAGACTTGACCGCTATAAGATAATTATAATTTAATTCTATTACCATACGAATTTATTTATACTCCCAATAGTTAAATCAACAATAATAACAAAGTTAAATCCAAAACATGGAGTATGAATACACTCGTGTGTGTAAGTTAAACATTAGTAATACAAATATATGTATCGTAATATCATAAGTGCATGACCCACTCAGTGGAAGAACCTGTATATAGTCAGACAATTCAGTACCCAAAAGTGTCTGACTAAATACATAGAAATAAGGATAAGTAACATACAGAATAACTGTTCACGAGAAGGCAAGAGTAGAAACGAGCGAATCAATGCGAACACCGCAACTCTCAGCAATGCGGAAGCATTAGTCATGTGAGTCACTCACCGCGAGTCATCGATGTCATTGTCTACCCGATTCCAGTAAACGTACGTGCCATGTCAGAAATTGAAAGAACGTGACATGTCAGAAATTGAAAGTACGTGCCATGTCAGAAATTGTGAATCCTATCTTTAACATAGGGACGCGGAACTATATAAACCGCAGAGCCACCCCTGTAAATCGTCTTACGTTCTCGGCAGTCATACTGTTCACTTCGATCTACGTCTAACGAATCACTTTGACAAAGTCACGGCTTCTAACTCACTGTGATAGAAGAAACACCTTGAATAAGTCGCGTACTTTAAAGTTCAATTCAAAATAGTTTTCGTGTTCGAGTCTTGAACTAAGTCCCTTCGGCTGAGACTTTCGGTCGTCGTAAAGTGAGTCTTTAACGAATAAAGTCCGCAGTGTTAAACGTTCGCGAAAAGAACTCAAGTGTGGATTGGGTATCTGCTGTAGGACCCTGTATCGCACTACCCATACTGAAAAGTGCTTGTGCACGTTTTCAGTATAACAAACATCCAGTAGAGTTCCGTCGCTGCTCTAC
>CAKNXH010062807.1:0-28028 GCA_932178445.1 Andricus quercusramuli
GTATCTGCGACTAACATGCTTGCCGTCCCGGTTCTACTCTACTCGTTTGGGGTGGTTCAATGGACGAAGAACGAGCTTAAGGCCCTTGATGTCACCACGCGTAAGATCATGCATATGCATAAAAGCTTGCATATCAATTCGTCAGTTCCGCGATTATACATTTCACGCCAGCAAGGCGGACGCGGACTTCTGAATCTCCAGTGTCTTCATAACCGAATTGTTTTGAGTACAGCTTACATCGTTGCGAATGGAAGAGATCCTCTCCTAAAGATGGTCAGAAACCACGAGATGATTGGCGAAGGGGCGTTCCTTTACAAAGCCGCGGAGCAAGCTGCTGAGACCCTTGGCCTGAATTTTAACATCAGAAGTGAGGAAAGTGCATTACTCCATCTAGATGCTTCACGTCTAAAAGCCGAAGTAAAGAAAGCAGAGGTTGGAAAATTTCACCAAGAGCTGCTCGACAAGCAAATGCACGGAAACTTTCACAGAAATGTAGAAAAACAGTCCTTGTCGAAGGAGCAAACTTTTGCTTTCCTCAAATCATCAGGGCTCAATTCAGGTACAGAGGGCTTTATTTTCGCATGCCAGGACGGTGTAATCTCCACCTTAGCATACCGCGCCCGCATTTTATGTCAAGAAGTTCCCAGTGATAGGTGCAGAGCGTGTCATGTACACGCTGAGTACCTAGAACATATACTATCGGGGTGTCCGACCCACGCAGGAACAACGTATATCCATAGACATAATGCGGCCCTAAGAGTACTTTATTACCACCTTTGTCGCTCTTACGGTGTTGGTCGCGACCTTGCCCAGCCGAACGCTCCAAGGGATATAGAGACAATTGTCCGAAACGAGAAGTGCCAGATTTTCTGGAACTACGATTTTCGGGCAGCAGTCTCCGTTGCGCACTCGAGGCCTGACATTGTTCTCCAAGACTTCGAGAAACGAACTATATTCGTGATCGAATTCTCGGCTCCATCCGAATACAACATCACTGCAAAGAAGAAAGAATAAGAGGAGAGATATCAAGACCTTAAAAGAGAGCTGCATCGACTGTACCCAAAATATTCGGTACGAGTAATTGTTCTTGTGATAGGTGCTCTCGGAGGTGTGAAATTATCGCTGGTTCGTAACCTTAAAGCCATACCCGCGTGCCAAAAATATGTCAAGGCTCTTGCGAGATGGATGCAGAAAGCTGTCATCCTTGGGTCGCTTCGTGTCCTCAAGACACACGAGGGTTTCGCCGGCCTGTCGTTGTGCTTTCGTCGTGCCCTGTGACCACCCATCTCACGGATGTGAGACGTGGCCATAGGTGTATTTTACCGCGGTTCTACTGGGGGCCATTGACATTTTTTCTAGATGGCAGTTGCTCTTAGTGGTACCCTGCGGTGGTTGTTTAACTTTTTTTTAATTATATATATATACATATAATGCACGCAACGCACTTCCCTAACGCAGAATATCGCACGCTGAGGATATTGGTCGAAGTGGTCCTTATACAGGGTGTCCCAGACTCAAGTGTCCGGATTTATATAGCCGTATAAAAATTAAAAAAAAATATATAAAATTCCTTTTCCAAGAATCAGTTGAAGTTTTAGTTTCTTAGTTATAAAACATTCAAGCTGGACCAATCAGGAGCGCCGTATAAACAGCCGTGTGTGTGTGAACGGGATTCCAACGTTGTGTTCTCCCGTCGCTAACCCCACCTCTGCGCTCACTTCGATAACACTGTGTTGAAATCTGGTTCACGGACACACGGCTGTTTATACGGCGCTCCTGATTGGTCCAGCTTAAATGTTTTATAACTAAACAACTAAAACTTCAACTGATTTTTGGAAAAGGAATTTTCTATTTATTTTTTTCATTTTTATATGGCTATATAAGTCCGGACACTTGAGTCTGGGACACCCTGTATACTAACCAAGAAAATTCTCATCGCTTGTGAGAACTGACCAGTGCCGGACCCAAAATTTTTAATCAAAAATATTTGAACTTAGTATTAAATATTTGATGTCGAAATGTTGTATTTTTTACCATATCGCTCCAAACAAAACATACAAAAATTATAAGAAAATGTTAAAAAAATGTATGGGAAAAAATTCCAACAAATATGCGTAGATTAAAAATAGTATAACAATGACTGAAGTAAATACTAATATGAATAAAAAGTGAAGCTTGGAAAAAAACTTATAATTAAAACTTTGCCAGAACAAATACATACTTTGATGATCAGAAAAACATGAAAACAATTTTGGGAAGAATTTATTTTTTCGACTTTTTAAATTTTGAATTTTTTACCCTAAAACTAATAATTTTAAAATGTAGTAGCCGCTGGACCGGGAAATGTCCAGGATTTTTTTTAAACACGGAAAACCGGAAACCGGCAAATTTAGCAGTTAAAGCAGTGTAAACGTTCGATTGAAACTTTATGAACTATTTTCAATTTTAAAATAATTTCAAGTGAGTAGACTCATAATTAAACTCTTTTATTCAATTTGAAATTATACGCGTTCAAATATTGTTTCAGTTTTAAATATTCCATTTTTAACCCATTGCGAATTGAAATTTTTTAATTTAAAAAGAAATTTTTTTAATATTTAGCAGTATTGGGTTGTTTATTTAAAAGGAGCAATTATAAATCAAATATTCAAAATTTTTATTTTAATTGTTTCATTTTGTTGAATTTTGAAACTGCAAGTGAAATTTTCAATTTATAAATAACAACTGACCAATTATTTATTGCAAACGACTTCAAATTGAAATTTTTATTTTAAACTATCAATTGAAAAATGTTCAAGTTTTAATGTTTGTAATAAAAAATTGCTTGCTGCAAAAATTAATGTAGCACTTTTCTCAGTAAATTTTTAATTTATGAGATTTTTTGTCTACAAAATTAAATTGAAAATATTTCGAATTCAGATACAACGCTGTGTTCAATAACGAGAGTTAACTTCGTTACCAAAGTCGTACAAAATTTTCAAACCTCACAACAGCAATTGTTGGCCAATTTTTAAAGTAATTATTTTAAGATATAAAAAAAAACTGGGACCAATGCGAAATGTACATGGTTATGAGAAAAAGAACGGATATTATAACGGATAGTTATAACCGTCGCCCAATTTATTTTTAACAGAAATGATTGTGTTAGAAGCTATATCTTTTAACTTCAGAACGCAATAAGTATACATATTGTCGTCAAAATCTTTAAATACCTGCAAGTGCTCATCGAAGAAACAGTCACCAAGGAATTTCGAAATTATGTGAAAATCATAATCAGATATGAGAATGGCTTGAACGAGATGAAGTTCTGGGCCTTTTTCTGAACATATCTTTGCGATGATGTTTTGCTTAATTTTATGGCCTAGGTATTTCAGCCATTTTGAGGACAGATAATTTCCATTGATTTTTTGTTTTTGTAATTTTGATTTGTGATTCTTTATTGAATCTCGCTGATGCTATGCTGGGACGCACAACACTGACATACACTGACGCAACTGTACTGTCGTATCGCAACTGTGCCTGCGACGCACACATGCGTAGCGCACCGCCACGTCCGTGTATTTCTAAACACAATAGAGTTCTGTAATTTTAAGCAACCGAGAACCGTGGTTCTCACAGCGCAGATGTAGTTTCTCTTCAACTTATTCGTAATAATCGTTTTGAACTTTTGCGGCACCAAATTTTAGTACTTATTATCAGTTCTGTAATTATGACACAACAGTTCGAAATTATTTACAGAACAGTTATTGTTAATTACCAAATTTTTCGCATATCCGCCACAACGTAACTAGTTCAGTAATTCCTTAAATACAAATTTTTCCTGTGTGATATCACATATTGTGAGGGAAATAATATAAGTCTTACTGAGCTGCAGATCCTCTTTTATCTCACGTGCAATGGTAGGTACACTGGGATACAAACGCAGACCTTCTCTAATACACTGATCCAGGTAACTGAAGGAATTAATTTCCTTCATTCCCATTTTACCACCGGTGCCATCTAGAATTTCATTTACTTCGTTCCTAGCTCGCCTCTGAAATGCATAATGTAACATAAATTTGGATATCTAATATTATTAATAAGGCAAATTAATAGAACAGTGTGCAAAGAGCGGGTTATACAGTTGATTATCAACGAGCATGAAGTTTGCCGCGCTTGCTACGCTCGCTTGTTCAAATCGTGCGAGTTGGTAATTGACGTATCCCACTTGTTGCACACGATACTTTCCCGAATCACCGCAAGCCGAAACGTGCGAGCATATAAGCATGTAAGTCGCACGTTACGGCACGGTTATTGGGGCAAAAATATTTGAAACCAGTTTTTTATAATGCTCAATCTTTTTCATTTTATACTACTTGAGATTAGAGAATTGTCGCAGGTATTATTATCAAACATGTGAGATAAGGAAATTGTCGCATGATTTATTAATGCTATAACGCTTATCTCAAAAGGGAGAATGATGAGAATTTGTTTTCTACTTTCAGGGGCAGGTTCGCATTCTATTCGAGAACGAAATGCGCAGAGCGCGCTTTGCACATTAGGATGGGCAAAAAAAAAATTTCTAGCAATCCACTACCAATAGCAGAAAAATGGTTAGTCCTTTATGAGCTGAATATACTGTAAATTTTTTTGTTTTACAACTATTAATATCCATAACCTCTTCAAGCGTGTTGGAAATGGAAAAAATTGAAAGTAAGCGTAAAATATACAAAATATAAACTCTGAGTGAACCATTTTTTTCATATATGTAGAACTGTATGCCTGAAGAATTTATGGAAAATTCTATTTGATATAAAAAAATAGTGGAAAATTAAAAATAGAACATTGTTTCAAAATTTCATATTTATTTAATTTCACGCAGAAAATGACTTCAAAAATAAATCAAAAGAAGTGAATAATTAAATTGCTATCTATTAACAAAACAGTTTTGAGTAAAATCCGCCTTGTTTCGGAAGTCTGGCATTTCAACCCTCATCTAATCGCCTCTTTTTACAGCAGTACAATAACAATTTTGTTCAAGGTAAGTTTATGCGCGGAATTCAAAAAAACATATAGCTCTACATATATAAAAAAAATTGGTGACTGTAAGAACTATTTTTTTCGTATATTTTAAGCGTAAATTCAATTTTTTTTTATTTTCAACACGCTTGAGGAGGTAGAGATTATCAGGAACTTCCAATTTTTTGTTATTAGAAATTGATTGCACGAAATTCACTTTTTTCGGCCCGCCCTAGTGCACATCTCAAACTAGGAGGGAAATCCCAGTAAGAAATAATATGAATCCTCATTCCGCAACCATCCACCAGCAAAGAGATGTATATTAACCAGAGCTGATATTGTAACCAAAAAGCCCTAAGTTGGTGACTAGGAGGGGAGGGGGTGAGTTTCATATACCCTGAAAAAAGGTAAGGAGGCCGTGCCTCCATGGCCTCCATACAATCTCAGCACTGATATTAACTGCTACGAGTCCACTACATGATACTTTTTCGAGTTTGTTACTATTTTATATTTAAACTTAGAATTTTATGCTCGAAAAATTGCATTTCAAAAATAGAATAAAACAAAAATAATAACACTTCAGAAATGCGGATTGACTGCAATAGTTAATGAATTAGGTATGTAAACATTGTAGTACCTGAATCTCCTTGTTCTCGGCTATAAGTGCTACCGTGAAAATAAAACCCATTGCTGTTGTATCATGTCCCTAGAAAAAGATAGGTAATAAATTATGTTATTAATTATGTTTCTCTTTCCAGCTGCGCGCTCAAGATTTTAGGAAGAAATTATTATTATCACGGAGTAATAATAAGGAGAACGATCTCCATACGTGCGTTCTGACTGCTGTAACTTCACCTTTATTGCCAAACTTAGGCATTTCAAGCCAGCACACTAGACTATTCGCGCATGCGCACTGTCATCTGCTGTCTTATTTTTCCCCACGAGTGCCAGTGTTTCCATGACAACCGTGCCCCTGCTTGACAACAATCACAGCAATTGAGAATTCTCAATTTTCAATTTTCAGTTGTCATTAAACACGGCCAACATGGCACTCACTCGCATGCTTCTTGCGGGAGAAGAAGAGATAGTAGATCTCAGTGCGCACGCACGACTAGTCTAGAGCTGTCTTAAAACGTCTCAGCTTGGCAATAAAGGGGCAGTTACCGCACTCAAACCTCGAGCCGCTTTGTACAGCATGACCAGTCTTCTTATTATTACTCCGTGGTATATATTTATCTCATTATTATGACGTATTTGAGGAATTATTTGAGGTTATGCTGCAAGACGTTTGACAGACTGCTACTGTCTCTCGTTGCACACGCAACTTGAGCAGCCTGACGGCGATTCAGCTATTAGCAGGTTTGCACTGTATGTTTTGAATTTAAGTAAAATCTACCTCAAAGATAAATGTATCTACTTCCTCTCTTATTCCGTTGTCATCAATGTCGCCTTTTTCTCTCGCAGAAGATATAAGAACATCCAACATTGCCATTTTATTTTTCCGTGCTGAAATCAATTTAAAAATATTAAGTTTTAATTGATAATTTTACGTGGAGAATATACGGACAATAACTAGTGATGTGCAAAATGAATTCAGGTTGGTTTAGGTTGAGTTTTCATCGAATCGGGTTGGGTTGCAACTTCACATACCGACCCGAAAACTCGACAACCCGAGCCGGCTTGAAACCCGAAAGCCCGATTCGACCCGCAAACCCGGACCGGCTCGAAAACCCGAAAGCCCGACCAGATCCGAAAACCGGACCCGAAACTAAGAGTACAACTCGCCTCGGTTAAAAAAATTCAACAATCAGGTGTGTTATTCACAAGATTTAGTGCCCATGTAAAAACTTTATACAACAAGAACACACATGGGGTAAAATTTGCCGAGTGTCCCCGCCTAAAATTTTGTTTTCGTCTATCTTATTAAAACTTCACCAGATTGCAGTGCTAGTGGACCTCTTTAAATTCTGTGAATATGGCGCACTCAGTGTAACGGCTTGTCAAGATACAGAGGGGCCTGAAGTTTTAACTAACTTTCAATTGTACATAAATTCTGATACAGTGATCCAATTTCACTTTTTTATGGGGGGTTTCAAAAGGTCACTTAACGAGGTTTCTAATAAAAATAATCATGATACAATAAAAAAATTATTATTTCACCTTGATTTTTCATTTTAAAAAATATTTTTGAATTTTTCTCCAAATGCAGCATTTTTTAATTAGTTTTGAAGTAAGCTAGCAAAAAAGTTTGATTTTTTCTCTTGAAAAACATCCCAAAACAAGATTGGGATAGAAAGTATTGGTTAAGTTGTAGATGGGCATAAGAGCGCGGGCCACAACATGACATTTTCCTGAAGAGAAAGATCGCGAAGAGAAGAGCAAAGTTAATGTTAAATTCAATAAAAAAATCATTTGTTAAGTACCGCTGTGATAGGCAAGGGGACTCACACCAAAAAGCACCCCAAATTGTCAGAGTCAAGGAGATAATCACAAAAAAACCCAAAACGTAGGAGGCGAGCGAAATCACCAAAAAGCATCTCGAAAAGTAACAGATGATGCCAACTATCCACCCCAATCGTTTATTATTGTATTATTAACTATCGCTTTTCCACAATGAAATCGTTCTGAAAATTTCGTTTTCAAGATATCAAAATCGTTCGCCAACTTCAAAAAAGTGATAATCAAAGAAAATTTTTGTTACAGGTAAGCAGAAAAATCACTTCTATCAAGTATTAGAACCACTGAGACAGTACAGTAAGCCTCGTAGTGCTGTTACTAATCGGCGTGAAGCACCCGCGCTCGTATGATCTTATACAACTCAAACAATACTTGATAATATTTTTGTGCCTGGCCCAGCCTTTGCCGAATCGAATGGAGTTTTAAGATTTTCACCAGTGGCTGTATGATTTTCTTCGAAGATGAAAAGTTATTACAGAAATATCACTTTTATTGAGTATTAGAAGCACTGTGACGCTACAGCACGCCTGATAGCGCTGCGGCTAGTTGGGGTGGCACACCCACGCTCTTTTGACCTGATATACGCCCCTTTAAGGTGATATGGGTAAAAAAGGGGGTCGTAGTGCACCCAGATAGCAAACGTGTGGGGCACGTTACTCGCACGGCGTGTGAGGCACGCGGTACGTGCAGGGTGCGAGGCACATGCGTCCCAGTTTGTAACGGACACGTACGTGCGAGAAAAGATAACAATCGTGCGTCGCACTTTCCTAACTAGCACCGAGTCTCACGTCTTGCATGCAAAAATGATGCTTACTCGACTCACTCTGCGGAATTTTTCATTAGTAAATTAACAGTATAAATAAACACATTAAAAATATTTCTATCGTGTAAAATTGTTAATTTCAATTATACATAGGGCAGAACTTTATTTTTTTTTTGTATCTTCCTAAAAAATGATTTTTCATTAACTTATATAGTATAAAAAACTATGTTGGAAATTAGTTATTATTTTCTAATATCTATTCAATAAAATATTAAAGTCAATATGAGCAAAAATGGATTTTATTATTTTATTGAATAGTTTTTTCTTAAATTTTCCTTCCAGTCACCGATGCCATCTTGATTTAACCTCAGTAACTGAGGGCGGCCAACGGACCAAACCCCTCATCAACCTGGCACTTTTCTGATAGCGGGCAACGTCGCGGTTTCTTGGTTTTTAATTGTGCTGTGGTTACTTCATAAGTTATCCTAGTACACGATCCCGACGGATATTTCTGGAGAATTTAAAAAATGTAATTGATAGAAGAAATTCCAGTGATATAATCCAGCTCCCTGTTCGCTTTATTTCAGTGGTAAGTGAATGATCAAATATGTAATATAATCTCAATTCTATTGTTCACACTAGGACATGAGAATGGAAACTCTGTAAAGACCATTTGAATTTGGCTCTAAAAATCATATTATTGTTATTATTTATGATTCAGTGTCAAGTTTAAATGGTATATATTGAGTTATCATTTTTATTTCTGCATTATAATGTAAAAATCATTTTACTCGCACTACGTGCTTGCCTTTCACCCGAACACGTGCAACTCGCATGCCGTGCGAGACATATGAGACCACATGGAAGACACATCTATGTGGCGATATGAACTCACATAATGCGGCCTCATCCGCACGCGTGCGACCCATAATAGCAGGCATTTTGTTATTTGAGCAGGGTAGAAACTTTTGCTAGTATGTCCAGTAATTATTGAGGAATCGCGGCAGAGTCACAGCAAAAAAATGGGGTGGAGGGGGTAAAGGAGGCGAAAAATGGTGATGAAAATATGTGATGAGATGAGAGGTTGCTCGCTGTATTTTACCAGTGGGTGTATGGTGGTGAAAAAGAATGAAAAGCCGATTGCTGTATTTTACCAGCAGGTGTTTTGTGGTAAAAGAGGATAAAAAGCCGATTGCTGTATTTTACCAGCAGGCACTGGGTAGAAAGAGGGAGGCAACCCACTTGCTGTATTTTACCAGCAGGGGGTGGGTGGAAGAGAGATTCTGGCGTATTTCTGGGAAGGGGGATGTACGTCGTCGTCTAGAGTAAGAGCACCCAGAATAGCTTGACTTAGAAACTTCATTTCATACAAGATACCGTAGGTGTATTCTATGGTCCGAGGACCGGGCTGAACTGCCTCACGTGCTAACGCAGGGTCTTTTTGTAGGGGAGCAACGTAACGCAGTAGCGGAAATACTGCCGTCTCGGTCACTCTCGCCCGAGTCTCTTTTCCTCTCCTTCTATCGGGAAGAATGGAGAGGCTAGGCGCCTAGGGAAAAGCCCAGTTGCGTCATCCATTTTGTGCGTAGGAATCATAGGATATTGGTGCGACAAAGACAGCGACAGTACCAAACTCTTGCCTCCCTATAACTAGTTCCAATTAATGATTTTTACATTCTCATTCATGAGAGTGTAATGTGATCGTTCAAATTTTCAATTTCTGGTTTTTAACGGATCTTTACGTTCCGGCACTCAAGGAGTCTGAAAATTATAAAATTTTGTCGGTGGCTGTATTTCTGTCTGTATGTCTGTCTGTATGTCTGTATGGTTACCTGAATGTGGTAGCCACGCTAACTTTTGAAGGATTTGTCCAGTCGAGTCAATCTCTGATCAACTTTTTAAGGATCCTCGAATGAAGGTTAGGTTCGTTAACCAGATATTTCTAACCGAGCTTAAAAATGTTGGAGCATTTTCAAAATTTGAACATTTTTTTTTTTAAAGTTTCAGAAATTTGTGTGAAAGTTTCTTACAGATGGGTGAAAGACTTAAAAATTATTTTGATGAAACTTTTGATTTCGATGGAAATTAGAAAAGTTATATACCTAGCTGCTGAGCGCAAAGCGCGAGTATCGCAATGAGAATGTAAACGTCAAGGCCGTAGGTACTTTGAGAACCCTCTTCATAGTGAAATTGAAAAATACATGTTTAGTTTCAGTCCATGATTGTAGTTTATAAGGGGTTTAAATCACAGTTTGTGCTTTGCGCGCTCAACCCGGGTGCATTTTTACGGCAGCTGAGAATAAAAATTCGTACGAAGTAGGGAGAAAATATTAAAGTCTTGATGAAAAATAAAATTTGTACATTATTTTGCAATACCTGAATGAGCAGTACCAGATCGAGGTACAGAAATAAATATGATGTACATTAGATATAGTGGTGTTGAACATAATGTAGAAAAGTTCACATTTTGGAAAAATCGAGTGCGAAGCACGAGATACGTGATAAGAATGTGTTCCTTAAAGCGGAAGGAGCTTCAACAACAGAGAATTCACAACCATGAAATCACAGTTGTTGACGCTTTGAACTTTAATTTTAAAAGGTCTGTGCACAAAAGTGTGGGAAGTATAAAAACCGTGCGCGTAGCGCGAGGTAAATAAATTATCAAGCGTGAAGCGCAAGATGAATAGATTCTCGAGCGCGAAGCACGAGAAAGGACAGTCGCGGCCCTAGTATGGTCCCCTGTATCTTGACAATTCGTTATACTACTAGTGCCCCCTTTACATAATTTCAAGAGGTCCACTAGAAGTATAATCTGGCGGAGTTTCAATAAAATAGGCGACAACAAAATTTTAGGCAGGGACGTTTAGCAAATTGTACTCCACAAGCAGAGTACCGATAGTGGTACGCATGGTACGCATGGCTGTGCACTGTTGGGCAGTTGGGCAGATAGAGACATACAGTGACAGTTGCAGAGAATGTTTTTGATCCCTCAAGACTGCGCAAAAAATTATAAGAAGTGCGCCGTGCAGTAATATTATCATTAGTGATACGCAGTAGTTTTTCATTATGAATTGCGCTGCGCAGTGTTATTCTGCAACACTTATGGCTTGTAGTATACTTCACACATATTCATAACTGCACAATTGAATTGCAAAGTTTCTAAAACAGCTTATTGCATTTTATAATCTCGTATGGCTTTAGAGAAGAACTAAAGACTGCGCAGTGCATATATGCTATACTTAGGGCCGCCCAGTAATTTGATATTATACCTAGCACTGCGCAGTATTATCCTGACACTCACATGACTGTGCTGTAGTCTTTTATCATTTACGCAGCTGCACAGTTGAATTTCATAGTGCCCATAACAGCTGAATACAGTTTCTAATCGCATAGGACTGCGCTGAAAAATTTCCAACACTACCTGCCGTTCAAATGAAGCCTCGGTGGCTCAGACGATAGCTTGTCAGACTTCCTTGCAGGAGGTCTGGGGTGCGATATTCTGAGATGTGCTATACGACTTCGAAGGAAATTGTAAAAACTGCACAATACAGCTCAATTATGAGTAGGAATGTGCAGTAGTTATTATTGTACATTTCGGTGCGCAATATTATTTTATTACGATCGTGGTCGCACAGTACACTTCTAAATCATTCATGACTTCACAATTAAATTTCATCATATTTAAAACAGTTTAATACCGATTCCAATCAAGTGGCATTTCACAGAAAATGCTAAAGGCTGTGCAAAGCAGTTATACTATAATTAAAGTTGCGCAGTAGTTTTATACGATATATAGCGTTGCACAGTATCATTCTGTCAGGTCCATGGCTGAGCAGCCATAGTCATCTACTTAGCAAACCTGCAAAGTATACACTGCGAGGGGCTATTCACTGAGGAATCTGGGAATCAGAAAACCATGAATGCGGCAGTTCATAAATGATTCCTTTGTGAATCCCATGATTGCCTGCGTGATTGCCCATTAATTGCTCCAAAGAATCCGGTTCGGACTTCGCTTGAATGGCAGCAACGCCGTGAAACTGTCGCCGGAACGTATTGCGTATCACCATAGTTACCACATATGAATAATTTGATAAATTTAAAAATTATTAGAATATTGATTCATAAGTCAGTAACTGCACGATATATCTCATAGATTATTTAATGAAATAAACATATTGAAAAGAAAATACTTCAAATTGTTACATTATCAATACTTAATTGTTAAAGTGAATACTAAAATTGTTTTTACATTTGTCAGGATTATATTATATTAGTTTAGATTATATTATATATATTATATTAGATTATATTATGTTAGGATTAAATTAATTCTGAACTTCAGAGAATGAAGTCTTTAATTCAGATCAATGTTGCTTCGATCCAGAAAATTTTCACTTATAAGACATACCATTATGTTAAAGTGTGAACATTTTAGACTGTTTTTCTGTGAAAATTAGATAAATAGTCAAAATACATTTTTTGTTATGATTCATCAAATTAAACATACATACATAAACATTTCATCCTAAGAAACAAGTTTTTTTTATATACCTTCAACTTGAAAATCCTATTTAAATTTTCACCCTGATATTTTTGTTCAATTAAACAAAAATATAGTTTTCATAGCTTAGCTATAAAAGCACTACAGTGCAATTAATAGGTCGTACATTTTCTTAATCAGTATCAAAATGCAAAGAAAATATTAAAAACGTTAAAAATTTAACAATCATGTATTGGCTTATATTTACAGAAAAAAACGTATTTAATCTACAGATTTCTTGAAATAAGTGTATTGTTTGACGGAACACATAGTCTGACAATGACAAGCAAACATTAGTAATAATAGGACTGGACATCGTTAACTTGTAGTTGCTTATATCAATATAGCCATGGGCGAATTATTTTCTTCATATTTTCAAAAAAATTTACGTGATTTAAGGAATTTTGAATCTTGTGAAAATTTCCCAGCGGATTTTAAAAATGGTCGATAGACTACACCAGTATCTAGAATGAAAATTTAAATTTCTTGATTAAGTCAAAAGTAGTAGAATAATGATCTAGTTATTCATAACAATCAATAATAATAAGATGTTTATAAAAAACGAAACTAACAGAATATGTAGCAGATACACATTGTCTTCAATTTACTAAAGAAATAAAAAAATTTTTATACGCCGCAGGCACGATTCGCGCGTATTACGTGCCTGTTTTCCGGAACTAAGTAGCCCTTTATGGGTCAGTGGTGAGAGCAGTACAATAATGGCCTCATTATTGTACAGTCCAATAATGGGGCCATTATTTTACTGCTCCCACCACTATCCACTATTGATTTTAGTCCGCGTATCATTGGAGCATTGAAGCAATACTGATTTTTGGAAAATTTCGGAGATTTTCGAAAATTTTGGATATTTTTAAAATTTTTGGAAATTCAAGAAATTTTTGAGAATTATAGATATTTTCAAAAATTACTCGAATCCCCCAAAAAATTTCAAATTTTCAAAAATATCCAAAATTTTCATATTTTCAAAAAATTTCAGACGAGCAAATATCAACCGGCTCAGTGAAAATCTTGTTAACCGGCGCTAAAAGTGAATTGTACCGATTTGACTCGCCACGTCAGACCTCCCCTGTGATACATGATAATCGGGGGTAAAAAACTTGCAAATCATGCCCTTGGTGTATAAAGTATAATGTGCGCCATGGAACTACGTCGGTTATTACGCCTTGTGTGTTTGCAATACTCGCCTCCGCCTCGCGCTCGTCTACGACTTGTATTGCAAACGCACACGCGGCGTATATTGACCTAGTTAAGTTCCTTGGCGCACAATGTACTATTAATGGGAGATTTTTTGAGAAAATGAACTTTTAAAATTCCCACAAACTCATCCGTTGTTTTGTCTTTTTATATTTCAACACAATTTTAATTAGATCCATTAATATATATTATTAATTCTCGCACTTACTGTAAAAAAATGGAATAGGTACACCCGTTAAATGAAAAAAAAAAAAAAAAATTGATTAGCATTTCGAACTCGAAAGTTCATTGCCTCACTACCCGATTCGGGTAGTGTTTCTAGGTGGATAAATACTACCAGTGTGGGTCCACCACACCCACGACGGGTCAACAACACGCAGTATTCCCCGAACGGTCACCCATCCAAGTACTAACCGCGCCCAACACTGCTTAACTTCAGTGATCTAACGGGAACTGGTGTTTTCAGCGTGGTATCGCCGTTAACTACACCCGTTAAATATAGAGCATTTAAATGTAAAATTTCATAATTTATGGTTATTGTAAGGTTAACTTCAATAGATTGCAGGTAAAAAAAATGGTTTAGCACATCTTATTATACTTGTAAAATAACCAGTTTCGAATTAATTTAATCCGACACCCTAAGCTAGATCTCTCTGTATGATTTTAAGTGGAATCAAACATTATTAGTTTAGAGAGGTTATTACATATATTTTATAGTAGTTATTTTTTAGTAAATCTTTCTAAGTTTTTGAAGTGGTGCTCTTATTTACCTGCTATCCAGTATTATTTCTCTTTACAATTAAATTTCTGCCAAAACTATTCGCAATTTTATCACACTCAGGGTTACGTTATATGCAAAATATTATGCAGAACAAGGAAAAAAGAAAACAAATTTCAAATTTCTTCGGCATTAAATGTACCGTCTTGCGCATGCCTGAATAAAATATGCGATAACTTACTTAACCTGAATCGAGTGAACGCAGCTTCAAGTACGAACTGGAATATCTGAAATTTCCGTTGACTGCCAAGATTCCCCAGTGACTGCTCTGGGAGTGCAGGATTTCCAGGAAGGATTTCCTTGCAATTTCTGGAGTCGCATTCACATGATTTCTCAGTGAATAACCCCTCGATACACTGTTAGAAGTAAGTTCATGAAATTTCATGAAAATGTTAGTGAAGCTTTCTACACTACGGTTAGTGAAAAACTCATTGAAATTGCATGCAACACTGAAACTTAAATAGCCTTATTGAAATTTCAATGTAAGTTTTGAAACTATTTTAAGAGATAGTGCATTGCATTTTTTGTAAATGTCCGTGAATATCCTATGGATATTCAACGTATATCACATACAAAACTTCTAAATTTAGTTTCATGAATTATTTTTAAATTTGGTTCATATTTTCATTTAGGTTTATTAAATGTAATAAAAAATGTTATATAAAAACTAGCGTTATATTAGGTATTTTCACTTCATAGTCAGCTAACTTCACTTCGTTGACTGCTGAGGGGAAAACAATGGATCAAGTGCATGGGATTCGCTCCATTTTTACGATAATTTGTTAATATCGTCGTAAAAACTAATTTTTTCTATATAAGTGTACTGGAACAATAGTTTATATTTTTTAAGAACTATTGAATGAAATAATAAAATGGTGATAATTATTATTCATTACGTAGATATTACAAAAATAAAGTTTTCTCCCATGTATTTGATCCATTGTTTTCCCCTCAGGGCTTAACGAAGTAAAGTTAGCTGATGGTTGAAGTGAAAATACCTAATATAAAATAGGCAGAGGTGCAGGGCAACCACGCCTCGATGAGACGCATATAGTTGCCCGCACAGCCCATAAAAAGGAATGAGTGCGTTTCGTCCCGGACTCCCGGGTCCGCCACTGGTCTCATCAGTATGGCGATGTGGACGGACCCTGCCACAGACGCTCTGGCAGGAAGGGACTCGACACCGTATTTGAAGGCGCAAGCCCTCGCTTTGATTGCGAGAAGACGTGCGCCACCAATAATATTTTATGTACAAGAAATTGAAACAGGTTTCAGAGTCAACTTTATGAAATTTCAATAACTTTTGCTATAAAATTAAGTTTCGTGTTACTGAAAATTAATGAACTTGGCCTCAAATTAACTTTCAAATTCAAATTTATGAAATTTCAGTTACATAAGTCATTGAAACCTGACTGAAATTTCAGGAAATTTCTGACAGTGTACAGTCGGACTTTAATTTGAGCTCGGTTTTGGTTTTCACCTTAGGCTGCGATTGAGGCGGTCCGAATGTATGCATCAGGGCCGTGTCGTAATGTTGCGCAACGTGACACAGTTATTCAGCTAGGCCGTTAGGGTACTGCGTGTAAACTACTTTCTCTTGCTTTATAGGGAGCTCTCCGCAATAAAATAACTCCTTGTTCACAGATAACTCAACCTTTATTCTCCATAAAAAGCACGCCACACAATGTTCCCCCCACATTCCTTCACACCTCCCCGTCCTACTCCCTCTATCCGCCTTTCTACTAACTACGGCATAGTTTCCCCGATTTTTAAAATTAAAAATAGCTAACAGATTCGGCTATCCTGAAAATTTGGATTTCCACATCCAATGCTATTTGTCTTTCAATCATAGTTCACAAATTAATACAATTAAAAGTAATAATCCCTATTGAACACCATAAAAAGATTATCAAACCAAAAGATTTCCATCACACAATTAAAGTCTTAATTGACTTTGTTAATAACCTAAACGCATGGGAACTTTCTTACTTCGCTGACTCCTTTTCAGTTCCCTTGGCTCCATTTCTGTCTTGTCCTTCTCAACGAAATTTCCGTTTGTCACCAGTCTTTCTTCTTGTCTAGATTCATTTGTAGATTCTTCCTCTCCATCAGCATCTTCGAATTCATCATTTGACTCGTGCCCGACTGCCCTCCAAGGCTTGAGTCGTGAAGTATGGGCTGTAGTAGCGTAGGTGCGTCTTGAATTGTCGTGCTTCAATTGAGCAACTTTATAGGTATCGTGCCCAATTATTCCCGTGACTACCAAGTATCCCCGATATCCATTTTGTAGCTTTCTAGGCATTCCGGTATGGTCAGGTGCTTTGTCCATGAAAACCATATCTCCCAGTTGATATCTTTCATCCTTATATAGCTTCCCATCTGCCCTTGCTTTCATTTTCACCTGCGTTTCTTCAATCGCCTTCCTAGCTTCATCTTGCATCTCTTGTGCTGTCATCGTTGGTTCTCGTTGAGCCTCTGCACCTAGATTACTCAGTGGACCTTCAAACCGAGGTTGGTATCCATGTAACATCTCAAAAGGGCTCCTGCCTGTCGTTTATTTCTTGCTTTTAGATGTTTCTCCGCCTCTGAAATTTTCTCGTCCCACCCGTTCGACCATTCCATTGGCCTGAGGATGACGTGGTGAAGTCAACGTGTGCCTAATTCCCATTCCATTACAAAATTCTTCAAAGGTTTTTGCCGTAAAACAAGTACCTCGATCAGTGACCAACCGTTTAGGTAGTCCTCACACCGAAAAGATAGTCTTCAAACTCCGGATCACTCTTTGAGCTTTCGTGTCTTTACATGAGATTAGGAGGGTGTAACGCGTCAAATTGTCTATCACGACTAACAGATGAGTTCTTCCTCTTCTACTCCGCTCGAAAGGTCCAAGATGGTCTGCATGTATGACCTCGAATGGTCTCTTCCCTGGTGAGATGGGATGAAGCTCTCCAGGTTTTCGCCCTGCTAAATATTTCGTTAGAATACATTCGGGACACATAGATATGTGCCGTCTCACATACCTTTTTAATCTTGGAAACTAAAAGTATCTCAAAATTTCAGCTACGGTTCTGTCCACAGAAAAATGTCCACGCAGATCATGATAGCGTACGACGATGAATTTCCTCATGGACTAGGGAATCACCATTCTCCAGTGCTCTGTTTATCCTGACCCTTGCACTCGATAAATAAGTTGCTGAACCATCTGATATCCATCTGCTTTATTTTTCTCTCCAACAGTTCGATCTTGCGGGTTTTTTTGAAGAATTAGAGCCAATTCCTTCAATTCTGGTTCTGCGGCCTGCATCGCTAGTCCAAATTCTTCCTCAGTCATAGAAATATAAACCATTCTTCACTTCAGAACTTCTTCGCACGTGTCCTTTGCTTCAGTCACTGGCGCCCTGCTCAGAGCATCGACATGAGCCATCCGTACACCTGGTCTGTCACGTATTGTCATTTGATACTCCTACAACAACTCGGCCCATCTAGAAATCTGAGGATTTTTGGTACTATTTGCATTCAAATATACCAAAGCTTGACAATCCGTAATGACTGTGAATTCAATGTCAATCAAAAACGATCGTAATCTATCCACAGCCCTGACTATGGCCATGAGCTCCAGTTTACTGGAATGATAATTGTGCTCCACGTCTGTAGTCTTCTTGCTCACCGCATAAACTATGTGCATATGGTCGTCTGCACCTTTCTGCAACATAATTCCACTTAAACCATCAGCGCTGGCGTCCGTATGAAGTTCTGTTTCCGCCTTTGGGTTATACAAAGCCAGAATAGGTTCTTCACACAAGGCATTTCGTAGATCCTCGAATGTTCTCTGTTGTTCGTCCATTCATTGAAACTTCGTTTCAGATTTTAGCAGTCTCGTCAGTGGCTCCACTTTTAAAGCATATCGTATGATGTACCTTCGGAATGCACCTGTCAATCCCAGAAATCTTCTCACCTCGTGAACATTCTTCGGAACCGGAAACCTGCTAACTGCATCCACCTCAGTCACTCCGGGGCGTAGTCCTTCGGCTGAAATTCGATGTCCCAGATACTCCACCTCAGGGACTCCAAATATAAATTTTTTTGGATTTAAGGTTAATCCTGCCTTTTCCAATGCTTGTAATATCAACACCAATCGTCGTAAAAGGTCTCTTGCATGAATGATCACATCATCCACGTAGAAGTGCGACTTTGTTTCGCAGATTCCCCAAAGCTTGGTTCATGACACGTCCAAATTCGAATGGAGCGTTCTTTAAGCCGAACAACATCCCTGTCAGCTCTCCAGAATCCTTCGGTGTCACAAACGCTGTCTTTTCTCTAGCCTCTCTACTTAAAGGCACCTGATGGTATCCAAGAGCCAGATCTAAGGTAGCAAATATTGTGGCTCCCAATAATTCCTGTATCTGGTCGTCTATGTTAGGCAAAGGGTAGCTCTGCTTCAAGGTTTGAGCATTGAGTCTCCTATAGTCTATCGCCATCCTGGGTTCTCCATTTTTCTTTTTGATTATCATGGCTGGGCTGGCGTATGGCGACATCGTATCTTGGACCAGACCCACTCTCTTGTATTCGTCGAGGATGTTTTTAAACTGGTCTCTTTCTGTTTTGGTTGCGCGGTATGGTGCTAAATTTACCGACTTAGCTCCCTCCAGTTCTCGTATCTCCACTTCCGTCAAGTGGGTGCATCCTAGTTCTTCTAAATTCAAAGATCAAAATGTTCGGTATTGATTAGCCAGATTAAGAAGTTCAAGTTACTGATCTTTTGAGATATTTTCTCCTACCTTGAGCATTCCCATCTCCAAAGGTTCTCGCTCAGGCTTGAGTCTTGGAACAAGCTCACTACTTACTATATCTTGTGCAACTGTTTCTCCCACCTTCGTTGCTACCTCCTTCTTCCCATAGTTGACCATCAATACGTCAATGGGCGTATTACCACACATTCAGTGATCTTGACTTGACTAGCTGTGTTGACATCGACAGCTTCTATAGGGATCTCGTCACTCAGCTTACGCGGCACTCTCCAGAATTGCACGTTTCCTGCCTCAGAGAAACTCCGAATTCCCTTTTGATTCATCCAACTTCTCCCAATCAATATTTCACGTGGAATCATTGAATTTGAAACAACGAAAGCTTGAACTATTTCTCCCACAACTCCATCGATCTCAAGGACAAGATTCACCACTCCAGATGCTTGTGCCGGACCTCCAATTCCAACCATCACACCTCCTCCGGGTGCTTGCTCTGGTCATCTGACCTTGAACTTACAATGCTGTACTGTCGACTTCCGAATCAAACAGTCCGTACTTCCTTCATCCGAGAATCCATTCATCACATACTCGTTGTTTACTATAACCTTTTTGCAGGTACTTGGATTTGTGATTCGTTCCACCACGTTGACTAATGAAGGCGAAGGTTTATTTTCCTTCTTTGGGCAATTTTTTCTAATATGGCCTTCTTGTTTGCATTTGTAACAAACATTTTTCCCCGGCCGTGGACAGTCTCTTCCCAAATGACCTTCATCCCCACAATTATAGCATCTATCCTGACGCTTACCTAGTTCCGAGGGTTTGAAAGTCTTCTGATGTTCGCTCGTTGAGGATTCTTTCGAATTTGTCGATTCCGAGTTTGTCTTCTTTTCTTCCGGTTTTGTCGTTTTGACAGGTTGTCGAGACACATTCATCCCTTCCAATTGAGTGATATCCTCCAAGAAATCTTCTTCTCTTGTGTGTTTTCTAGCACTCAGCCGCACAAGCAACTGCTGTGACCACAATCCTTCAAGAATTTGTATCTTATTCTCCGTAAAGTCTAATTTGAGTTTTCTGCACAAATACAATTTGTCAATGACGTATAAATATTTTCTGAAATCTTTGTCGAAATTCAATCCAAGTTGTTATAAGGTGTCTCTCTGCCGACCACCACTCTCTAGCCGTCTCTCTCAATCCCGTGATCGCTGCTCTCAATTTCGTTATTTCGTTCCATTTGTTTAATGCTGCCAAATCCTCGAGGTCTTTCAACTACTTTTCCGCTTTGCGTGGTTTTCCTTTCACGTCATATTCTCGGATCTTGAAAGCTGATGTAAGAGTACATCGATAATGAAAAGAGATTCTATCCTCCTCTTTCGGTTCGTCTGCAACTCCGACCAGAGCTTTTAATAGCCGAGGATTATCCAAAAGCACGTTCGGATTTTCAATCATTAGTTGAGCTAAAAGATCCTGAGCCGCATTCGACTGATTACCGGTCTCACCGTAAGGGGTTTGCGTTTCACCTTTCACATTCTGTGCCCTATCAACTATCGCGGAATTCCTCCGATCACTTCGGTATTCCTCTTCAAACTGTTGATAATTTTGTCGTGGGTACACTTTCTGTTGAAGGTGTGCAGCTTGCGCATCAAATTCACCCTGACCCCTCTGTTCACTTTTCACTACTCTTTCGAACTCGATTCCTGGGCGATTTTCTACTTTATATTGGCATGGTGTAGACTGTGCACGAAATGGAGCTGCATTCACCTCTCGTTCTGGTAAGGTTGCTTGTCCAAGACTCAATCTTCGTGGCCTTGGTACAGGTCGCCAATCTTGCAAATTTTGTTGCACGCCAGGTGCTTGACTCCCATCCCATCTTTGCACAATGGGGACATTCGCAAGATTGGCTCGTAAATCGGCATTTTCTCCACCAAGGAACCTTCGGAAAGTTTGCTCATAACGTTCCCACTCATTCCTCGGAAGCGTAAGATAATTTAAATTCGACTCACTAGCACTCAGATAATCACCTCCACCGCGCCCGACAAATGATCCGCTTTGAGCACCGCCGTCACTGATCGCACTTCTCGTCTCCAAGGAATCACTCGCTGCCCCACTTTGCCTTTGCCATCCGCTGGACCGATTCACATCTATTCCTTCGAAGGAATTACGCCGTTCACCAAATCCCGATGTACTACTCATTTTTGTTTATATTTGTGTCCTCGTTAAATTAAGATAAGTCTCAACACTCACCATCGACTACACTACCTTCGTCCTCCAATTTCAATACAACGCCATTTTGGCCATGCTCTGAAACTAACCTCCAAAGCTGGGTTAAAATGTTTCACAGACCTCTCCGAGCTGCCCGACAGACCAAGGATTATTCGTCACAATTTTGGGATGCAATCCCACTTCTGAATTGGAAACTACTTTCTCTTGCTTTATAGGGAGCTCTCCGTAAAAAAATTACTCCTTGTTCACAGATAACTCAACCTTTATTCTCCATAAAAAGCACGCACACAATGTTCCCCCTAAACTCCTTCACACCTCCCCCTCCTACTCCCTCTATCCGCCTTTCTACTAGCTACGGCATAGTTTCCCCGATTTTTAAAATTAAAAATAGCTAACATGCGCTTTATCGCTATGCTACTATTTTGTCATGCATGAGTCACCATGGCAGATTCTCCCGCGGCTCCTCTCATCGAAACCGCGGCGCGGCGTAATTCTTAAAAGGCGGAAATCAAGTTGGCTGAAATTGAAGCTCGAATGTATACTTCTATCATAAATATGACTACGTCGTAGACTTCTGAAGCACTTATAAATGCGCAGTAAGCTTCTCAGATATTTATGACTGCGTATTTAAATTGTATATTATCTAAAAGAGCTTTAGGCAGTTTCTAATCGTACAGGAAGTTCTGAAGACTGCCCAGTACAGTTTCATTATACGTAGGGCTGCGAACTACATTTCTACATTGTAAACAACTGCACTTTATTCGTCTACAGTAAACGGGACTGCAAAGCAGACTTCTAAGTAATACCTTAATACCGTTTCTTATCGCGTAGAACTGTACAGATAATTCTGATAACTGAGCAATGCAGTTCGAATACATTCAGGGCTTCACAGTATTTGTTTACCATATATAGCGCTGCGCGATATTATTCTGTCACACCCATGGTTGTGCAGTAGTCTTCTACAATGCATGCAGCTACGTTGTTGAATGATATAGTGTCTAGATCATCTGGATACAGTTTCTAGTCCCATACGACTGTGCAGAAAAATATATAAACGGCGCAGTGCCAATCTACTATTATTATGTCTGCGCAGTAGCACAGAAAAAACTTAGGGTAAATATCTGTTGCAGGGAATTTCGTATTTTTACCTGTTCGTATTGGTAAAATACAAATATTACCCTCGATGGGCAGAAACTGTCTTTTGTTCTCATTAAAGTTGTCACCCACTAGCTTTGAATCACTGAAGTGAAGTTAGCTGATGGTTGGTGTAACAGGCAAATCGGATAAGTGCGGCTTCATAAAGGCTGTTTTGCCGAATCATTAGAACTGTCAAAAGTTCAATATGACATTTACAAGGCCTTCAGGGTAAACATTGAGAATTACTCCCGAACTTAGGTAAACGCAGCATAATACCCTAGATGTGCGGGTGAAGTTTACCCACATGGGGTAATTTTTGTTGCAGGTAATCTTTACCCCGAATTCCGGGTAAAGTTTACACTTAGTTTTTTCTGTGAGTTTTCAACAGCGTATAGTGATGTGCAGTATCATTATACCATGCTTACGGCTGAGCATCAGTCTTCTACAATGCAGCAAGCTGCACAGTGTTCACATACAAAGTATTATATGATATTTCATATAGTATCGTCAATATTATTATCATACACAGTACATACACAGTATTCACAATACAAATGGCTATGCAGTAGGCTTATAAATTATTTATTATCAGTCTGTTTGTCGATGCGTTGTCGATTTATGTCCTGTTTGTAATTTGTCAGGATGCCAAGACGTAACAATACTACCCGTGTGTGAAATTATGCTAGATACGGCAAATTTACCAAAAAAAAGTGTTAATTTATAAGCTCATTTAAATTTACTCACTAATGTAAATTGACTGCGTGCCACACTGATCGAATAATTTCCATGGTCAGACATAGTAATTTCACATCAGACAGTTATTTCATACTGTTCCATGGGGTAAAATTGGAGTAGATCGTGAATTTCGGAGCGACGTTGGTCAATTTACCAGGATATACATTGTAATTTAAAATACACTGCTCATGAAAGTACAATCTAATAATTCTAAATATCACAAGAGATTTTTTTACAATGCATATATAATATATAGTGGAGATATATAAAGGATATATGTAAAGGATCCTTCATAAATACTTTTTTCAAATGTGTCCCACTTGCACAGGAACCTGTACAGGATCCTTCCTAGGGAATTTCTTGCAGCAACATCCACGATAATACAGGAACCTGTACAGGAACGTGCGCAAGTTCCCTCGCAGGATCTCCGGCAGGAACCGGTGCACCAGGAACCTGCGTACGTTCCTGTACAGGAACTTATGCAGGAGCCTCCAAAGAAACATGTCAGGTTCCTGTACATGAATTTTCATCTGGGTAGAACAGCTTAATACAGTTCGTCATTGCCCAAGTCTGCACAGTAAGTTGTATCATGCTTGTGGATACGCAGTAGTTTTCTGCCATACATATCGCTGATCAGTATTATTCTGCCAAAATAATGGCTCATTGTACACATCTGAGCAGTAGTCTTCTACTATAAGCAGCTTTACAATCCCATAAGCGTTTTTCGAACCAAAATACATATGCTTTTAGTCGTTTATAACATCTTTGTAAGTATTTATATACATATTTATTTTTAAATTTAGACTATAGGTTGATACTTTTAATAACGCAGTGTTTTCTCTCTCTCCTCAACAATAATTATTGGCACAAAAGATGTGTTTGAATGAATTAAATACTGTAAAACCCTATTGCACAGCCAAGAGTATGGAAAAAGAATACTGTGCAGCATTTCGAGTCTTTCTCACAATCCTGCACGATCAGATACGGTATTATAGTCTAGAGTGGCTCAAAAATGCATGACCAATTTTTTTTCATGCTAGAGGGCAACAAACCCCCCCCCCCCCCATTTTGTTCCAAATCCGAAAACAGAAAATTCCTAACTTTTTTTTTTCTTCGTTTTTTTTATTTTCACTGCTGCCGGTTTCGACTTGAAGTTTCTCATGTAAAATGCATGAGGAAAAATCACTTTTTTCAGTTTTTGAAATGATTTTTTAGGGTTTCGAAAAATGTGACGGGAAAGTATAGAGGCTTGTACAGAATCATCCAACGAAGAATTTTATGTATCGGACATATGGGTTTGACACCCCTAACACACCCCCACGAGTCCCTGAAAACTACCCTTAACACGAAAAATATCAATTCTTCATAAAAACGACCTTTTGGGCACTGTATTCTCGTCGATTTTCGCCTAAAATTATTTTTTCTGGGCACTGTGAAATTCAAATATGTAGCTGCGTGAATTGTAAGTGACTACTGCGCAGCCATATGTGTGACAGAATAACACTGCGCAGCACAGTGTATATAGTAGAAAAGTACCGGGCACCTTTTATCATAATATTACCGTACTGTGCAGTCTTCATAATTTTCTGCGCAATCCTAAAGGATTAAAAACTTTCGCTGGAATTGTCATTGTATGTTTTTCTCTGTCCAACTGTACAACTCTGCAAAGTCCTGCGTACCTCCATCGTTACTATGCATTGTTGCATTTTTTTAACCGAAGCTAGTTGTACTTTTAGTTTCGGGTCCGGTTTTCGAGTTTTTGGGCCAGGTCGGACTTTCAGGTTTTTCGGTCGAGTCGAGTTTTCGGATTTTCAAGTTTTCGGATAAGCTAAAACCTAAAATCAGTAATTTATTTATTTTGGTGTTAATATTTGGTTGATTTCTGGATCATTCAACATCTGTTGGAAAACTCGTCATACAAAACGTTATTGATCATTGTCTTGCAAATCATTGGGACTACATGAAAATTCTTATTTCTTGAGGTATAGTTTGGAAATCATACGTACCACCGATATCATCTTCAATTTTTTCCTTTTCCGCTGAGTAGCCACTTTGTTTACTGCCTGCGCTTTGGTCATGATACTTCTTCCGCTCTTCTATAATCTAAAAAAATGTAACCATTGAGTAGGATATTTAATATTTTCAAATTAGATTAAAAATAAAATACTTACTTTTTTTGAAAAACCATGAAGTATTTGTAAGCATTTTTGTTGTATGCGTCCTCTTGCTGACAAGTGAAATAACCAGTTGAGGTGATACCAAAGCCTTGGTATCCTTTTCAAAGTAAATAATTTAAAAAAATTAAATAAAAAAACAGTGAACTATTCCAGATTAAAAAAAATTCTGTATTTTGGAAAATCAAAAGAACTTAAATTGAAAATTACCTATAAAATACATTATGACCAAATTCCCGAATGGCGAATGCATAATCATCTTCCTTTCCCGATTCATCTGATGACGTTCCCATTGCAGTTACTGAAAATAATTCGCAGGAATAAAAAATTTAAGAGAAAGAGGATCATGATGATCTGATAAAAATCAATTCAATCAATTGTCGAAGATACATGACTAAGACTTAAAAAAAGTGATAAAGCAAATTAATAAATAAGAATGGTGAGAGATTTACTACCGCATATTGATTTTAGTGTATGTTTTTGGAAGAGCGGAACAACGTCCGCTATCACACTATTTTCTTCAGACTTCAGACTAGTAACAAGTTCATGGGCTTGTTCGACGAAAGTATCCACGAATTCTTTCAAAATGTTGAAGTGGAAGGCTGGTGTCAACATTTTTCGTCGATGCTGCCATTTGCTGCCTAAAATAATCATTATTCTGAATTAAAATTTAACATGATTATAAAAAGTAATGAAAATATTTCGGTTTACATTATCTTCATATAGGCAATTGTCAGAAACCTTCAGATTTGAAGACACAAATTGTTTATTGGTGTTTGATAATAGGGTTGAGATTAATTGCATATGAGATTCGTTTGCAGGTGACAAACTTATATTAGTTGTTATGCCTAAACTTATAATGCTGTCGGTCAATTCTGCTGTGATTTGGGGAAACACCGTTAGCTGCAAAATGAACGAGGCCGAGAAAATCGACGAAAACTGTTCGAATCTTTATTCGCGTGTATCGCCGATTCTTATTCAATTTCTGCATTTTTTGTTGTTGTTCTTGACTAATTTGCATAAGCTCTTTTCATTTTTGCAAGAAAAATTGTTTTAAAATGTTGATTAATTATTTAAAATGCAGTTAACGGTGTTGATTGAAATGACGAAATTCGATAAAACGCCGTAACGGACAGTTACGGCTCTCTTCGAATTACGGACCTCAGAAATAGGCCTGCCGTGATTTGAGAGAACGACGTTTACGGCAAAAGTATATGAAAGAGTGGAATTATTATAAAATATTAGTCAATTATGAAATTATAATCATCATGTAATATTGCATATAAATTATTATTAATATCCATAATTGTTTTATCTTTTTTACGCTTGTTTTTAAATCAGCCAAATAGATATTAATGTTTTCTATTTCAATAAATTGCAAGTCGGTACTTAAAAAAAACCAGATATATATATATATATATATATATATATATATATATATATATAGATATATATACACTACCGTCGGAAATTGTGCGCACGACTCGTGTGAGCGCTATTAAAAATCACTGCTGACTTCGAACCACGATATTTCGGCGAAAATAAGAGATAGGGCATTTTTTAAAAGACAGTTGGAAATCTCATGCAATTCCAAGTCTATTGGTATCCAACAAATATTTTTTTGACCTTCCGAAAATAGTACAGCACGAACAAAAAATGCAAGATTTTCTCAAATTTTCTACCACAAACTCAACTTTTTGCACGACCTTGGAACATTTTTTCAAAAACCCGAAAATTATACGACATTGAGCCTGAAATCTTATCTTTAATTTAAGCCAAGCAAACTTAAAAAATCTTTATGGGTGCCCGAAATATGATTAAAAATGTTCAATCGTATCTAAGATCAATTTTAATCTACGATCACAGTTCTCGGCTGGTCTTCTTTCTACTCGCCTCCTTCGTTGAGGCAGGACCTCACAGAGGTGGCGCCTAAGTGGACATTGTCCTATTCTTTAATATGGAGATAATATTAGATTCAAATAATTGTTAACAATCACGAATAACAATATATATTTTTTTCATTCACCATAATTTGAAATAAACATTACTAATGAAGAGAACCAAAAGTATAAGAGGCGCCACCTTAGTGCGTGGCCCATTCGGTCCTGCCTCAACGAGCTTTCCAACTGTCTTTTAAAAAATGCCCTATGTCTTATTTTCGCCGAAATATCGTGGTTCGAAGTCAGCAGTGATTTTTAATAGCGCTCACACGAGTCGTGCGCACAATTTCCGACGGTAGTGTATATATATATATATATATATATAT
>CAKNXH010062807.1:28428-48434 GCA_932178445.1 Andricus quercusramuli
GTTATAAGTTTTATTCATTAATAACACCGGCACACAAATAAACCACTTTTCTGATCTACAGACGCGATATATATATTCCCATGTATTTTGACTTGCTGAGCACGAATCCGAGGTCCGTTTGGCCCCAACACATCTGGATTAAGGGCATTTGAAGGTCAAAATGGGCAGAAAAGGCATTTGGGTGAAGATAGCTACTATAATTCAGGTTTTTTATGTCGCTGAATCCGAATCCGGGGTCCATTCAAACTTATCGAGTCAAGGTCAAGGTCAAGGGCCGGCGCAGATAATTTCTCGTTCGTCCTAAATGTTTAACATCAAAAATTAATTAATTAATTTACCCTGGTCGACAAAATAACATCTCACATTAAATTATTCAGATAGGTGAAATTCATTCAGACTAGAATGAGTCACTAAAACCCACAGGTTAAAATTAGACGTGGATTCACGTCATCCAGTGGATGTAGGAGAAACGAGAAATTATCTGCGTCGGTCCCGGTGGCGTAATTGGCTAACGCTCCACTCTTGAAAAGTGGCGTTCCCGGTATAAATCCGGGCTGGGGCAGATTTTTTGTCGTTTCACCAGAAAAATTATTTGACCAGTAGATCGAAATGTTCAACATCAAAAATTAATTACTATGCTAATATGTTGTGAGGGCCGCTAAATCTGAAACTGAGGCCCGCTTGACCCCAGGGTGGCAAGGTGAAGGTCGGATAAAGGTCATATCAAAGTTAGATCGGAAGAAAAAGGCGTGACCGATCAAAAATTTGACTTCTACATGTTTTTGGGTGAGTGAATTCGAATCTGAAGTCCATTTAACACAGCAAATCAGGAGTACAGTCCCAAGTGCACAATAACCTTCAAGCGCTATCCCCGCGACAGTTTATTTAAGACCATACCGTAACTTCCGTTTAGTCCTGAGTTTTTGGGTTAAAGAAGATTCAGATTCGAATTCAGCGACCCTTAAAACATGTAAAAGTCCAATTTTAGAACAGCTACACCTTTTTCTTCCCATCTAACTTTGATATGACCTTCATCTGACCTTGATCTGACCTTGACCTTGGCACCCTGGGGTCAAGCGGGTCTCGAATTAAGATTTGGTGACCCCCACAACATATTAGTCTAGTAGTCTAGTCCTATGTAGCTATATTTCACCCATGTGAACCACCTATATATTTAAATAAAATGACCTTAAAATGACCTTAGAGGTCATCATAGAAAAATACAAACATACATATCTGGACGTAAAATCTTCCGTTCTTTCAGAATCTGCAGTCAGAAATTCGTTTTTAGAAACATGAACGCAATTGACCTTTAAATGATCTTGAACTTGACTCGATAGGTTCAAGTGGACGCCTGATTCGGATTCAGCGACCCAAACAACCTGAATTATAATACACTCGAACTCCAAAGATACGAGCTCCAGAGATACGAGCACTCCACAGATACGAGCGTCTCGACTCCAAAGATGCGAGCGGAATTTTTTCCCCTCTACCCCCACCATTTGGGAGAGTTAGGCGCGCGCGAGTGCGCGTTGATTTGAATTCGAGGTTTGTTCACTGCGAATTTCATACGCGCGCATGCGTGTAGTAGGCCTGTGTACATTCTCACGCATTACCCCCGAAATCTAAACGTTGCAGGAGTGGGAGCCCCTTTGACGCTCGTATCTTTGGAGTTCCCTATTCCCGAACTTCTCGTATCTTTGGAGTTCGAGTGTAGCTATCTTCACCCAAATGACTTTTCCGCCCATTTGATCTTCAAATGCCCTTGACCCAGGTGTGCTGGGGTCAAATAGACCTCGGATTCGTGCTCAGCGGGTCAAAATACATGGGAATATATGTGTCGCGTCTGTAGATCAGAAAAGTGTTTTTTTTTTGTGTGCCGGTGTAATAAATAATACGAAATTCTAGCGGAAATAATGCATGTTTATTCAATAAATGTACATAAATTCCGAATGTATGGAGTAACAGCCAAACATGAAATTATTGACTGAAAATGAAGTGATTTTAAACATACTTGGATTATAATCATATAATCAAATTCCACAATATAATCATAGAAAATGAAATAATATAAAATACATTTTTTAAATGTTAATTTTGAAATACATGACTAATTTTAACATATTTAACATAGGCAATATTGAAATATGATCTTTGTAAATCCGATACACCCAGCAGACAATTTAAATATTAAATATAACAATTCTCAGATCTTTCAAATTTTTTGAAACAATTTCATTAATTTTCTTTGAAAATTTCCGATTCACTTTGTCCACTTCAAACAATTGAAATGATTTACAAACATTATTTTTACTTATTACATTCTTCAACAATATAACTTCTTGTTAATTCATGACTGTGAATAATTATAACAAATACAGACTTTCAATAATAATTTTGCAACTGATAATAAGTGCAGTTACGGTGTTTCTCGAATCACAAACCTTTTTTCTCGGGGTTCGATGATTCCGGAGAACGCCGTAAGCACTTACGGACCTCTCCGAAATCACGAAGGCTCGAAATCGCCGTCCAATAATTTTGGTAAATTATTTTTCGATTTTTTGCAGTTAACGGTGTTTTTCCAAATCACGGCAGAATTCATCTCTGATATATCACGGTGGCCTTTAAAAAAGTTAAATGCTATTTTCAGGTACCTTAAAGTTATGAATAGAAGATTGTTTTGAATGCTTCTGGGGAACCATTTTTGATGAAATTGAAATATTTCTCTCAGCGGATTTTTTTTGCCTGGAAAAACCTATTTGAAATACTAAAAAGCAGTAGAATACTATTTTCAAGTTAATGAGACCATATAATTACGTTTATATAAAGAAGTTATATGTAAATTAGAATCACTAATAAGAATTTGATCAACAAATAAACAAAAGAAATAATTTTTCGAAATTTATATCAATATATTTATGAATATTTCATCAAAAAATTCGTATACATAATGTTCAAGTTTCAATATTAATTTCTTATAAAAGCTGTAGTTAGTACAATATACATAATATTTTTATATTATCGTACAAAACATAATGTGTAATATACAATGTACAATCATATATAATTGCTATATAATAATTGTATTATAATTAAATGTGCCTACTGTTATACTCACGTACAGCTTTAAGTAAACGTTCTGCGTAGTTAGAATTTGACTTTTTCACTTTATATTTTTTCCATGTTTTCTTAAAGTCTGCATGAGAAGATTCTACGGCTTGTTCCGAGTAAAATCCTTAGCCTTTATTGTTTTGTTTACAAAAATCTTCGCTGTGAAAGAATACTGCGTGAACTTTCGGAGTTACTCTTATGCCCAAATCTAGATAACTTTCTCTGAATATCATTATCATTTCAAGATATCCTGATTTCAACTCAATTGAAAAACAGGAATCGACAACAGTTTTAAACGCTTCAAAACATTTCACATATTTCATACAAACAAAATTACTCACGGATGAGCAAATTTCACGAAGAACATCAACTTTATTTAACAACGTTTTACATGAATTTTCAGAGAACCCTGCACTTCCATAGAGCACTTCTCTACTGACGTTACACTTTTTGGCCCACATTTCACTAAGATTCTCAAATTTTGTATGCATGTTATCAAACTAAGTGTTTACTACTCTACTTAATAAATGTAATTCAGGTGGCGGAACCAAAACATTAATCGTTTTTTCCCTATTTGATGAAATTATAGGAAAATTAGAACAATTTTTTAATTTTTTGCAGTCCTTCTTGCCCCCACTTCTCTCCCAAGCTTCAAAATTGTCAATGCAATTTCCGATAGTTCTTAATGTACCTAAAGTATTCAAAATGTCTTTATGTGCTGTACACCAAGTAAACGGATACGAACTACTATGGAACATGAGGCCAACCAATATATTTAATAGTTTCAAGTCCGCTGAAATTGTTCCTTCGACATTCTTAAGATGTAATAAGTCCCATAAAAGAGATAAATTGTTATGGTTTTCTTGTGAACATTCAGTTAAACCTATCAAAAATAATTTATTAGCACCAGAATCATTGAATTCCTTTGAAATTACTACTCCTTCACTGTATTTTCGCCGCTTATTTTTATTCGAGTATATTAATTCACAATCTAACGATTGGATAGACAGAGTTATTTTCAAAAAATGTCCACCACTATCTGCACCAATTTTAATATGCGCTTGATTTATTCCACGGATTTCTTCAACGCCATCAATTAATTGTTGAATGTTTTTACAAAACCAAAATTTTCTTCTTTGTTCACTACTTGTTCTGCTTTTTTACCTATCAATTGGCATTTTGCATTATCAAAATGAGAATCAAGAGAATGACTAAAATTTCGAAGTTTCTTTTCCAAATTTGGCTCAAACAATTTTCTTTTCTTTGTTGCAATGCGAAGTGATCAAGCGACTCCTAAAGTAGTATTCGATGATAATCCAAAATTTGTACTTAGTCTTGATACACTTTCAGCAGAAATCACTATTCCATCTTCTTTTTTTATTTTTAGAAAGTTTGACCATCATTTCTTTACCATGAATTCTTCACAACAAAATCAAATCTTTGTTTTCATCTGTCTAATTGTCCAATTTTTCCGTTGTTGCCTGAATAGCAAATTGTTCTTTCTGTTTTTGATCTATTAAACTCAAGTTTAGTGAAAACTGTTTTTTAGTACACTCGTGTGGTTTACCTTGTCCAATCACCGATAAACATTCTGCACACCTATAGTTGCCAGGTATCTTTTTGGCCTTGGCATTTTTTTTATTAATTCCAGTAGAGGATTCTTTTGAAAAATTAAATGCACTTTGATCTCTAACTATGTTATACAACTCATACACACATGGGTTTTCAGAAGTAGCTCGTCGAGTATTGATTGTTAATTTAAATTTTGAATAATCAGGCATACTAATAGTATACACATCAGGAGATTTTTCGTTTACGTAAAGCTTTTTCCTACAATATCCACACATTGCTTTTGGCAACGACTCATCGTTTATATCATACGTCACATATTTACTTATTAAATTTTCCAAATTATCTGTTGTTTCATAAAGAACTTTTTTCTTTTTATTTGAAGTACTTTTCGATCTTGTAGGGATCTTTTCGATCTTGTATGTTTTAAAACAGCCTGATGAAGTCAGCGCGCCAATGCTGACGAAACGTCGGCTTTGAAAAAAAAAAAATTTGACTTTTTTTCTCTACATCCAACTCATTTGGCCCCACAAGATCGAAAAGTACTTCAAATAACTTCAACATGGAGGGCGAAAAAGATAATTCAATTATAACTTTTTTCTTTGTTTCACATAACAAAAACAATTTCAAACAACATTCACGGTGTGAAAACTGCTTTTTATCAACTAAATTTAATGGTTTCATTTCTTAACTATTAATTATTTAAATGAAGAAAAGTTAAATTTCAACTTTTTCAGAGCGCGCAAACGTTCGACACAATTTAATTCTAACGTTTTAAAAGTGCTAAGATTTCGCAAAAACAAAATTGAAAAGAAAATAAGATGTAGAATTTAGAGACTGATAGCGATATTAAATTTTGCTTACATTTTTAAATACAGAAAGCAATATATTTATACATGCCTTGGTGCATACCCAGGCCAAGCAAGGGCATAAATGCAGTGTTGACAATAACAAGCAGTATGCGAAGCTATACGCGACGCGAAAAAGTATAATAGTAGGCACGTTTAATTATAATACATTTATTATATAGCTATTATGTATTATTGTACATTGTATATTACACATTATGTATTCTAAAATGACATTAAAATACTATGTATATTATACTTACTATAGTTTTTATATGAAATTAATATGGAAACTTGAACATTATGTATAAGAATTTTTTGATGAAATATTCATAAATAGATTGATATAAATTTCAAAAAATCGTTTCTTTTATTTATTTGTTGATTAAATTCTCGTTAGTAATTCTAATTTACATATAACTACTTTATATAAACGTAATTATATGGTCTTAGTATGTTGGAAATAGTATTTTACTGCTTTTTAGTATTTCAAATAGGTTCTTCAGGCAAAAAAAATCCGCTCAGGGAAATATTTTAATTTCATGAAAAATGGTTCCCCAGAAGCATTCAAAACAAACTCCTATTCATAACTTTGGGGTAACTGAAAATAGCATTTAACTTTTTTTGAAGGCCACCGTGTTAAAAGTTTGTCATACGGAAAACCGCAGGATTTCGCCGAGAGCGAGTGCCAATCTGAAAAACTGCACCCGCTTCCAGCGAAATATCGGTAAAAGTTCAGCCGTAACCACGTCTCACGACCGTGAGATAGGTGGCTACAGTCTACGATGAATTCGATACGATGGTCCGGCAAAAGTCTTATGCATCATGAGGACATAGAACGATCCAAGGACGACCGCCTTCTGCATCTTCCCCGCAAGCATCTTAGAATTTTGTTGATACGCAGAGATGCTTTTTGGGCTATTAACCAGTGAGAGCTTGGCACCCCCAAGAGCAACGATGATCAGGACGATTAGCTTAACAGAATATTTTGGGCATAACAATCGCATCTCCCTTACGAGGTCTTGATACCTCTCTTTCTTTTCATTCTCCTTGGCTATGATGTTATTGTCAGCTGGTGCCAAAAAATCGATAACGAACATGGCTCGCTCCTCGAAGTCAAGAAGAACTATGTCAGGCTTTGAGTGTGCTATAGAAACAATCGTCGAGAATCGTCGGAAGAAGTTCCGGTAGAAGTTGAAGAAAATGCCTATAGTTTGAAAGTACCCAATTTAGTTGATGTAGGAGTTCAAGTAAAAAATGGGGACTTGATCGATTATAATTTTAGTGCTATTATTACAATTGATCAGGAGTTAAGCACTGCCACCGGGATTCCAAACTTTAAAATGATAGGCATGTTTATTGAAATTGTCAAAAGGGTGCGTCCACAACACACGGTTTACCAGGATAAACTAACTGTTCGTGATAGAATCATATTAACTGAAGCGTTATTGTTCCCGTAGCGAGATCATGTGTTTTCTTCGTCTGTTCATGAGGGAAAACATATTGAATCACTGAAACATTCAGTGCGGTGATACTGGATTTCAAACCCAATCTCTAATGAGATATTAGTAATCACTACTTCTCATCATTATGACCCTTGATACAATGGGTGATTCTGCTCAGCAGAATCACCCTTTCCCTACTTGAATCTACTTTTAAGAATGACACACAAATCTCTTAACGAGATACAATTGCTTATAAACAAGACTTGGTAAATTGAAGATGGATGATTGCCCACAAACAACTCAAAAAATAAAATTTGAAAGTTTATTCTCCTATGGAATATTGGATTTGGTCATTTCTACCTATAACCAAATTTGACAGTATTCCAGAATTTACTTTGAAAATAAAAATCTGTATCTCAATGAGGCACTCTCATTGAGAGAAAGAAACAGAAAACGTTGAGCAAGGCTCTTTTCATTTATAGGATTTAAATCCGTCTTTAGATTTAAATTTCGGCAGGTATTTCCTTACGGCGAATTCCCGACTATTTTCTCGGGAAATGACGCGAAATACCTGAAAACATTTAATGATCCGAGCTCTCACAGCTGGTGAACGCGTGGTACGAAAAATCGATAAATATATATACGTATATCTTGTCGAGCGACCGGCTGACAAGATAACGCGACTATTATGCAAACAGCTATGTGTTCCTTCGTACAATTCTAACATATAAAAGAATCTTTTCTTACTTGAGTAAGATTCTTATGGACTATACGTCCTTTCAATCTATCCTGAAAAATTAAATGTAGAAAATCGCAATGCGTATCTATTTCGGAAACCTAATCGTTTCTCTAAGGGGTAAACGCAGTTAATCCCTTAGAGCTGGAGCTCTGTCCGATGCATCGGGGAAAAGACAAGCTTTCTTGTCGGGACTCGGGAGCGGCTATTTAATAGCTCACCCCTCTCGTAGCCAGGTAAGTCCCCACTCCGGTGTCACCTGTGCTACCTGTGCGCTCCGCTTCTTGGTGGCGTTTTGAAGAGGGTTTGCCGCATACTATTTGCTATATCGGTAAACTCTATCGCTTCCTTATCGATTTGCGATATGTTACGTTCCTTGAAGGTGGAACTCCTCATAAAATTTATGAGACTAAAACAAACCGTTAGATATGCGTTTTCAAATATTTTATTCTAGTCGTGCTCTGAACGGCATATTTCAAATGTGGTTTGCAATATGCTGGATATTTTAGGCAACGCTTTGCAATCTGCAATTTATCTTCCTATGAAGAATGAAATATTGAAGAATGTTCTTTTTGCTTCCATGCGTATGCAGAAGTCGCTCTCATCTTTGACTGTACCGAAATAGAAATCTGAAAATCACAATTTCTATGTTGCCAACTGTTGACTCATTCCTTTTATAAAAGTAAGTTTACAGTTACAGCTTACAGCTCACAGCTTGCACTCCTGGAGGTCTACTGGCATATGTCAGCCCTGCATATGGAGGACGGTCGACTGATCAGGCAATTTTTTAACAAAGTTGTATGATATAGGCAGTGGAATTAACCGAAAAAATAATGGTATACAGAGGATTTTTGATTGGCAATTTGCTGTATGCAACACAAAATAAAAGTTGGGAGACCAACTTTATGTTATGAGAAAAGTACAGAGCACATACAAAATACATTTTTTTACATTCCTTTCATTTCGCTAGACCTTCTTGAATACAAATGTAGTGAATCATGTAAGAAAAGTATGCCCTTTTTAATGAATGTGACATTTTATCTACAAACTTCACATTAGAGTCAACCGGGATTACAGCAATACTCTTATCAAAGGAAGCGTAAATGATTAAATCGGATTTTTGAACGTTCAGAGTACTCATACCTAACTGCACTTGGCCGCAGTATGCATGCATTCCTTTTAAAGTTTTTTCAGGAAGTTTAATGTTCTGTCATTCATCAAGAATTCCTTCTGCAGTTTCGGGTTTTCCAGAAAACACACATTTAATTTCAATTATTTCACCTGGTATCCATCTTCAAAAACTACTCCATCAGGGCTATAACTTAACAACTAATTTTCAGCAGGAACTATCAAACCGAATTCAATCACCTCCACTTTCTTTTCATAAACATAGGCTGTTCGCGCATGATGTTCGTTGTCGGCACTGTACTTCATTTGCGGGGTCGCCTCAAAAGGCTTAGAAGAAAAGTATTTGAAAATTTGTTGTTGCTACTGAGGTTTCTTATTATTACTTATTATTACAATATGTGAAAATACTATAACACCTTGAGCCTGCAATGGGGAACTGCCGACTCTCCAACCACTTTCTGCGATTCGACTGAGTTTCCACGCAAATGGAACGAATTTCTCTACTTAATTGCTTGAAAAAATATTTACAACATGATTTCCTTTCCTCTTCCAAAGCAACTTGTTTAAGATTCTTCATGCTTTCGGTGGGTATATATTCTAGAAGAGCTTGTAGTTTATCAAACTCGATGATCAAGTTATTATTTTCTACGATATTAAAATTTTAATTAAAAGTAAACAGGTATAAATATTAACAAAGTCAAAATAAACATTTTCGATTTATATTTGCATAATTATCTCAAAAAGAAAGATCCACAAAAATATAATTGAAGACACGGATTCAACAACTGGTCGAGCGCTTGAAACGCGTATAAGTATTGTCCAAAGGTTCCAAGTAAGATCGGAAAAAATTTTTCATCAAATCACGAAATAAAAAATATAGTGATGTAAAGGACATTAAACCGCGTATTTTTTGTTCAATCGAAATTTTTATTTAACCAACAGTTTCGGAGAAAAAAATCATTTACCGCTTTTCGTGAGTCTTGAAAAATCCGTACGTTTATAAACTCAACTCGCGATATTTCCGCAAAAAGACAGCAAATTACTTGAAAATTGGAACATAACTGCCCAACATTCAAGCGAAGCCAATAAAGCCATTAAAATTGTTCAAATGTTTGTTTGCTTAATTAAAATTAATAACAATTAGTGCTGGCTCGAATTTGTGACCACCGGTTGATGTATATGTATAGAATAGGGTAAGAGCACCAGTTATTGGCACCTTAAGAGGAAATTTAGATTTTAGGAAATAAATAAACACATAAAATATTGAATTCTGTAATAGTGATAATCATACCGGCACTCCAAATTTTATGTAGAACACACTGGAATGTTGAATTATTATTCAAAGATGAAAAAAACTTGAAAAATTATTTAAAATAAGCATGTAGTCCCAAAATTTTAGTGCTTGGCACTGCTAACCCCAGTTATTGGCACCCCTCGTCACCAGTGATTGGCACTACACTCACATAACCTCTTCAAACTTCTGTAATTGCGTTAAAACATTGATAAAAACAAATTGTGCAACTGAAAATATGAAATAAATTTTCTATTAATAATTCTAAATTTAGTATTTTATAAATTTTGTTTTTGGACAAGCCAGTATCTTTGACAGCAGCTATAAAGCCTAGCCATGTCACATATATGTATTCTTCGGCTTATGTTTTTCTTTCCTCAGAGATACTCTCTGACGGGCAGTAATATGGCAATAAATAAAATAAAAACCATAAATGTTACTCATTTTCTACTTTAAACTAGAAAAATGAATAAACAAATTCAAACATGGATAAATAAATATAGTCAAAATAAATCGCCCACCGATTAAATAAAAACTTTGGCTATTTTATAATAACATGAATTCCTGCGTAACATTTAAAACATTGTACGACAATATTATTAAACACAATATGTATAAAGATAATAAAATTCCATTTATAATTTAAATGAAACCAATATTTACCTATACCTCGAGGCCTAAAAAGAATAATAAATTATCTGAACAGAACTTTGGAGGTTACGATTACCGGTATATCCGGTATATAAATGACAGCTTCATTTATTATAATTGCTAGCTAATTTTTCGTATACCTAGTAACGACTTTTGTTGTTCCGGCACTTTTAACACTTCATTTTATCAGAAATACGTGAAATGGCTCATGTCAACACAAGGTCTTGAGATTACATAACCTCACTTTTTTCCGGCGAGGCAGGGGTGCCAATGAATGAAATCATTCCCGAATTGCATGGTCTGGTCATTGGCACTGGGGTGCCAACGACTAGAGACCATACTTTTTATATTAATTTCCATTGGCACCCCCCCTAAAATTAATAAATAAATTATTGCCGAGGTTCATTCCTTATTTTGATTATATTGCAAGTATTTCTTTTAAATATTCACAAAAATTGGAACAGATTTACTTGTTCTCAACGTTGTTTGAACAAAATTAAAAAATGTTGTCAGCTAAACATTTTCTTTAGAAACCCGGATAAATTCTTGGCACCCTAAGAACTGAAGTGAATTCATTACTTTATAACTAAATTTTACATTATTTTGTATGAATTATATCTGTCGGTACACGCAGAAATAATGGTAGAATAAAAATAATACCAGCAAAATACGATAAATGTTTGCATTTTCTTAAAATTTAACAAAAATGAGAGAGGGTGCCAATAACTGGCGCAGTGCCAACCACTAGTGCTCTTACCCTATGTGGTATAAATTTCAGACCAATCGATTCGGTAGTTTCAAGGATTTTTTCAGCAAGCGGTAAAAACTTGGTTTTGAGGCAAGTGCCATTTAAATATATATAGAGCGCATAAAATAAACCAAAGAAAATTTGTAAATGTAATTTAAGAGTATATTTATTAGGCACAACAAACCCTACATCAATATCTTTCTTCATGTTTAAAAAAAATTACAAAAAAAATCACGTGCGTCCTAAACTATGACCCAAGACAGATTTATGTGTAAACATCTTCGGTAAACGTTGACTGAAATTGAAATCTTAAATAAAGCAAATAATAACTCAGGCACATGTGGGAGTGTAAAAATTTATTTTCTCTTATATATAATGTCGTGCAAAAGTTGTAAATGACATTTTTCATTTAAAATTTTCAAGAAACAACTTATAATCACTAAATTGTACTATTTTTAAGTTCAAATTGTTCAAAAATGATATAATTTTCAGCACTTAAAAAATGCATTGATTCATTCTTCAAACTATTTTATTTGGGACTGTACTTAAATTTCGTAACAGCTTAAGAGGGAGGGGGGGGGGGTCAAAAGATTTTGTTACGATTTGTTACTGAAGGGGGGGGGGGTCCTTCATTCATGTACGTAACTTTCGGAAATTCACAAATTAAATAAGTACACTCGAAATCCAAAGATACGAGAAGTTCGGGAATCAGGAACTCCAAAGATACGAGCGTCAAAGGGGCTCCCACTCCTGCAACGTTTAGATTTTGGGGGTAATGCGTGAGAACGCATATAGTCCTACTACGCGCACGCGCGCGTATGCAATTTAAAGTGATCAAACGTCGAATTCAAATCAGCGCGCACTCGCGCGCGCCACACTCTCGTAAATGGTGGGGGTAGAGGGGAAAAAATTCCGCTCGCATCTTTGGAGTCGAGTCGCTCGTATCTGTGGAGTGCTCGTATCTCTGGAGGTCGTATCTTTGGAGTTCGAGTGTATCTAGCAGAAATTGTACAGAAATTTAATATGAATTCAACTTTACGCACCAAAGAAAACTGGTGAGTGAAAAAAGGAACCTAGCCAACAACAATTTTTTTTAATTCAGAAAAAAGTCAGGGATTTGGAAAAAAGCTTACAAAAGTCCGAGATTTATATAACTTTAAATAACTGTCAAACCGAATAGATTTGAAAAATTTCAACTTTTATCTGAAATTATTTTATTCCGCTTATAAAAGATTCTAGGTTCAAAATGTTACAAAAGTAATAATCTGGTTTTTGAATATTAATGGTCAGGGAAAGTGAAAAGGTGGTTAGGGAAAAATTAGAGAATTTTAAAAATTAAGTTTTGCGGTAATCCTGATATAACATTCTTCTTAGTAATTTATTTGCTTCGTATTTAAATTTCTTTTTTTGCAGTTGCTTCTTCCTGAAAATGATCTTTTTAGTTGTAAATTTTATTATTTGTTTCGAATACAACAGTTTTGTTCAAAAATTAATCTTTTTGCTTGAAAATTCCACTATTCCGTAGAAAATTCACTTTTGGACAGAAAACTATTTTTTGGAAAATGTATATTTTTTATTAAAAAATTCATCTATCTGAGCAGAAAATTAATCTTTTTTTGATAAGAATGCAACTGTTTGGTTGAAAATTCAACTACTTCGTAGAAAATGTACCTTTTGAGAAAAATGTACATTTCGTGTAGAAAAATTAATTTAAATATTTTTTCGATGAAAATTCAACTATATTTTTTAATATTTGTCTTTCTGATTTAAAAAGTCATCTGTTTTAGTAGAAAATTGATCTTTCTTCGATGAAAATGCAACTGTTTGAATAAAAATTAAATAATTGTTTTGAAAAGGCATCCTTTTTGCATAAAAATTCAACTGTTATATCGAAAATTCGTCTCTTTGGGTTGAAAATTCAAATAGGGGAAACCTCCCTACAGTGGATCATGCAACCTACAGTGGATAATCATTAATGAAGACCACAAATAAAAGAAAAATAATTTAATTTTAATTGATTAAAACGTCTAGTGTCTTAACTATTCATGAAGTTAAATTGATTATTTTACATAGATTAATATTGTTAATTAATGATTATCCACTGTAGGTTGCATTATCCACTGTAGGGTGGTTTCCCCTATCTTTGTAAAAAATTTACTTCTTATTTAAACAGTTTTTTTTTTGAAAATTTTTTTTGAACCACTTTGTTAAAAAATAATTTTTTCGTTGAAGATTCATATTTTTATTTAAAAATTCATCTCTTTGGTTAAAGTTTGACTATTTAGTTGAGAACTGATTTTTTATAATTGAAAATTTAACTGCGTGGGTAAAAGTTGAACTATTCTGTTGAATTTGTTTTTAATGAAGCTTTGCCTCTTTGGTTAAAAATTTAACTATTTTGTTGAGAATTAATTTTTTTTGCTGAAAATTCCTATTTTTCTGGTTGAAAATTCAATGTTTATAGAGAAAATTTGTCTTTTGGCTTTCAGGATCAACAATTCAGGTGAACTTTTTTTTCTTTCATCACTGAGAAATATTTTCATTTGTTGAAAATTCGTCTTTTTGATTTTGAAATTAATTTTTTTTCAATTACATTTGATCCTTCTAGGTTTAACTATCATCTATCAAACTTTTTTGTTACGAATTTTCTTTCAAGGTTGAAAATTGAACTATTTCTTTGAAAATTCAATTGTTTTGTAGAGAATTTAATTATTTAGTAGAAAATTTAAGTATTTTCTTAAGAAGTCATATGTTGTCGTGGAAAAGTCACTTTTTTTTGCTTAAAAGAAATAAATTTCGAAATTTTTGATTTGTATATGTATGTTAATGGGATTTGAATGTTAATGGTTAAAGAAAAAAAATTGGTCGACGAAAAATCATAGAATTTTGAAAATGAAGTTTTCTCCCTGCACAGCACGCATTATCTTAAATACAACTAATTTCCACTAGTTTCAAGGCCCATATCTTATTATTTCTGGAAACCATAAATTACGTACAGAAATAGGGGGGTAGAAACATTTTGTTACGGTTCGTTGCATGGGAGGGGGGTCAATTATCCGTTACGTAATTTACGTACGACCCCTTTCCTAAAACGCATTTTCTCCTTTGCCTTCTTAGTCAAGCTTTGTTTATAAAATACCGGTGCGGACCGATATGAGTTCTCTGAAAGAACACATTGTGTGCCATTCATATTACGAATCTACATTTAGAATTAGGCTAATTATATTTCCTGAAGAAGATTAATAAATTCTATCACTTATATCCAGAAAACAATAATTTTCCACGATTTTAAGATAATATAAGATCAAGTATTCCAATCCGGCAAAATATGCCGCATTTCAATTTTCTTTTCCGGTATAGTTTATTGTGCACTAAATTGAACTCTACAGAATAGAGAAGAGAGTCAATCATAAAAACAGTAGAGAGAGAGCGAGAGATGGAGAAGGAAAGAGAGAGAGAGAGGGATGAAGAAGGACAAAGAGAGAGACTGAAGGGCTCCTTTCGGTGGGTGAAGAAAAGCGAGCCTCCGGTCTGTGCCATAAGACACAACGTGTGTGTCACAGGCCTGCGTTACACTATGCAGTCGTGGTTTCATTCGAATCAGGCGCGACTCCCCATATCAAGGTCTAAGATGTTTAAACATCAAAAATCGCATTTTTTCGCGCGGAGAAAGTAGAACTCTGCCTTAAAAACATAATTTCTCCCAAATAACACATGAAGACGCTCTCCGAGATACGAAAGAGTTACAAACAGTTTTTGCGATTTGTTTTGCGATTTTATTTTACGCCATGTCACACAATACTTATAGTTAGACTATTTATAATTAAAATTTTTAGTAAAAAGTTAAGTAAAAGGGCGATTTATATCATTTTATTGTTTTTGATACCTGATTTTATTAAATTATTTTAGAATTATTAACTTTTCAGTATTATTCTGATAATTACTTTGGAGATTATAAATAGGTACTGAAAAATATGTTTAAAAATATGTATCACAAAGAAAATGTATGTTATTATAATGAGATGAATTAACTGAATTATTTTTGAACACAAAATTATTGTTAAAATTATCTCAAATATAACTTATATCTGTACTGGGAAGTTTGTATACGATTTTAAACAAAAAAGCTGCAGTTTGAATTATTTTATTATTTTATAGAACTTTTTTTACTATAATTCTGTCGAAGATGATGAAATGGAACTTCAGAAAAATTAAAATAAGTATTAAAGAACGATAACAAGTGAAAACAAAAACAGAGAAAACAAACAATTCACCAAATAATATACCTACTGGAAGCACTCGTCGCGGAGCTAGCGACGCGTGTACTCGGCGTGACACTTTAAACAACCGCATCTCGCAAAGTTATAAACATAGCTGGTCCGAGTAAACGGAAAAATTTATTTCATAGTCTATTCTACAACTTCTCTGCTGGAAATTTTTCGAAACTTAAATTTTGAAAAACTTCCCCGCATGTGGAAAATTTGAAGTCACAAATTCGACCCAGCACTAATTGTTATTAATTTTACTTAAAGAAAACAAACATTTTTAATGACTCTATTGGCTTCGCTTGAATGTTGGGCAGTTATGTTCCAATTTTCAAGTCATTTGCGCTCTTTGTTTCGGAAATATCGCGAGTTGAGTTTATAATCGTACGGATTTTTCGAGACTCACGAAAAGCGGTAAATGATTTTTTTCTCCGAAACTGTTTGTTAAATAAAAATTTCAATTCAACAAAAAATACGCGGCTTAATGTCCTTTACATCACTATATTTTTTATTTCGTGATTTGATGAAAACATTTTTCCGATCTTACTTGGAACCTTTGGACAATACTTATACGCGTTTCAAGCGCTCGACCGGTTGTTGAATCCGTGTCTTCAATTACTGCATGACAAACTAATTTTTGTAAACATGATTGTAAACATTAAAAACTGATCAAAAATGCGTTGGGAATAAATCTATCAATTTTCCAGAATGCAATTTAAAAAATGAATTTTGAATATGTACAAATTTTCTTTCTATTCCAAGTTTCAGACTCAAAATAGGAAAATGTACTTTTAGATTACTATAATTAAAAATTTTACTGGAAGTTCTCTAGAATTTGACATATTAAATTCCAAGATTAATTAAAAAGATAGAAAACCAATTAATGTGAGTAAAATTATCCATACATGTATTTTGTAAGAACAGAGTCCATGTTGCAGTTGGAAAGCAAGTTTTGTATAAATGCTTCGTCTTCCTCAGCTATCGTATTGTACTCCTTGTCAAATGCATTAACAGAGAATTTATGAACTATTAGCGAAGCTGCATTATAATCTTCTAGTGCTTTTGCTTACGGAGTGTTCCACAAAAATTTCATATCCGTGCAAGATTCCAACCCTAAACTCTTTATCAGCCCTATAAGAAAAAATCTGCCTGCTTTGCGGGCACATTCAGGTGTCTTAAGCTGGCACAACAATATTGTGATAATGAGAAATGACCTTTATCACTATTTAGGGCTCATTCAAGGCTAATTTAATGCCCTATTGCGAAATTTATGGCTCAACGTTTAAAACAAAAAACGCTGATTGCGCTAGCTTAACGTTAATCTGGCAACACCATACTCGTGGAAGTCGTTCAAAAAAGAGCACTTTTGATAAAGCCATAGTTTAAGGCTCATTTAAGGCTATTAAAATATAAAGGACCGAATATCGTCAGCTTTTTTTTCCATTTCTTTTTTTAAAACCCAATGTTTTGTGCCAGTTTAACGTTATGAAAAATGCCACAACCAGTGAATAAAACTGAATTTCGCCATATACATAATTTATGGCTCATTTAGGGCTCCCGAAACAAGACGGGCAAAGCTTTAAAAAATTTGTTGAACAATTTCTCCAAAATTCAATTCTACCAACTCGTGTTCCCTACCACAATTTCAGGCTCATTCAGGGCTCTCCAAATATCGAGAAACGGAATTCGTCAGATTTTTTTTTTTTTTTTTGTTTTTCTAAAAAACGTACTGTGTTGTGTTAGCTTAACGTTATGAAAAATATCACAAGCATTGAATAAAACTGAATTTTACGCCCGACGTAATTTAAGGCTTATTTGAGGCTCTCGAAATGACATAAGCAAAGTTGAAAAAAATTGTTTAAACAAACATTGTTCAAACAATTTCTCCAAAATTTATTTCTAACAACTCGTGTTCCCTACGACAATTTCAAAATCATTTAGGGATCTCCAAATATCGAGAAACACAATTCGTCAGATTTTTTTTTTGTTTTTCTAAAAAACGTACTGTGTTTTGTTAGCTTAACGTTATGAAAAATACCATAACCATTGAATAAAACTGAATTTTACGCCCGACATAATTTAAGGCTCATTTAAGGCTCTCGAAATGACATGAGCAAAGTTGAAAAAAATTTTTTAAACAAACATTGTTCAGAATCATTTAGGGATCTCCAAATATCGAGAAACGGAATTCTTCAGATTTCTTGTTATTTTTTTTTTTTTTAAAGGTACTGTGTTGTGCCAGCTTAACGTTATGAAAAATACCACAACTAGTGAATGAAACTAGATTTTACGTCCGACATAATTTTAGGCTCATTTAAGGCTCCCGAAATACAACGAGCAAAGTTGAAGAACATTGTTTTACGATTCAAATAGCACATTTGAGGATGAAAAGTCTTTAAAGTTAACTAATTTTTGCTCCTAGATCGGAGTATGAAATGTCGATGATAACCAAGGAATATAAAGTCAAAGTGACCGAAGGCCTGAAAGCACTCGGCGTTGTCTTCGTTTAGAACCCGGTAAATAGGAAGATTGGATCACCAAGAAGATTTGGGAAGTGTCAAAATTACCTTGTGGCTTTAATTTTCATCGACATTTCATCACAGAGAATGGTGCTTCTGGGAAACTTGAAGGTACGTTAAAATAAATATAATCTACTGTAATATTTAATTTCATTCAGTGACAGAAAACTATTAAAAATGTGAAAAAAGTCTCAATAATAATGTTATTGAAAGACAAAAAATGCGCCTAATATCACTTCAAAACTTTTGAAACATCATGAAATATTTTGAAATCTCGTAAAATTATACGGAATCTTTTTGAAATATAAAAATCTCAAAACTTTTTTAAATTCCACTACAAACTTTAAAATGACTTTAAATCATTTAAAATTCGTAACAATCTATAAAATTCCTAGAAATATCTTAAAATTCCTTAAATTTCACCACGACGTTCGAAATTTCATCAAAATCTGCAAAATCCCTTCAAATTTCTTAATATTCAATCTTAATCGATCTACCGAATCACGGAAGAACAAATTCAAGTACCTATTGCGAATCACTCCGATAAAACTATAGTAATACCAACAAGCGAAATCAAATGCAATTACATCAAGATTCAGGAACCAAAGGAGAGAATTCAATACGTAACGTCAGAAGAGTACTGCAAATGAATTTCACTACTACGGGAAAATTCCAGACACTCCCACATCGAAGAAGATCACAGAGTCTCGATAGAAAAAATTATTGTACATTATCACGGTTTTTTTTTCGCTTCCAGGAGATCCAGTGCCATGTACAAACTTAGCCGCACATAAAATTGTTATAAAAGATGAAACGATCATCAACAACAGGTCCTACAGAACCCCGGAGTGTCATAAGGAGGAAATAAATACTCAAGTTGAGGAAATGTACACCAAGAATGTAATAAGGGATTCCGATTCACCGTACAATTCTCCGTTATGGGTTGTACCAAAAAAAAGTGATGCTTCAGGTAAGAAAAAGTGGAGAATTGTAGTGGACCTCCGCAAGCTGAATGAAAAGACTGATCAAGATGCGTACCCACTCCCAGTTATTGATGAAATCTTGGACCATCTGGGAAAGGCGAAATTCTTTTCGGCCTTTGATCTGACATCCGGATTCCACCAGATACCCATGGAAGAAAATTCAAAGAAATACACAGCTTTCTCCACGTCAGAAGGACACTTCGGAATTGCACGTATGCCATTTGGGTTGAAGAATGCCCCTGCCACCTTCCAACGCATGATGGATACTGCGTTTAAAGGATTAATTGGCAAAGTCTGTTTCGTGTACCTCGATGATATTGTGGTTTTTGGATCCACATTACAGGAACATAATCAGAATTTGGTCACCATCTTTGAAAGGCTGAGACAGACTGGACTCAGACTGCAGCCCGATAAATGTGAGTACTTAAGACCTGAACTTGAGTACTTGGGACACGTCATCTCCAAAGATGGAGTTAAACCTAATCCCAAGAAACTCGAGGCTGTCACGAATTTCAAGAGACCCAGTAACCCCACCGAAGTAAAATCCTTTTTGGGACTTGCCGGTTATTACCGGAAGTTCATTAAAGATTTTTCCAGTAAGGCCAAGCCCCTAACGGAACTAACAAAAAGCAATGTAAACTTTACTTGGACGCAAGACTGTGAAAAAGCCTTCCAGATTCTAAAAAAAGAATTATGTTCCTCTCCCGTCTTG
>CAKNXH010062809.1:0-36012 GCA_932178445.1 Andricus quercusramuli
CGGTTTTCATCCTTCCTTCCTTCTATTATCGCCAGGATTGATCCAGTGTTGTTATTTCGACATCCTTACTCTCCAATTCACCCATTAGATCACCTCCTGGAGCCCGAAATTACCCTGGCTGATCAGAGCAGGATTTGGTTCGGTACCAATTGGTATCAGCCGACGTGAAGAGGGCATTGCGCATTGAGATTCCCTAGTCATGTTGGGAATTGATGAAGAAATTTCTCATCATGAAGTTTCCAAAAAGGTTCTACGCCAGGTAGATGAGTCGTTCCGGATTTTCCGCAACTTGTAGCGTTGCTTCAAAACTGGCCGGCATCCTAACATGAATCCTTGCAGATGAGGATCCACAGCTCCTTTGAGTCTGGCAGACGATAGTAGATGGAAAAGGCGGGAGAATTCAAACGGCCTGAAGTGTGTGTCGGTGGAATCTCGCTGTTCTAAAAGTCTCAAGTGGCGTCCCATTTGAGTCTCGAAGTCGAAAGAAGTCCCTCGATGTCCCTCGATGTCTCTCGATGTCTCGGCGAGTCCGAATCCGTTACAAAAAAATAAAAGAAACGAACAGAATAAGACCTTAAAATCATAAATCTTAAATCTAGCCCTAGTCATGGAGTTTCCGTACCGCAGCCGTAATTTCTGACCTTACAAAATTAAATCTCTGAATTTACGAAAAATCTCTAAATGTCAAATAAAAATTTATTAATTAGAATTTGTGAGTTGCCAGAATTTCGCAACGTCACAACTCCCCTTTCCCTGGAAAGGACCGAACCGGTCTTCAACCGAAAGTGAGTTACTTGAATGAATCTAACGTTAAACTTTAAAATATTACTCATGTTTGTACTCCAAAATCATGACACAAAAGAAAATTGAAGCTCGAAATGTTAATAAAAGAAAGAAATCTAGCAAGTGGAACCGGAACAAGAACAAACAAAAGGAACAAACTGCTAGTTATGCTAAAACCAGGTGCATGATACGGAGTAGCACTCAGGAGTACACACCAATAATTTTTACTTGACTTGAAATTGACTCTATTGAATTACCAGGAATAAGGCCTCTCTATATAAGCGGAAGGTACCATTGGCAAATCGTAAATCTGCACGGAGCTCCATGACTGGACCTTATAATATTGGTAATCATGCATTGTCCAATATTTCAAAACAAAACTAATTACTATCGGAATACATAAGGTACGATATCTACAATAATATTGCAAAGAATTACGGAACCAAAACTCAGTTTATTCAAAACGGTATGTACCATGTACAGAAAGAAGGACCATCATTTTCGGTCAACCAAAATAAAAAAAAAATAAAAAATAAAAAAATAAAAATTAGCGGAATGATACGATATAGCGGAAAACAAAAGGATTAAATTGAGCTTTAATTTTCAGTAATCAAGTGAGAACAAAAGATAATAATGGTAATGAGAATACATTAAGTTATTGCTAAATAGGGGGAAAAGGCAATCGAGTTAAAGAAAGATAGTAGATGACAAAGAAATTCTTGACTGGGATGGGGAAGGAACTTGACAAAACGGTCTTACAATACTTGACGTGGAACTGAAAGGGCATTAGGGAATAGGGTACTGTCTTAACGGAGATTGAAGCTGACGTTTTAGTTCTCGGTGTTAACTCCGCCATGGTCTTCATCTTCTCCGCTGTCGACGACCATATACCCGACTAACATCCCAGGTGGAATATGCTTGTTTTGCCTCCTGGCTATATACGGCCCTTTTGTTGGTATTCTTCACTACAGTTTGGGCATGTCACGACCGTATACCCGGGTATTCCACACCGGAAGCAAAACACCCTGGCTTGTACAGTGGCTGTCCGATCTTCAGATCCAGGAGAGAGGGAGGAGCACGACTGGTTGAGGGTTTTGGGTTTACTGATGCTCCTCTGGGATAAGGAGACGTGGGGATTACTCGACGGGATTCTTGACGGAATGGGGATGGGCGAGTTTGACTGGATTCTGGACGGGATGGAGATGGGCGAACTTGACTGGATTCTTGACGGGATGGAGATGGGCGAGCTTGACTGAATTCTTGATGGGATGGAGATGGGCGAGCTTGACTGGATTCTTGACGGGATGGAGATGGGCGAACTTGACTGAATTCTTGATGGGATGGATTGGCCGCAGGATGAGTTTCTTGACGGGATTCTTGAGTGGATGGATTGACCACGGGATGGGATTCTTGATACCGTCAGCCAACATGGCATCGACTTCGCGGACGGTATGTTCCATAACTTTGGGTGAAACTAAATAGTGGCGCTGTTTGATTGGACTATGATTACCTTCATCAATCACATGTTCCGTCAGTGTAGTCAGACCTGGTTTACCAGTATCTTCCGGTAACTCTTTCCCAAGGAATTCCTTGAGAATTTCTGCTTGACTACTAGTCAGTTCACTTAACCCACAACATTTATCACCCAACCATTCCTCTACTTCGAAATTGAGAATTCTAAGCGGATCGTCTTTATACTACCAAGTTCTATCTTCGAAGTCTACTTGAATACGGAACATTTTTAGGAAGTCTGAACCAATGGTGAATGCAACTGGAAGGGACGATAATATGCATATCCGCATTTGCCGGGCTTTATTTTTCAACTCTACTGGGATGATGACTTCTTGCGATACTAACTCGACCTGACTACTCGCCATTTGTACTAATCCGTGACTTTTCTCGATCTTTAAACCTAAATTCTCGACAATCTTCATGTCCTCAGGACCTATGAACGAATGCGAAGCGCCATTGTCTACTAAAGCCTTAACTGGGTTACCCATAATCCTTAGGGTCACAAACATTAAAGGTTCGGGCGTGCATAAGGGTGTCGGATGATATGGTGATTCGGGTAAATTAAATATGGGGATGACGGGAAATTTATTTGTAATATTCTCTGAATTTAACTCGTTATCTTGACTTGACCGATTTACCGAAAGGGGTAAGGGATCACGCGATAATTTCTCGACAGGGTTAGATTCAAAAGGGTTGTTATTTTCTGAAGGATTGTTCGATTGCTCGACCTGGTCTAAGAAGGGATCCAGAACAGTAGGATATTCTAAGCTGAAATGGGATTCATGAACTTGAAGGGGGGAAATTTCTCCATTGGTTTGGATGAGATCTATTTTGAGACTGTAATTTTCAAACTCGTAAATGTCACATAGATCTGCTACGTCTTTCTCATTACCCTGGTCGGTATTAGCTAAGGGATACAAATCTTTACAGAAAAATTCATTTTCGGACCTAAGGGGTAATGTGGGAGGCATCTCAGGCCCATTTAACGTCTCCCTGTCTCGTTTCCCGCACAATTTGGGCACGAGGGGCGCGTAACATCCTTTTTACCGCAACGATAACAGAAAATATTCGTTTGTTCTAAACAATCAGAAAAACGATGTCCTGTTTTCTTACAGTTCCAACAAGATAATATTAGAGGGCTATTTTCTTGACTGGGATTATTTTCGGGAGATTTTGGGGTAGAAAAGGGTTTGAAGCGTTCAAAAGATTTGATATATTAGACCTGGGGTCTCTAGGGGGCGTATTTCTACTTGAAGGGGCATTGGGCTTCTCCTTAGGTTTCGGGGTGACTTTGGGACCTAGATCTTTCGACAGGAAAATATTCTCGATCATCTCTTCCAAACTAACACTAGTTTCAGGTTGCTCTTCTAACATGTTGATCTTTTCTCTCGGCCTGTCCTGATTTTTACCCCTACTTTCACGATAAGCCAGATCAGGTAAAAGAGACCGATCAGGAGTTGGGGGAGGCTTATAAGATCTAGCTACCCTATAACCCTTTTCAGAAGCGACAGCTAACTGTTCTCATTGAGCGAAACTATGTATTTGGTGGCGTGGAATCGTCAGTTGAAGGCGTGGTAAAAGGTTGCGATGTGCAAAACTAATTACTTCAGACTCGGTAAAGGGAGGATCTAATCTATCATACATGGCTAACATACAAGTGAGATAATCGGCTACGATTCTCGTTCACCTTGAGTCCTTCGGTGGACTTCTTGTCGCAACTCGAATTGAAAATCGGAATCAGCGAACCTTGAGCGAAAAGCGGATGCAAACTGCTCAAAAGTATGCCAATTTGACTGCATGCTTCTGTACCAATTCAACGCAATACCTGACAGGAAGAATGGGAGCAATCGTAATAACACCGCATCGTTTACTGGGCAAATTGACCTACCCTCAATAAGACGGGTGAGATAATTTTCGGCATCTTCTTCCCGTGAACATGAGAATTTCAGATTCCACTTTCGCATGATATCATATGTCGCTGCTGGACTAGGAGGAATAAGATCGAGCCTAGAGTAAGCTTGAGAATAGCGGGAGTTTAATCTAAAATTTGAATTATCAAAGGGACAGTCTACAGAGGGATCGAACTATGGAGTAGGGGTCGCCCATGAGTTGGAAATTTGAAATCTGAAAATCTGAGAGGCGGACTTGGCGCTCTATATCTTAAAGGGGTGTCAGTTTCACGACGCATATCATCATAGAATAACCGATCGTTGTCCCTATATGGTCCTATACCACCTCTCCTCGATGGTTGACTCTCAGTATAATTATCAAATGTGGGCCGATGACTATTCTCGGGAAATCTTCGTGATTCGAAATCAAAATCAACCCTATCAGAATAACGACTCTTACGATTCTGAATGTTTCTTTCACGATAGTATGGATCGTGAGAAGAAGGGTGGTAGTCTTCATACCTATTCTCTAGGGGTTCTGGATAATTATAAGCACGCGAGTCTCTCGACAAGGGGTCGGTGCTACCGTGACACCTAGTCTCTTTACTATCAGAGCCCCGCTCATTTCCAAAAAATTCGTCATCGGAATATTCGGTGTGCCGACTCCTACCGTTCCTGTTAACTCTCGGGCTATCTCGACCTCGGTTAATTAAGGGGTGGGTATCGTTAGTCACAATTCGCGGATACGAATATAAACGGTTTTGACTATGATCATTCCTACGGTTATCGCGAGCATCATCACGACGATCAAAAATATGGTGATCCAGCCCAATACCTCTCTCAGTAACGTACCTCGGTTCGGATGGAACCTTAGACCTCGAGTCTGGTCTCTGAGCTTGCATAAAAGGTTTGCTTATTGCTCCCCCTCGATGATCTAAGCAAGGAAATCGATCTCCCGGACTATCCCCAGGAGCCATCGTTGCCTCTATATGCCTACTAGATTCTTTACTAGGTTTATTCGCGACTTTAGTATTCGATGATTCTAGAGAATTCGCGTTTTCACTTCGAACCGTGGGCTCGACTGGCCTAACAATACTCTGAATCCTAAGATATTCGAGTCCTCCTAGTGCTTCTTCCGAATATTTTGTCTTTTCGGTATCTAATAAGCAAGATGCTTGTGAGTCCTCTAGCGTCAACCCGTCAGACTGTTCTAACTCTAACGCGGGATCAACGTACTCGATTTCACCTCTAAAAGCGCGTTCAAATCTAACGAGTCTTTCGCGTAAGATGGGAACAATACCATCGGTCGGTAAGTCCCTATTTACGAGTTCCGAAATCAAATCCTCTTGATTCAGTGGGTAGATCTACGAATCAGGTCTGTTATTATGGTCACTCATTATGCTCAAGTTTATTCAAAGTCGGTAAATAAACACGTTAAATATAATTCAGTCTTGCGCACATTAGCGATGACGTAATAGCAGATGGTTAATTAATATTCACGAGATAAGAAACGAACTTGGTTCGTTTCTAAGGTTCTGTACTGGGAAAATTATTGGTAATACACAACAGGATTTCATTCTCAACATTGTCTGGGTTTTGTAAATTTCAACAATTTGTGGGGGGGGGGGGTAAATTCTCAAAATTTTAGGGGTTAATTGGGTACTTCCTCAGAATTTCAGTTATTCAAAATTCTGGTAGGGGATCTTTTCTTTTGGAATTCCTTTTCCTTCTCTTGAAAGAATTTAATTAATACTTAATATAAAATTTGGCATTATTTTCAAAAGAATTCAAAGTCTTGTTACTTTGGCGTACGAGAATTGTGTTAAGATTTCATTTCAAATAGTTATATTTAGCCATAAATAAATAAACCTGAAAACTTTTTAATATTCGAGATCCTATATTTTCTAAAAGAACCCTATTTATTTTTGCGTGGGCCCCACGAAATGTTGCAATTTAATTATGGTTAAATAATCAAAATACTACATACCTTCGGCACTGCTTCCCGTAAATTTCATAAAAATCTAAATTTTCCATTGAGCGCCAGGCCTGTTCGAGGCCACTTAAATCCACAAAAATTCAAACCTCAAAATCAATTAAATAAAATCCAAAAATCTCAAAAAGAACGATAAACTAAACTCAATCCTAGGAACGCAGTGTACCGGCTTCTCGCACGGTCAGCTCAGACTCGGTAGTTGGGCGTGGTTCGCAAATAAAGAGGGTTCAACAATGTCAATAAATGACAACTCAGCATTTACACTAATAAGAACAGTTAATTTATTTAATGCTGGTTAACAAAAAAAGTGAAATAACAAGCCCGATTTAACAATTGATCTCTGGCAATATGACTGATCTCGACCAAATCTGATGGTTTACAATCTTAAAATTCGTTCAAGGCTCAAATAATAATTTTCTCGACATGTTCACAATAAGGAAAAATCTTAAATCCTAACCTAAAATACTCGACCTAAACTAACCTTGAGTGGTTAGGCTTCTCTGCCCGGAACTCCATGCTAGGAAATTCCAGTGAAAGGAAATAATCTCTCCAAATGACGACTTAGGATCGAGCTAAGCGAACTTTCTAGAAAAACTCAATTTAGTTCTGTTTAACTAGGCTCAAAACAACTATTCACAGAATTTTATAATAATATAACTCGATTCTTTCATTAAAGTCCAAACCAGATATAATTCTTAACCCTGATTTCGGAAATCTAGTCATAAACACAACCTAACCTCAAAATTGATTACCGCCTAACGTCACTAAATTAGTAACGACCCATGACTAATCGTAGCCTAATTTATTCCTCTAGTAGTAACTGAATTCGAAACTCTATCTAGACTCTGCACTGATACAAAACTCTACATAACCTCGATTCCCGAAAACCAGCGATAAATCAAACAATTAATCCCATATGACCTCTAACCTTCACATTATACGAAAAAAGGAATTTATGCTTAGCTCGCCTAATCCTACTGACTTGGAATTCATTTAAGAGACGACCAATTACAATAGCCTAATTACTTAAATGTTATTAACAAGGTGTCATACACGAAAAATAAACTTCCAAAATCAAGTTAACCGAATTTCCTTACACATTTCTTAAACCTACTAAACAACGCTTCAATAAAGGGGGTGGGGTAAGGGAAAGCTCTAGACTGAGTGGCACTTGAATGGGACTCGATGTGATATTTCTCAACATTAGAAAAATTATAGCAAAACTCGACTGGGGCACAGTTCCGAATAATTACACAATACCAAGTTAACACAAAAAAAGAGGCTCACTCATGATTAACGAAAACTGGGTTTCGGGGCACAACTCAACCTGGGGGTTCCGTTACGTGGCTATGTGAAAGTTATTTAAAATGCTCAACGGGGACAAACTTTGTATGGCAACACTCGACTGGGGGCTCAGTTCCGAAAAATTACGCATAAAATTCACATTCGGGAGACAGATTTCAAATATATTATTTATGAACACTTCACTAAAATGATGGTATAACAAGGAAAAAGGCCCAGTTAAAGAACCTCCGTCTTGACCGTGGGTAACGCCATTTTTACAAAAGTGTATCAAAATTCAAAAATTCCATTATTAATGACCACGTGTCGAGCGAAGTTTCCTTTTGCTCAAAATTGAAGAGTTGGCCTTACCCGTAGTATTCTGGAACGTCGACGATGAGCTTCCTGATGCTGGGGATAAGGAGCTGTGAGGTACGTCTTTAATATTCCTCCAGAAAATGCTGCTTTACTGACACGAGAAAAATACAGCGTGACTCGACACGGGAGAAAAACAAAAGCTTGACTTTTCGCGGCTGCGGTTAGCAGAGAAGAGCGAACGTAGCGGCAACGGTATGGGACTCGGTCTCGGCGTTGCTTCTCCTCCTTCTTTCCGGCGTTCCTATTGGTGGTAAGGCCGCTGCGGAGACGGGGTGCAGGGTTTACATTCCAGGGCCGTATGAATAAGTGGATCTCGGTACCCTGTTATTTTCGGTTTTCATCCTTCCTTCCTTCTATTATCGCCAGGATTGATCCAGAGTTGTCATTTCGACATCCTTACTCTCCAATTCACCCATTAGATCACCTCCTGGAGCCCGAAATTACCCTGGCTGATCAGAGCAGGATTTGGTTCGGTACCAATTGGTATCAGCCGACGTGAAGAGGGCATTGCGCATTGAGATTCCCTAGTCATGTTGGGAATTGATGAAGAAATTTCTCATCATGAAGTTTCCAAAAAGGTTCTACGCCAGGTAGATGAGTCTATGAATCCTAACATCCTAGCATCCTAACATGAATCCTTGCAGATGAGGATCCATAGCTCCTTTGAGTCTGGCAGACGATAGTAGATGGAAAAGGCGGGAGAATTCAAACGGTCTGAAGTGTGTGTCGGTGGAATCTCGCTGTTCTAAAAGTCTCAAGTGGCGTCCCATTTGAGTCTCGAAGTCAAAAGAAGTCCCTCGATGTCCCCCGATGTCTCGACGAGTCCGAATCCGTTACAAAAAAATAAAAGAAACGAACAGAATAAGTCCTTAAAATCATAAATCTTTAATCTAGCCCTAGTCATGGAGTTTCCGTACCGCAGCCGTAATTTCTGACCTTAAAAAATTAAATCTCTGAATTTACGAAAAATCTCTAAATGTCAAATAAAAATTTATCAATGAGAATTTGTGAGTTGCAAGAATAGTGCAACGTCACAACGTACACTTAGAAATCACTCGTCCTGATGCTTCTAGACAGGCGGAAGAATGTGTCAATGAACTGAACGTACAGAAAGTAAAACTGAGCAGTTTTTCCGTGACCACCTTTTGCAGTTACGGAAAAGAATTCTTCGTCTTGATCGAAGACGCCCTGCAGCAGGGGAGATAAGTTCAAGGGTTCTTAAGGCTCAGGAGGATCTTTTATTGCAGCTTTCAAATCATCCACCAACATATCCTGACAGATTGCATACTCTGCCATGAATCTTTCCAAATGCAAAGTCTGCAATGCCACAGAGATTTGTGGGTGGATTCTTGAACATCGATTAAAATGTTTGATGTCAATGAAAGAATTCACTGAACCTCCAGCTAGAACTCCCGACTGAATCAAAATGTCTACTATGCCGCAAGAATCAATAAATTTCTCTTTTTCTTTGAAATTTGTGAGCTGCGAATGAAACGCTCAGTAATTAATGAAGACATTATCGAATCTGGGAGCTTCAGCCTCTTGAATTTCCATAACCATTTTGGCGATCGCCAAATCGTACGTCACAATGATTTCAGACTGCTTACATTTCTTTGCCATTTCTGAAGCTTGCACTAAAGTTTCATTTACTGCGGAATAGGAAGTAGGCGACTGATTAATCTGAGGCAGATACTGGATACTTGTGATTGGGAAATTGCTCACAGTTTGTCTTTAGTTGCAGCTCTTTCGCGTGCAACTTGACACTCCTTCAAAGCCTCAGTGACAATTTCATATGTTGGCAGTGGTGAAGTTGCGGTGGGTCTTTTAAAGTAGTGTTCTATATCATGCGAAACCTCGTCGAATTTGCGTCTCTTACGAGGTACCGGGCTGACTTTTGCGTAATTGACTATGCTGCCTGCATTTGTTTCTCAATGTTCCGACAGCGGCTCGCTTGCAGGTGCGCTGCCTGACTGTTCAGACAGTGGGTCGCTTGCGGCAGCGCTTTCTGGATCTTCAGACATCAGATCGCTTGCGGCAACTCTTTCTGTAGTTCCAGGCAGCACATGAAGAGTGACTTCCCTTTCGGAATTTTTAGGACAAAAATTTCATGTGGCAACGCTTTCTGAGATTTCAAAAAGCGAATCACGTGCGGCATTGCTTCCTGAATTTTCACAAAGCGGATGGACGGCAGTTCGCGAATTTTCTAGAGATTAATCTATCTTCGGAGAAAATTGTTAAATGATTCCCACCGTATCGTGCAATATGTCTTTCCCGTTGGGGGTGTCTACGAAGCGATCATAGTTGTCGAAACCAAGGTACGTACTGAGTCCCTCATCAGTCGATATACCGGCGGGAATCAACTTATTATCCTCGTAAGCCGTGAAAGTCATTTCCGTCTCTAATTCTTCAGCAAAATTATACCCTATTCCGTCACCGTACCTATTCAATATTGTCGCTACTTTCCTACTACTCGTTAGCGATTTCATTGCCAAGCCAAGCATCAACTGTCTTGATGGTTTCACCCTACCGCAAGTGATCGTGCAAATGATATCGTGGCAAAATGATTTTATTTTAACGTAATCTTTATCACCATTTTTTCTGCGCACGTCAGGCCCTTGAATAAGATTGCACATAAATTCAGAGAGAATCCCGGGAACGTCACATTCTCCTTCAAGTATATCCTCCACCTGCAATTTATCAGGAAGCTTTCTTGTTTTCATTGCTTTAACAGCGTTTCTTATTTCATACGCAACTGCTTTGGTACTGTCCAAAACGTTTGCGATAACCGTCTCACTCATCAAGCGACTCATGTCTATATCTATTTTGAAAACAATACGCTTCTGATGAATTGCTTGGGATCTTTGAATCATTATGACCTCCTCAAATGCTTCTAAGATCTTATCCTGCACATAGTCGGCCTGGTAATCCTCCTCACGGATGAAGAATGGTCATTTTCACTAGATTCCTCTTTTTCATCATCTTCTTCTGCTTCTACTTTTTGCTTCTTCACATGCGAATCCCATTCGTGTTTAGACTTCTGAGTAATGCATGCTTGATTTTTCAATAGGGAGAAAAGTGGTTTCCAGGCTTTCTGAATAGCTTGCTTCTCGTCAGGTTTGAAAATCTTATGCTATCCTATCCTAAGCAATCAGCCTGTTACTGTCTTGCGTCGTCCTTGTACCTCCAGGCACCTTCGCAATTTGGTGGGAGTCTCCAATTCTTCTTATGATTCTTTGCTGAGCAAGAGTATTCTTTATGTCTTGTCCAAAGAGTTGAAACTTCAACTCTTTCGTTAGAAATGCAACAGTTGTTGATTGGAGGAGGAGGAGGGAGAGGTAGATGAGAAGGAGGTAGATGAGGGGGAGGACATGAACTCAGCTTTCATAAATAAAAAGCCATTTGTGCTGTTTCAGTGACAAGGTGACTTCCACATGTTCAAGTTATTCCAGAGCTCATTCAATACTCGATAATTTAAAAAGACATTAGAAATACTCTTGCTCAGCGAAGAGTCATAAGCAGGATAAGAGAGAATTCCACCGAATTGTGAAGGCACGTGGTGGTCTAAGGATAATGCAAGGCAGTAACAGGCTGATTGATAAGGATAGGAAAGCAATTCTACGAAAGCATAAGATTTTCAAACCTGACGAGAAACAAGCTATTCAGGAAGCCTGGAAACCACATTTTTGCACTGTAGAATCTAGCGTGCATTACTCAGAAGTCAAAGCATGGAGTGGATTCGCATGCGGAGAAGCAGAAAGTAGAAGCAGAAGAAGATGATAAAAAACAATTTAGTCAACATGAAAATTCTCCATCCGTAATAATAAAAAATAACGCTGAAGATAAGGATAATTATCATAATGATGATGATGGTGATGACTAAGATGATGAGGATGATGATGATGACGTTGAAGGTGACGTTTCCTCTGAATCTCCAATAGAAGCAAAACCAGAAGCTAAAATGTTAACCAGTTAACTCGTAGGCTCGAAATCGACGTTATGTGCCAAAACTGTTAGAAGCAAATAATTCCGTGTTCATCATGAAAGTTCATTTTCTAAGAGTTTTTCAGGTCGCTGATGATGAATCCGGGGTCAAAGTTCAGCAATTGAAAATGGCGGATCCAGTATGGAGGTCGAAAATGCAAAAATCACGTGACTTGAATGAAAGGCAGTACTAAAGAGTTGCTTAAGTCGCTGATGATGTTTTTTTTCTATATTAGCAGCTAATTTGAATTCTTCAATTTTGAGACCGGATTCGTCATCAGCGAACAAAAATACCACTAAGTACTGACCTTCATTCAAATCACGTGACTCATGCATTTTAGTTTACCATATTGGATCCGCCATATTGGATCCGTCATTTTGAATTTCTCAATTTTGACCCTGGATTCGTCATCAGCGACCAAAAGACCTAAGGCGTACCAATTTTTATCCAAATCCATTGCGTTTTCTGGTAGTTATTCCAAGCGTGCATATATGCGTCATTACCAGTTTTGTCGCGGATTTTTTTCTGCGCATACCTATATGCGTCATTACCAGGTAACTGGTTAAGATTACTGAGAGCATACAAATTTTGTAGATTGATTGCGCTGACCTTTACAAGCTCCAGTAGCTGGAAACATAAATAATGTACACGAAATTATTGCAGTAGTTAATAAAATGCGAGAGGTTGTAATTATTGTTAGAGACAACTTAGAAGGGATGGCAATGACGTTTAACGATATAATTTAGCGAAATAACTGATTTATTGTCTAACGAGTTACAAAGGATGTTTGCGGTTCAGCTCGCTGGCACGCACTGACTCCCTAGTCAGTGAAACCCAACTTTCTAGTAGGGGGACCAGAAAAAAACACTTTTGGTTTTCTTAGGAGTGTGGGGCAAATAACGGTAGTTTATGCGATTGTAGAAGCCAGATTTTTTTATAATTTCAAACCATATTTAGAGGTGGCCCATCGTCTTTGAAGTTCTTATGTAATTAACATCGTTAAACTCAACTTTTTTTCATTTAAAATTTTAACCACGAAGTTATCCACTTTTTAATTTGAACATTTGATATGTCGTTCTTGAGGATCTCAGAATCAACATAAAAAAAAATTTTCAATTAAAAATTCATAAAAATCATTAATTACGGTTACTTGAAAAGTGCCATTTTTACTGTTTTCTACTGTTTTCAAAGACTAATAACGGCTCTAATAATATATACCTTATACTGAAATTTTAAGAATATTTTCCTCCAAGGTTGAAGATCAAATTTTCTGAAAAAGCAGATTAGGAAAAATATAAATAAGCCTGCAATATTTAAAAGAAATCTGAGTAAGTTTTTGAAATTGGACAGGTCTACGACTTAAGCTGTTTAATTTTCGGGGCGGAGCGCTCATCAGCTCAGCCATGAAAGTCGAACACAGTGGGTCTTGACACCATAAACTCGTAAGGCAGACTCATTTGTAGCAAGTTTTTTTTAGTCATATTTCTCTTTTTCAGAAAATTGAATAATAATAATTCAGGGGACACTAACTAATCCTGTTATAAAGTCACATCAATGAAAAGACCTGGGGTTGCACTTTTACTATCGACGCTTCACTTACCGAAATTGTCAGCTGTTGCAATGACAAATTTCAAAGACGATGGGCCACCACTAAATATTGTTTAAAATTAAAAAGAAAGAAATCTGGCTTCTACAATCGAATAAACTACCATTATTTGCTCTTCACTCCTAAGAAAACCAAAAGTGTTTTTCTTTCTGGTCACCCTACTGTCTAGTGATTAATGTAAAAAAGTCCCTAGTATTGAATAGCGAATGTCCCTAACACCGGCCATCCTCTATAGGTATGGCTCGTATACGAGACAAAAGTGTACGACGATTTCTTTCCTGTATAAAAGTCATTAAAACCGCATTACAATGAGAATGAAAATCTATTTCCGCATACAAAATAGTTGAAACTGTATACTTAACGATCCGGACACAATAAATTAAACTTCGAGATATAGAACGCAAGAAATACGTGTAGTTTTAATCATCGATACCAAAGCGTTTTGGAGAGTCAATTGTTCCTTTCGGCCTTGAAGTACTTTCTATTTCAGCGGATTTCAATTGGCCGGTGGTTTCTTGTTTATCGTTGATACTCAATTCTTCCTGCTTATCTGCATGTTCTTTCTCTTTTCCGTTTGATGAATCTAAATCGGAGTCGAGATTAACTAACTCCTCCGATTCGGTTTGTCGCCAAATTTTACGTTAGCTGACGTGAACAGTCGATGCGTATCTTCTGCCTCGGCCATCCTTGCGTAGAGTAGCAACTCTGTAAGTATCTCCAGGTAAGATTCTAGTCACAACGAGCGGTTTGAATTTTGCGAGCATTTTTGGAGATTCGCCTGGTACGGTTTTTGGAGTTTGCATCAATACTATGTCGCCAATGTGAAACTTGATATTTTTCAACGATTTTTGTCGTGATAAGCTTCGTACTGAGCTTGAGCGTCTTTGATTTTAGAACGGATTTGATCTTGAACATCTTCTGGAGGACTATATCGATTATCGTCATCAATAGCTAATTTTTTTAATTCTCCTTCATCGTGTCGATTTATGTATCCGTAAATTGATTCAAAAGGACTTTTCCCAGTGATTTCATTCGTCGACTCGTTTATATCTCGTTGTACTTAAATCCCAATCTCACCCTTAAGCGTGGAGAATACTGGCTACAACTGCCGGCATAAGTGTGCTTTTGGTGCGCTCTACCACAGTGGCAACTTTAGTTTAATGTGTGACCTATTCCATGCTTTTGGCGAAATTTTCAACATTCTTCCGCCGCCGAAATAATTCTCGATGGTGCTCCGATGTCTACTATCACGTCATCCAGAACTCGTATCGTTGGTTCGGCCTTTACATCTTTGACTGCCTTCATGATGACGAATCTCGTTAGATTGTCTGTTATCACCAGAACGTACTGATTTTTGCGCGGAGTTGTGTAAACGGTACTTCGTGATCGACGGGTATGGTGGCAAAAGGTCAATTTACGGGCGGAATGGGATGCAATTACCCTGCTTGACGTCCGGTTTTTGCCTTTGTCATCAGACACTGTAAACACGAGTAGATATGCTGTTTCACATAACTTCTGATTTGTGAAAAGAAGTATTATTCGCGAATTTTGGCCAAAGTGTGGTCGACTCCAGTATGGCTCCGGAAATCGTGGGAACGTATTACAAGACTTTTTCTTAGATGATCGGGTACAACGTGAAGTCTTTTTTCATCTTCGTGTTTATATAAAATCCCGTTGAGAAGTTCGTGGCCTGTCACATCTGCTTTTTCACGCTGCGTTTATTCGCGTTCGGGTTTTTGTAAAATGAGTCGTTTTTCTCTGTAATTTTTCATCTACATATTGAAATAACAGTATTTCTTCATCTGATTTAACAATAGTAAAAACGCTAGCTCGGTCTTCAATTTCGTCCATATTTTCAGGCGGACTTACAAGGTCTCTACTTAGAGCATCAACGTGAGCCATTTTATCTCCGGCGCGATGAACTAATTCGAACTTGTTTCCGCTAATTAAGTTCTGCCGACGGAAAATTTGAGAGTTTTTGGATATTTTGGAATAGAAATAAATAATGGATTGGCAATCTGTAACAACAGTGAATGTAATAATAATAAGAAATATACGCAATCGATTAATCGCTCATAAAATCGCGAGTAATTCTAGTTTTGATGAGTGATAATTTTTCTCTTATTCGTTGGTACGGCGGCTTATTGCATAGACCATATGTAGATGATTCTCAGGCCCTTTTTGTTAAAGCATTGCGCCTAGTCCCCTTGAACCGGCGTCAGTGTGAAATTCCGTGAATAAATTCGCATTATAAATTTGCAAAATAGGTTTGATACACATTTTGTTGATCAACTCTCTGAATACATTTTCTTCTTTGTCGATCCGTAAGAATATAACATCTTTGTTTAAAGGCGAAATAACGTTTCGGCGATTTCATAAAATTTTGGTATGAATCTTCTGAAGATTCCTAGTAATCCTAAAAATCGTCGTATGCCGTGTATATCAATAGCTCGTGGAAAATTGCGAATGCATTTAACTTTAGACTCTGACGGTTCTAAACCAAATTTCGATAAGGTAAATACTAGATACGGTACTTTATTTTTCAGGAATTTACATTTTGAGAGCTTTAACGTCAGACCATCGTCTTCGAAAGTTTAGGAAACTAACGTCAGTTTTTCTTCCATCTCGAGTCAAGATTTGGCTGCAATTACAAAATCGTCAAGATAGAACATTACTATGTTGTGTAACAGACCCAAAACTTTTTGAATGACTTTACAAAAATGAAACGGAGCATTTTTAAGTCCAAAACCCATTCTTGTGAACCTTGCGCGAGATCTAAGGTGGTAAATAATTCGCATTCACCTTTAGAAGCTAGGTGATCATCTAAATTTGGTAGCGGAAAATTCATATTCTCTGTTTGTTTATTCAATTGTCTGTAATATATTACTAACCTAGGTTCTTTATTTTCGCGTCTTACCAGAAAAGCTGGGCTCGCATAAGGCGAATATGTATCAACAACAATACCTACAGATCTATAATTTTGTAAAATTCTTTTAATTTCAGTTCGGTTTGAATCGCTGGCTAGATGAGGTTTTAGACTTACCGGTTCACTCCCTAGTATTTCAACGATGATCATTTCTAAAATATTCGTACATCCTAATTACTCCAGATTTTTAGAAAAACCATCGCGGTTCTCATTTAAAAAACAAACCAAGTCCTCTATTTCTTCTTAGGGCCTATTTTCTCCGAAGTCGATTTCTTGTAGCTTGATGAGTTGTTTATTCGATAACGTTAAAACGAAGATTCTCCTTTCCTTATTTTATTACAAATTTAAAAATAAAACCACATTCAAATTGCTTCCCTTCAGGACTTTCAATTTAATTTAAATGGCGCCAAGCAAAAGTCCTTTTGCCGCCCTGGAAGGAAGTTAACTTGATGAAAACGTGAAGATAGCAAATTTTGCAACTAAATGAAAAGTAATAAATTTGAATGGCCCTAGCTCATAAAATTTGGTAGAGTGGCGCGAGTATCTAAAAACCTTGTTCAAGGAAGACAAATCTGGGAGGTCCCATCAATAACAAAACATCATTTTCAATGTGGCAAAATGATATCAATCCTATTCATTAAAAACATCCAAAACAAACAATGAAAGAGTCATAAGAAGAAAAACAAATTACCAAAACAAATCAAGGGGTTATACTCGATAACCACTGAGAAAACTAACCACCTTTTATATTTTACCTTAAATTAGGCATCTAGATTTACTAAACTACTTGAGCAAATTCATTTATAAAATTCAAGAAGACAAGTACGAGGACAACAATTTAAAAGAGCGGATTGCACCCTGTAGCAAATATAACGTTACGTTTCTCTCCGCGTCTACTGACGCCATTTGGAGCGTGACAGTTAAATTTCAACACATTTAGACAAAATTGAACCAAAATACAAGTTGAAAAGAATAAATAAGCCACCCACCTTATGATGACAATCCTGAGCAGCTCCCGGTCACAATATATATTGGCAGTAATCGAAGGATAAGGAAACTTGATAATCAAAAAAACAAAACCACTCTGTGGCGACAACAAACAAAGTACGCGCGAATACTCGCAAACTTCCTCTCACGAGGCTTGAACGAAACAGACAGCCAGTTCACTTCGCTTGACGGTAAGCAGACCGCCCAATTGCTCCCCTCCTGCGCAGGGATACGAGATGTGTCTTCTACGCTGGCGCAGTGTCATGGCGTATGGAGGGAGATCTCGGGACCTTAATACCCAAGAGATGGCGATAGTGGTGCTGCGACAAATCCTCGGCGGTGAGATTTGAATCGCACCAGGTACAGCATTTGGAATGCGGGACTCACATCCACATTCCACTCCCGGTGTATAACCATCGGCTGTGCATTTGCCTGTGGTTGATGCTCCAGTCGAAATCACTCCTTCCACCATCGATCTCTCATCCACAAAACTCAATGAATGACAAAAACAAAAAAAAAACAAAAAAAGAATTAGTGCGATTGACTCTTATTCTTTCTCCTTATGAATAGCCCATGAGAGTGTGTACAGAAAAGAAACAAAAACAAAATGGTACAACTTGTCCAAGATAGAAAAAAAAAATACAAAAAAAATCAAATCAGTTGGCCCTCGATCGAGCCTCGTTCTTCTCGTTGAAATGTTTTCCAAGAGTGGAGGAGCTGTTTACAAATAAATAAAATTAAACAACACAAATTTATAAAAAAAAATCTTAAAAATAAAAATCACCCGCTCCGAAGCGGAACCACGCACTCTCAAGTTCAACTCCTAAGGAGGCAAGAAAATAAAGTGAATAAATAAAAATAAAATGAATGTCAAATCAAAAGACGATCGTAATGTGTCGACAAAAAAAATAAAGATAAAACAGATAAGAAAATCATCAGACTAACCACCACAAAATGCAACAGCCGCAAACAACAAAAAAATCAAACGAACAAAAAAAAAACAAAGAATACATTCCAGGACGAGAGAAGATGGGAGGAGGAGTGGGAGCAGTGGAAAAAAAGTAAAAACAAATTGTGAGACCGCCCCTGGCGGAAAGCCCTTCCTGGTACCTAGGGTCCTCCCCTTGTACCTTTAATGGCGGAAACCGCCCCGGTTCCAATAGTAGCAGTCCCGACGAACCGTGTCCTTCTGGCCGCAGACCTCGCAGAAGAGGGTGAGGGGTTCCGGGCACCATTGCCACATATGTCCCTTTTTGCCACAATTGTGACAAGGCACAAAGGACATATGATAACTAAAGCTGCCCGCTGTCTGCCTCTCCTTCTTCTCCCTCGGAGGATCCTGCGGTCGATAGGTCCAAACTGAGCAGCCATAGTCACGACGGTGGACCCCCCCCCCCACGCTTACATAGCGTGCAAAACAGTTTAAACTTTTTGGGGGCAGTCCTCCCATTCGTGACCCATGGCATGGCAACTTACGCATCGCCTGAACTCACGCGCCCACCGCTCCGCGTCTGCCCGCATGGCATTGACCACCGACGTTTCCCCATGGTCCTCCTGGACTACTTTCTGACAGCCTCCCTGAGCCTTCTCCAATGATTTCTTGTGGGCCCTAGCTGGATGGACCTTCTGAAGACCTTCTGGAATGTCCACATGGACCACATCAGGCAGGTCCTCTTGGACCGCTTCGGCCGGTTCAAACTGGGCCACATCAGTTCCCAAGGACGTGGGAGGCCGCCCCTAAAGTACCTTCTCCATCCTCTTCATCGCCCTCTCCAAACGAAACGGATCGCCCTCCATGGCGGATAAGGCCTTTCTCCTCAGACTTCGGGCACTAGACCGCCCCTCTTCTTCCATCTCCGCCCTGATGTTGATGACCGACTGGCTCCGACGGGGCTAAACCCGTAGCTGCGGTTTCTCGATCTACAATCCGCGGATGAGCGAGACTGGTCCTGGATTGGCAATTCCTGCTACCAGTTCTCTTAGCACGCGTCGGCTGACAGGATCTAGGGCTACGCCCTCCAAAGCTTGATCCTCCCTCCTCAGGGCTTCCAGCGCGTACTGGACATCCCGTGGATTGATGTTGGCCTTTTTGGGGCCCATAGTCCACATTTTACTTCGCTACCGGATAACCTAACAAAAGTAAAGGGAACATGCCAATCTCCATGCAATATTCAGACAAAGTCAATCCAATCAGGTATAAGAAAGAGAATTAAAACTAGGGTAAAGGAAATCAAACACAACGAATATTCTAACGTGATACATATGGTTTGAGATCCTTCACGTCAAAAGTGCCGAGTGCCCTTCCGTTATCATTAGCTGAATCACAAACCAGGGGTGAGCGTATCCCAATGACGCAGAAAGGACCATGAAAACGCTTATTCAACTTGGCCGATATTTTCTTCTCCTTTGAGGACAACATCGTCCAACGCTTCAAAACCCGATCTCCCACCGGGTATTTAAAATCACGGCGCGATTGGCCTCTTCTAAATGAAGCGTCACAAGATCTCGTAATTCCCTTAAGCGCTTCATACGTTCTATCCATTTTTCTCTATCGGGTTCGGGAATATTATCGGGACTCTCCTCCTCTCCTCGGAGGCTTATTTTCGGTCTCAATTCCCTCCCACAATTTAAAAAGGCCGGACTTACTTTAGTGGTAGTATTGACTGCGGTATTATAGGCGTACCTAAACTCATGGAGATGAACATCCCATTCTTGTTGATTCGAATCAATGAATGATCGAATCATAGCCTTCAATACTCGATTCATTCGTTCAGTCGGGTTCGCTTGGGGGTGGTTTACTGAGCTAGTAGAGTGACGCATGCCATAGAATCTGGTTAATTCAGTCATGATTTTATTGACAAATTCCGTACTATTATCCGTATGGATTACTCCGGGTTTACCCCAACGTGAAATAGCCAGGTATTCCAAGGCCGCTCCTAGATTTTTAGCGTTGGCTGCACGTAGGGTTTTACACTCAATCCACTTAGTAAAGTAATCATGAAAGACAATGACATAACAATTGCCTGTTTTACTACGAGTGTAAGGCCCCATACAGTCCATAGACACCAATGCGCATGGTTGATCTACCACTCTTTTCTCCATTAACCCAGGGCGAGCTTGTTGTGAAACTTTTGTGCGTTGACAAATATCACACCCTTTCACATAATTAACTACGTCCCTAAAAATTCCGGGCCAATAATAAGAGATCACTGCCCTAGCATATGTCATTTCTACACCTAAATGCCCTGCCTGAGGTACATCATGTATTTCAGTCAACACTTGTCGCTTATCGACTGGAACTACTAGTTTCCATGCTTCGGTATCTTCTATGATTGGGTCAATCAGAGGGTTCGGCCTAAACGCATACAGTTTACCCTCTAAGACCTTCCACCCATGATACCTTCTAGGGAAATTTTGCATATCCTCAACTCGTGGGCAATACCACGGATCATCTATCATTTCTGCTCCACATACTCCAGCGACCTCTTCGTCCTCATACATCCGTGAGAGTGCGTCGGGTACATGATGCAGAGCCCCTTTACGATGGACTATCTCAAACCGGTATTCTAACAGCTCTACTGACCAACGTGCCAATAGACCGGTCGGGTTATGCAAATTATGCAGCCATCGCAAACTGCTATGATCCGTGATAACCGAGAATTTAAAACCTTCCACAAAATGACGAAATTTACGGATAGAACAAATTACCGCCAGACATTCTTGTTCCGTGGTACAATATAGACGTTCGGCCTCCAATAATGTACGGCTTGCGAAGGCAATTACTCGTTCCTCCCCCTCTGTTACTTGTGTCAGAACCGCGCCTAAGCCAAAACTGCTTGCGTCAGTTTGTAACACAAAGGGAAGTTCAAAATTCAGACATGATAAAATTGGGGCCGACGAGAGCTCCCTTTTAATCGCCTCAAACGCAGCTTCTTGTTCCTCCGCCCAATTCCAACGGTTTTTTTTCGCAATAGGCGAGTAAGAGGTTGGAAGCGAGTGAATCAACCAGAAATGAACGCGAACGCCCACAATCGACAAGTGCGTCAATCATTCGCGCACCAACCCTTATTTTCGCGAATAGCCTCATGGCCTTATCTTTGGTCTCGATCTCCCCACAAGACGGTTTTTCCCCTGAAACTTCTGTTAATTGTTGAGTTGCTCCATTGCCCGCCTGGATCACCCTCTGTCCATCCCGTACTACCATAGAGTCCTCTGAGCTCATGCTACGACTCTCCTGTAGTATTTCCTTGCGCAGTGTTATATCTTCTATTCCGAGAGGATCAGCCGTGCTACTACTAGCCACGGCAACCTCCTCCCCCTGAAATACGACTGAGGGGTCAGGATTTCTGTACCTAGGACGGATTCTAACGGGATCCTCTACTCGGATGATCTCTACCGGTTCTTCATCTTTAGAACTACTCCCCCATATTATATCTTAACGGGAGGTTTCCGTTCTTTGAATATATTGCCCTTTTCGGACAATTACATTATTATCCGTTTTGGAAATTGACGGAGCCAAAATAGTAATGGTCGACTCCGGAAAGCGACCACATTCATTCTCAGATGATTGGGCTCCGATATTTGTTACGGGAGGAATAAGCGACCCTAGTTCTTCCTCACCTGTTCGTTTTCCTTTTCTTGGCATTTAGGACAATTGCTTTTAAATATCCCTTCTGCCCCGCACCCATAACAATACTTTCGCTTTTCTTCAGGACATTTAAAATAGGGATGGCCTTACTTTTTACAATTTCTACATTTATAGTTCCTATACCTATCTTTCTGTGTGATGCCGCTCAAGTTATTCCCGGCCGATTGTTAACCTGCGGATTCCGAAATCTCTTTCTTAGAATTCGAATTTGAAATCACTTGACTTGATAGTTTTATTTCTTTAAGTTGTTTTGATAAATCAACAACCATCGCAGTTAAGTTTTTCAAATCCGAATTTTCTTTGCTTTTCCTCTCTTGAAACGGGCCTCTGGAAATTTTATTTGATTCCGCAAATTTTCCATACCGGAATCCTTCTCTTCATTAGTAGCTATCGCGGCTACCGGTAACTCCCCTTTCTTTTGGGCGTTGGCTTCATATGATTTTTTGCTCGGTCTATACGCGTACTCAGGAAGGAAAGAGTCTTCGGGGGGTGGGGGTAAAATGTCCTTATCCCCCTAGTGGCTGACCGCTCATAATCTTGGGCAAGGCCCGCTAACTTATTATAAGACCTAAAATCTCTGCGCCTAATCGCACATCTGATTTGGCGGCGCATATTGCTATAGGCCCTATCTAGTTGTTCTTCTAGTGGGATTGGACGTGGATACAATCTGTACAGACCCATCATATATGTCAAATAATCCACACTAGATTCTTCCGGACCCTGCCTACGAACGATTATTTGTTCCTCTAGTCGCTTTTGATAGTTAATATCAGCAAACCTATTGCAAAAATCATATTTAAATTCTTGCCAAGTCCTCCACAGGTAGCGATTATGCCCAAACCATACTAATGCTATACCATCTAACAGGAAAGGCATTGCTATAAGAACTTCTTCCTCACTTAATGAATCTACTGCCCGCCCCTCCTTTACTCTATCTCAGAAAGTCATTACACTAGTATCACCTCGCCCTGTGAACTTAATGTTCCATTGCTTTGCGATCTGCGATAAACTTTTATTACCTTTTCTATAGGGAGTATTGGCTAGTCGGAAAGCAGAAGGTTTTTCGGTGTATGGGCCACTCATCGGGCCTAGATAAGAAGGATGGTAATGAGGTTGACCGTAGAAACTACCTTGTGGGTTTCTCTCGGAATGTCGCCCCGATAGGCACCGTACCTGATGGGTTCATTTGTTTGGAAACCAAAATCTCTTCTATTTTCCCGAAAGTTAAAATGGAGATTATTTAATCCGTCGTAGGTTTCATTCCGGATACCATAACCACTAATGTGATCCGTTTGTCCCATGGTTATATTATTTGGAAAAAATGTATTCGATACGGCGGGTTGAAGTCGCAGGTGATCTATTATTTATATCCGATTGCGGCAAAAATTTAGCATTTTTAGGACTTGGTATTGGAGGGGGGTTTTGGAAATGTATACCACCCTCCAAGTATAACCTATCCTGGCCCTCAATATCTATAAGCCTGCCCGTATCTACATAAGCCGTGGAGGAGAGGGGAAGTTCTGTTTCTGGTATACCCCTCCCGATACCATCCATCTCCGAATTTCCTGGTTGCATTTCAGGGATAAAGTTCCAATCAGTAACAACCCTTGAAAAATTAGAGGCTGGCACAATTTTGGGAATTTTTGTCGGAATGTCGACCATACTTTCCATTTCCAGTGATTGCGGTTTATTTAATATCCGTGAATCGGAAAGAAGAGGTACCCTCTCTCTCTAATTGGGAAAAATTCACCCCCCTGTCCTAAGGTTGACATTTTCGGCCACGCAAAATTTTCCGTATTTTGAATGATATTTGAGGCCTGGGTAATAGTGGATCTATTGTCTGCTATTCTACTAGTAACTACCGTATTTGTATTGGTAGTAACTGTAGTAGTAGACGCAATTGGAGTTCGCACAATCCCCCACCAAATGATCAGGATTCTGAGGGTGCATATTTATTTTGGATTTGTGGGGAGTGGGATCCCGAGATCCCATTTATTGATCGACTCCTACGAATCGTGGAAGGGGTGCTATTTCGCCCCGACATAAATGTTTCGTCCTCTCGTAAGGAATCATCAAGCTCTATTCGACGCCTATTCGATTCGAATGGCACTTGATGTGACGTATCCTCGTCTAATGCCGTCCATACGGCCTCCCCCACAAATCTTCTGAAATAGCGAATCGCCCTATCTAATACCACTTGGCGAGTACCGGTATTATTAACAAAATGTGCATTTAAAATAGCACGGATTCTTCCCGTACTCAGGTTCAAGAACCAGCTGTTATCCGGTTCTGCCATATTTTCGAGAAAAAAAAAGAAACCAAATTTTCCCTTTTGGAACGAAAATCAAAATATAATTAATTGTTAATTAATAGGCTGGATCTACCGTCTGAAAACGCTTTTGTTCGAAAACTGTCACTTTTCGTGTATACCAGCCGACTACGCGTTTGCTTGCATCAGTGAACCGTGCCGTGGCCCGTTCGAAGTGAGCTCCCGCTAGCCGAGTACTGTCGAGCAGTACCGAGTCTCTTCGACCGCTCCCTTTGCGTTCCAGGCCTTCGTACTCGATATCGATCCGCGCGATTTTACCCGCGTTTAGAAAATAACGCCCGAATATTAATTATAACGTCATTATGACGTAGCACTCGACACTTTTCCCGCGATCACAATTTAAAAATCTTCAATATGATGGTACACACATTTAAAAAAAAAATAAACGCGATAGGTAGAATAAATATCGCATTACAATATCAACAGGTAAAAAAAATACATGGTATAAAAAATCAACAAAATAAAATCACAGGTATAAATTTACAAGATAAAAATCACCAATATAAAATCAAATGCAATCAAAAATCACCATTCCCCGGGTTCCTTTTCTGCCATAACTTTTTCAACTAAAATTTTTGCCCAAACACGCCAGGGCGCCAGTTAAAACGAAGATTCTCCTTTCCCCATTTTATTAAAAATTCAAAAATAAAACCACATTCAAATTGCTTCCCTTCAGGACTTTCAATTTAATTTAATTAGCGCCCAGAAAAATTCCTTTTGCCGCCCTGGAAGGAAGTTAACTTGATGAAAACGTGAACATAGAAAATTTTAGAAAAGTGATGAATTTGAATGGCCCTAGCTCATAACTTTTGGTAGAGTGGTGCGAGTATCTGAAAACCTTATTTAAGGAAGACAAATCTGAGAGGGCACTTCAAAAGCAAAACATCATTTTCAATGTGGCAAAATGATATGAATCCTATTTATTAAAAACGTCCAAAACAAACAATCAAAGAGTCATAAGACGAAAAACATATTACCAAAACAAATCAAGGGGTTATACTCGATAACCACTAAGAAAACTAACCCCCTTTTATATTTTACCTCAAATTAAGCACTCAGATTTACTAAAATACTTGAGCAAATTCATTTATAAAATTCAAGAAGACAAGTGCGAGGACAACAATTGAAAAGAGCGGATTCCGCCCTGGAGCAAATATAACCGTACGTTTCTTTCCGCGTCTACTGACGCCCTTTGGAGCGTGACGGTTAAATTTCAACACATTTAGACAAAATTGAACCAAAATACAAGTTAAAAAGAGTAAATAAGCCGCCCACCTTACGATGACAATCCTGAGCAGCTCCCGGTCACAATATTATATTGGTAGTAATCAAAGGATAAGGAAATCCGACAATCAAAAAAACAAAACCACTCTGTGGCGACAACAAACAAAGTACGCGAAAATACTCGCAAACTTCCTCTCACGAGGCTCGAGCGAAACAGACAGCCAGTTCACTTCGCTTGACGGTACGCAGACCGCCCAATTTCTCCCCTCCTGTGCAGGGAGACGAGATGTGTCTTCTACGCTGGCGCAGTGTCATGGCGGATGGAGGGAGATCTTGAGACCTTAATACCCAAAAGATGGAGATAGTGGTGCTGCGACGAATCCTCGGCGGGGAGATTTGAATCGCACCAGGTACAGGATTTGGAATGCGGGACTCACATCCACATTCCACTCCCGGTGTACAACCATCGGCTGTGCCTGTTCCTGTCCGACTTCAACCCGCCTTACATCCTTGCAGTTCGTACCGCTGGTCCTTGATGTTGGTTGATGCTCCAGTCGAAATCACTTCTTCCTCCATCCCTCTCTTGTCCTCAAAATTCGATGAATGACAAAAACAAAAAACAAAAAAAACCCAAAAGAATTAGTACGAGTGACTCTTATTCTGTCTCCTTATGAATAGCGCTCGATCGAGCCTCGTTCTTCTCGCGGAAATTTCCTCCAAGAGTGGAAGAGCTGTTTACAAATAAATAAAATTAAACAACACAAAGTAATTTGGAGGTGATCTGAGTAGGTGATGATTCCGTGGTCGGTGATTCTCGTAGTTCTTCACATGATATTGCTGACCCCTTTGGTAAAATCTGACAGCTGATCTGACAGCTGACGTCTCTATGGGCTTGAACGTGTTGATATTGAGTAAGGCGGCTTCTAAATCTTCGTGAAAAATCAAAGAATTGCCTTTTTTCCAATATTCCACTGATGGATGTTCTGTGAAGGTCCGGCCAATGAGGATATCCATGATTTGAGAGTCATCCGGAACAACACAGATGGGAATGATTTTCACTAGAACACCATCCACAGACACATCAGCATTCAGAATCGCCGTTAACACTACTTTAAAGTTTGCTGGTCCAAATGCTTTGAGCTCAGTAGTCACATTTTCTGTTTTTAAATCGAATTTTACAACAGCTGATGCTTTTATTGTGCAGTTAGAACTTCCTGTGTCAACAAAAGTTCTGAACTTAATGTCATTTATCTTGACTTCCTTCAAAAATTTTTGAATCGAGTTATTGTTATCTGAAATTTGGAGCATCTCTCCTCGTTTTTACTCCGGCTTAGACGGACAGTGCCTCCGTGGGGGTCCTTTCTTTTTAAAGGTTGTGCATTCCATTTTCTTTGCTGGTTCTGGACAGTCCTTCGCGATATGACCATAAATGTTACAATTGAGGGTCTGGATCGAGAAACTCGCTCAGCGCTTGAGATCGGGTAAAAAAATTGTCCAAACGTCTGGGTGGACGGAAATTTCAAAAGTCAAAAAATTAATTTTTCAAAATTATAGCTTGTAGATAATGACGGGACGGAACTTTTTTCTATTCTCAGTTTTTTGATCGGACGATTATTTTTAATAATAAGCCTAATAAACTAAAAAAAATGTGTCCCCAAATTCAATTAGTTTTTAAGAAATAAATCGTCGTAAGTTAGCCAAATATCATTGAAACTGTTTAAAACTTGATATACGAACGAAATATATATATATAGATCGATTCATTGACAATTGGCGGAAATATGCATTTTACAAGAAAGCATGAGGCGCCGCCAACGATAGCTCCGTGAGTACTGAGCACCATCAGGCAGCGGGCTAGCCGTTTGGCTTTCCAGAACTCAATTTTCAATGATTTTTTAATGGTTATCTGCTTAAATGGCACCCTCCACCTTCCCAAGAAATATCAAAATGACAAACTATGATTTATACGAGTACTTAATTAAATAAATTTATTATTATTATTACTTCTAACGCAAATATATCACATAAACTGAAGAGAAACGGTCTCTATGACGAGAATAATTTAATAAATAACGGTAGTAAAACTTTTAATACATGGACGTAATTTTCTAAATATTATTTTTCGGCAAATAATGAAATAATTTGATCATGATCATTATTTCTAACACAAATATATCACATACACTCAAGTGAACCGATCTCTAGGACGACTTTAATTTAATGAATAACAGTAGTTAATTTTTTCACTGCATACATGTAATTTTCAAAATATTATTTTTCGGCAGATGCTTCAATAATTGTAATTTAGGAAGAATTCACTTGTATCACAATTGAGGCCTCTATAATAACCTTCAAAAAATCATTGAAAATTGAGTTCTGGAAAACCCGCTGCCTGATGATGCTCAGTACCCATGGAGCTATCGTGGGCGGCGCCTCATGCTTTATTGTAAAATGCATATTTCCGCCAATTTTCAATGAATCGATCTAAAAATTTCCACAAATCTTTCTTCAATATTAAGGAACAAATGTCTCACTGGAAGTTGTACAACTCTAAAGTTCCCTTGATATTTTTTGTCGGTGAATCTGAAAAAAACGGGGTTACCGACCTGTCACAATTTGCAATTAAATATTAATAAACAATAGGCGATTTTCAACTTTTTGTTTGTTTTGTAAGCATTGCTAGGGTACATTTCGTTTGTATATCAAGTTTGAAACAGTTTCAATGATATTTGCCTAACTTACGACGATTTATTTCCTAAAAACTAATTGAATTTGGGGACACATTATTTTCAGTTTATTAGGCTTATTATTAAAAATGATCATCCAATCAAAAAACCAAAAATAGAAAAAAGTTCCCTCCCGTCATTATCTACAAGCCTATAATCTTGAAAAATTAATTTTTTGACTTTTGAAATTTCCGTTCACCAAGATGTTTGGACAGTACTTTTTCCCAATCTCAAGCGCTGAGCGAATTTCTCGATCCAGACCCTCAATTGTAACATTCAGGTCCTCTTAAATCATTTTTTATCGACAGACGTTTATCGGGATTGAATTTATTCGGATCGCATTGTTTGGCATTTGCATGCTGTTTATCCTTCGAATCTCTGGTCCTTTCGTTTCCGTTCGCCAAATTTTCGCTGGACTTCGTGAAATTGGTCGCGTTACGAATTCGTTCTCCTCGTTGTATCATCAGTCTTTTTGACGTTGTAAGTCGTGTAGTCAATCGTCTAAATCCGTATGTGTTTTGGCCTTTAGGGTCGATGCGAGATCTTTCGACCATAACCCTATAAGAACTGGCTCCTTAGTCTCTTCTACAGAAAGTTTTAGTTTCTGGCAGAAACCACTTTTTTCTAGGAAATATGAGATAAGGGGTTCTCCTTTGCGTTGAGACCTTTCGGTCATCCTTCTCCATATATCTGTCAAAGTTTCTGAACCTATACATGTTTTTCAGGAAGCTCTCTCAAAATTTTCCCAAGTTTTCAGGTCTTGAGATCTTGCCTTGTACCACTGTAGTGCTCCACCTTTCAGATGACTGCGTGCAGACATCAAGGTGACTCCATCTGGCCATCGATGCACAACTGCCATCCTCTTCAGATTGTCGATCCAATCCCTCGCAGCACCAACTCCTGATTTACCATTAAAATCGGTGATTGCCTTGCTTAAGTCAGGCATGATGTGGAACAGCTCAGGAGTCATGTTATCTCTGTTTGAAGAGCTTGTTGTTTGAGTAGCAAGTCTTTCTAAAATGTTGGTGAACATTTGATCTCGTCACCGGTTCTCCATGATCATCAGGGTCATTAGCTGCTCCCAATTTGAAGTCTCTCCGCGATTTCCTAGGTTCGTTGGTGTCTTATTCCTTAAATCGTCTGATTGAAGATCCGATCTTCTGACATGCTCTCTTGGTGGTTGAAATCTAGATGCTTGTGGAATTCCTAGTAGTTGTGAAATCTTGAGTCATGTAATTGAATTCCTGCGTATCCAGGTTCTGATTGAAAAATTGGGAATCTCCAATTTTCCGCTTGCCTATAATTCCCTTCCGGTGCTCTCCTAGTTGACAAACCCAAAAGTTCGGCTTGCCCTCTCATGAAGAGCTCTATTTGAGGTGGATGCGCATTTTGAGGAGTTTGATTACTCTGATTACCGACACCAGAGACAGAATTTTGTAAAACGAGTCCATTAGCTGAAGCGCTGTTACACGTAGAAAAATTGGATATAGTAGCGTTGGGCTACTAAGTTGGCTTGTTGAATCAATTTGAAATGCATTTTGCATTGGGTTTTTGTTCAGCGGCAACTCTCTAACAAAACGTTCAAATTTGCCCACGGATGTGTCCAAAATGTTTCGCTAAAACATTTGATCGAATTCCCGATTCACGATGTTTATTTCTGCACTTACACGCAATCAGATTAGATTGTCGTTCTGAACCGTTCCGATCTCTGAAAAATTATTACGCACTTTTTCAAGGACGCGCACGAGCATTCAGCATTCAGCTCTTTGATTTTAATATCATTGACGCTTCATTCAGCATTATTATTATTTTAGATTTCTTCATGACTGAATATTGACTTGAAATTACAGAGAGTCAATACTGTGTGGGGATGCCGATTTATCAAGCTCCGCTAAGAGGGAAGCACCGAGAGTGAAAATATGCCTAGTACGCAGGAGCAAGGTATTATCTACAGTTTCCTTATTTCTTTGTTATTTAGGAAGCGATGTGCTCCTTTATTTTTCCACCTAAATGCTACGTACGCGTTATCAAGGACTGATATAATACGAATAGCCGACGTTGCCACTATGGATCTGCTGCCAAAAGTGTCAGACACCGTCCCCATAGTTCCTTACACTGAGTTGTAGAAAAAAGTGTAGGAGGCTTAACACACCTTTTGAAACCTCTAACAGATGATTTAAAGCATTATTCAATGAATCTATTATGTTCAGTGCCTATTAAACTTTACTGTAAGCTTATCCTGCCCCCCCCCCCTCATCCTCCTCATCTTCTTCCTTCATTCTTCCACATACATTTCAATACTTGATTTAAATTGACTAAGAATAATTCAAGATTCAACTGGAATAGTTGAATCAACTGTATGTGTATGATTGTGTTACCCACGAAACCTTGTCCCTTAAAATGGATTTATTTATCTACAATTAAAATGGTGTCTGTATGAAAGAACAAAATTTGAAGCTGTTACATATTATAACAGATTTTAATATGTGTAATCGATGCTAGACTCAGCATTTTTATTATTATTATTCAATTAAATTTCTGTATCACTAAATGTTGATTCAAGAGTTCCAGAAAGTGGATGTCCATGTTATCAATAGTTCATTGTATTATTTTTCAATATTTAATTTACAGTGAAACGATCACTCTAATTCAGAATCCTCTCTACCGCGACCTACCTCAACCGGAGAGCATATAAGAAGGAAGGCAAAATGCAAAACGAGCACTCTCGAGTGGACTACGGGAAACCAAAGTCCACAGCCGGATCATCCATCCGAGTAGCTGCAAGGCTCATGCTCTGGAAGGACGAAGGTCCGTAGTTTTGTTTCGGGGACGCTGTGACAGGCTCCAAAATTTTTCGTACTCTCTCAGGTTATGCCGTCCAGGCTCCTGAATCTTTTCTATCTTTTTTCCTTGGGTACGCCATACAGGCTCCAAGATTGTGTCTGATTTTTTATTTTATTCACCCTGTTTTTTATTGTATTAATCCTGGGTACGCTGATACAGGCTACAGATTTTTCATTCAAGTTTCATCCTCTGGGTACACTATATCAGAGTCCAGACATTTTTTCAATTTGTATTCACTCGTTTTTGTCCGGGTACGGTGAATCAGGCTCCAGACATTTTTTCATTTTACACTCGTTATTCTGGGTACGCTGTCACAGGCTCCAGACTTTGTTTTTTTTTAGCTTAGTTCGGGTACGCTAAATCAGGCTCCGGAAATAGGTTTTGGTGGTACTAAACGGCGCACGCGTAAAAGGCTGCCGTAAAAATAATGTAGGTTTTTCGCGATACGACGAAAATTGTACAATCGCAGTATTATTATAAATGTGAACAAATGCTCTCTAGATTGTAAAATAGTGATTTGCTTTGTATTACTAAGCTTATTTATGCGTGATATGAAATGGCATAAGACTGAATATATTGTAACTACGAAGACTGATAGTCTATAAGGAATCATCATTACGAAAGCAATTTGAGACTGAATAAAAGACATATTTTTGGTTAAATTGTGTGCCCTTGAATTCATCTTCTCCTTTCTGGGTCTAAACTATTTTTACCAGGGCTTAGGGCTAGCTAATATGTCGTGTTGCGTTATATACCACGAATGGCCTCAACATTAAATTAATAGAGACATCTAATGGATTACTTAATAAACCTGAATTCATCATAACTCAAATTATTGGTCATAGGGTGTCACCAATTCTTTTATCTGTGGTATACAGGAGATCTCATTAGGAATATTTACAGGATTTTGAATCCTCTTTCTTAAGGCTAAATCATGCAAATTATAATTTGATAATTTTAGGGTATTTCAATTTTGATTTAAATTGTCATGATTATGGATCTATCTATATAAAGGATCTTTTTTACTTACTTAATCCATTCATAGTTCCATATACAGCAACGCCCCATACTCAGACCTCTGATACATGATTATATATGTGTATAGTAGATGATAGGGGAAAGATAACTTCATCCCATCAAACAACTGTTCTCTTTGTGGCTGGGCATGAACTAATAGCGATTGAATACTTCTAGGAAACAGGTGGATTTGCGCAAACTAACAACTAAACCTATATTGATTTTCGGAATATTGATGATGAGGCCGTTCTCTTAAGTCTACGATCTGCTAATTGGCAGGAATTTAAAGGTCTAGAATCTGTAGGTGAGAAGCATAAATTCATTTATAATTTCTTAAATATGCCTATGGATGAACATGATTCTTCAAGATCTTATGTGACAAGAAGAAGAATTTAACCATGGAAGAGGGATAATATCAAAATTTTGATAAGAGAGGGTGATCGTGAATACAAGGTATGGAAAAGACTAGGGGACCATTCAATTTATTATAGCTGTAAGGCCCTGAAGAATACTGCCACGAGAGTACTTAGAGAGGCAACACTTCGGTATAATATCACTAGATTGATGGGCGTAGTAGGTTATAAGGATTTGTGGAGGGGGTTAAGAACTTTAGGTTCGGTTAAACATAGGTGTAAAGAATTACCACTGGTGCGTACGGTTGATGAAATAAATGCTCACCTTCTTTTTTTCGGTGATTTTTCATATAGTTAATCAACAAACTGGTTATCCAATCTCCTCAACTTTGATTTTGACGATGCATATTTCTACTTTTAAGACATTTCTCCGCTTACACTGATTGAGAGCCTAAAAAGTATTAAAACTGAGGCGAAAGGGGTGGATGATCAACCAATTAGTTACATCATTAAAGCTTTGCCTATAATTTTCCAACACTTACTTGATCTCTTTAACAACTCGTTGCAAACTTCTGTTTTTTCTGAAGAGTGAAAAAGGTACTAATAAGATCGGTAAATAAAGTTGAAGCACCACAAAGTGCTGGTGATTATAGGCCTGCTGCGATACTCTGTTGTCTCTCTAAGGTGTTAGAATAAAATTGTCTACAGTCGGATGATAGACCAATGTGGAAAAAGAAAATATCCCAAATTCATGTCAATCTGGCTATAGGAAAGGATATAGTACATATATTATTGCCCAGTTTCATGGATGAAATTCGCTGAGGAATCGATAAGAGAAAAGTAGCAATTATGATTCTCTCTGATTTCACCAAGGCTTTTGATATGGTCCTTCATATGCTTCTCTTGTCTAAACTAAAAAACTGTGGTTTTTTGGCATCTGTTCTACAATGGATAATAATAATAATAATAATAATAATAAATCTTTATTGAGTTCGTAACAAGAATGATATGTACATGGCAGACAGAGTTAACATAAGAACCCAAAGGGCGAGGTACAGCTTAAAGCTGCTTTCAAACCTAACCATCGAATTCATCTGTTCGTGAACAGTCTGTAAAGGGATTGGGAAATGGAAAACCCAAATGGGGTAACATTGGATCAGGAGTTCCGCAGGGGTCAGTGCTTGGGCTTTTTCTGTTTATTATCTTCACTAAAAATTTACGTACAATGATAAAGTTCTTCATGTATATACTATTTGTGGATGATCTGCAGATCTATATCCAATGCAAGCCGGATGCAATTAATGAGATTATTGACCTAATCAATCAAGATATTAATTTATTATCAAAGAAGTAACGTAAAAATCGTTAACAAGCGCTTTATTTTACTACTGACTTTTATGAATAAATTATTATTTCATGTTCCTTCTGATCTTCCTTTGCTTTACATTTCTAGTTTGTGTACTCGGATGTACGTGTATGTGTGACATGTAATATGTACTATGTACTTAGGATTAAATAAAATAAAAATTACCTTGTGACTATATTTTTTATTTTATTTAACATATGTATGTATACATTTTTCTCACATACCCGTTATTATGTGTATATTTCACACACTTTCAATACAACTATAAGAACGTCATCACTTTTATGTATGTTTTTTTTCTTTCGACTCTAGTTATAAAAAATCGAAGCAATTAGTTCCTCTGTGAACATGCAGTTTTATATTTGACGAATTTTCTGCATAAGTTTCAGTGATCACTTATGTTCTTATTTATCTTTTATTTTCTTCATCATAAGAAAGTGTATTGTAGACTTTCTTGAAACTCTTTCAATTGAATAAATTGATGTTACCGTTTCTTCATTATTCAAACCATAGGCGCTGATGCTTAGACCACTGAGATGATGTCATAAATGTTAGTTTCAAAAGAAAAATTTCGCTTCTGTTGTAATGTAATCAACATCCTTGTTCTTATAATAATTCACCTAACTCTTCTCTAAATCGGCATAACAGCACTGAAGTTTTTTTGTCTTGGCTGAATACATACTCTTCTATGGTATACTCAGAATTTTTATTTTTACGTATGATATACTCACAATAAAATATCGCAAAAATTAGTTCATTCTCATTTTTTTCATTCATGAAAAGCAATATATACATTTGTAGCCATTGAACATAATTCTCCTCTACATACAAAATCATCCCCGCGTGAAAAAAGTTTGCATGGCTCACGCATGGCAATAAACTTGGAAATATCTGGCTAAAGCATGGGTCATGCATGGAAATACACTTGGACATATCTGGCTAAAGCATGGGTCACGGCTGAATGGTAGCATAGCTAAAGCCTTGCTCGTGTCCGTCTTCCATGCTTAGGACACGCTAAACACAAATGAATATTTTCAAGAACATGTAAGGTTGCCAATAACCGACACATCTCTAAATGGTAAGTCCACTACCCGGGTGCATCAGAACGTGCACCAGGTCGTTCAAGACGTCATCTACGAGAACATTGAAAAAATCTAAATCGTGGCAGCAGCCAAAATAACTGACAATGGTGAGTCGGCGATCAGGATGCTCCGGATCGTGCACCAGGTCGTTCAAGACGTCATCTACGAGAACTTTTTCAAAATTTAAATTGCGGCAACAGCCAAACTAAATACCAAGGGTGAGTCGACGATCAGGATGCTCCGGATCGTGCACCAGGTCGTTCAAGACGTCATCTACGAAAACTTTTTCAAAATTTAAATTGCGGCAACAGCCAAAATAACTACCAATGGTGATTCGACGATCAGGATGCTCCGGATCGTGCACCAGGTTGGTTAAGACGTCATCTACGAGAACTTTTTCAAAATTTAAATTGCGGCAACAGCTAAAATAACTATCAATGGTAAGTCGACGATCAGGAGGCTCCGGATCGTGCACCAGGTCGTTCAAGACGTCGCATACGAGAACTTTTCCAGAATTTGAATTGTGGCAGCAGCCAAAATAAATACTAATGGTGAGTCGACGATCAGGATGCTCCGGATCGTGCACCAGGTCGTTCAAGACATCATCTACGAGAACTTTTCCAAAATTTGAATTGTGGCAGCAGCCAAAATAATTATCAATGGTGAGTCAACGATCATGATGCTCCGGATCATGCACCAGGTCGTTCAAGACGTCATCTACGAGAACTTTTTCAAAATTTAAATTGCGGCAACAGCCAAAATAACTACCAATAGTGAGTCGACGATCAGGATGCGCCAAGCCGTGCACCAGGTCGTTCAATACGTCATCTACGAGAACTTTTCCAAAATTTGAATTGTGGCAGCAGCCAAAATAACTAACAATGGTGAGTCGGCGATCAGGATGCTCCGGATCGTGCACCAGGTCGTTCAAGACGTCATCCACGAGAACTTTTTTAAAATTTAAATTGCGGCAACAGCCAAACTAAATACCAAGGGTGAGTCGACGATCAGGATGCTCCGGATCGTGCACCAGATCATCCAAGACGTCATCTACGAGAATATTGAAAAATATTAAATTATGGCAAC
>CAKNXH010062810.1:0-11292 GCA_932178445.1 Andricus quercusramuli
TGGAACGTTTTAAAGACGTTTGAAAGACATCCTGGTGCCCACTGGGTATTCACATATAACACATTAGCGAATTTTAAAGAATTTTCTCTTTTGTATCTCAGTGTATCGTCCAATTATAGTAAGTGCAGACGCATTTTAGTTAAATATTTCAAAACTATTGAAAAAAGAGTCAGTGGTTCCATGCCCAGAGGTAGGCCGTGAATTGGCAAATAACAACATATGAACTCCTGTCTAATTTTTTTTTTTTAGAGGAGTAAACTCGTAAAATGCTCATGCACCAACCACATTCAAACTTTGGGTACCGCGAGCCCAATATAGGCATCCCACGCGCATGCACTTAATATACATGCACGCGAGATGCACACACGGGCGCGCATCCCACAAGGAACGAAGGTGAGTGTGGGACTTACCAAACGGCACCTACCCACTAAACCTTAACTCCTTTCCCGCCAACCCTTGTCCGCGAAACCGCTTTCGCATTACTTCAAGGACGTGTGGGTAAGGCCACTAAGTAATGCTTCGACTTCCATCATACTAGGCCAGCTTGGCATTTCAACTTTGCACACCCAATCAAGATGCACGCATCGTCCTCAGCAGTGCGGTTGTACGGCACAACGGGCTCGTCGACCTTCGAACATCTTGGTTGGGTGCGATTCTTTAACTTGGTCGTCCTCGAGGTCTCCTCGATGAGGCTGCCTCTCGGAACGACCAACACCTCATAGTCCCGGGCAGATGATCCGTCCGGGATTTCTCCCCCTTTGCGGCGAAGAGGTAGCACTGCGGCGCACTTTTGCACTCCACAGCCCTATGGCCCTCCTTGCCGCATCTCCAACATGCTTTCGTGCGGTCTGGGCCATCGCAACCGGCTGCCATATGGCCAAAGCCTAGGCAGCGGTAGCACCAAACCCTTTCCGCCTTTTTATGTACACGAGAGGACACCCACCCCACCTTCAGGTGTCCTGTGCATACCAGTCTCGCAGCCAACTCCTTTGGCAGCTCCACGAAAGCCTTCAGGTAGCCCCTGAAGGGCCTTTTCGTGAGGCTGATGATGACCTTCACTTCTGCAACACCGAGGTCCAAGACCTCGATCACGGTGCGGGGTACAAGCTCGCGCACAGTACCCCCCCCCCCCCTCAAAACAACAGCCTCCCTCACGGCAGCCGAAAATCCGGCCCTGCCCTCCGCTCTAGGTCCGAGCTCCACGAGGAGCTCTCCGTTTCTGGTTTGCCTGACACTCCTGATTTTTACACCAAGGGCGTCCGGTTTCACCTTCTGCTTGAGGTCCTTGAGGACCTCGGCATAGCTTAGACCCTCCGTCGGTTTAATGAGAACCGCTTCGGGTCGTGCTCTCCTCTTCGGTTGCTTCTTCTTCTTCTTGGGTGCAGGTGTAGAAGCGATTCCTTCCACCTTCTCATCCTTTAGTGTCGAGGACGCCACGATGGTAGTGCGGGTCCTCTGTTCCTTCGACCTCTGTTTGATAACATTCGCCCCAAAGGGACTCGTTAAAAGCTCCCTTTGACGCTTCTCAGGTTGGGTGTTGGGAGTTGCAACAGATCCGGGTCATGGCTCTCGTTCGGGCAGCTCGACCAACATTTTCGATCAAATCTCTATGAAGACCTTCGCTCGTCAAAGAGTGATCGCGCAGTTCCTTCATAATTTTCTCCGCTCGTTGCAGCCCTTCCCTAATTGGAAGCCACATATTCCTTTTAGTGCTGCTGAAATCCACCATTTCTTTTATGGTGCCTCGTAACTCTTCAAAGAGACCATATGTCTCTGTGAGTTTGGCATCCATTTGTGCGATGTCCATCTTATTCACTGATGCTTCCACCTCCTCCGTCACGTCCAAAGGACCACCCAGCTCCTCGCATACGCCCCTGTCAAAGTACAGTTGGTTCCCCCCAAAATCCATGGAACCGGCACCGGCCACCGGGGCTTGCACCCGATCGGAACCGGCGGGGAGATTTCTACTCCCTTGGGGTATTGTGTTTTTGTCGTACCCGCTTATGACTGGTTTCTTGTTCGGGATTCCTTCCCCTAGCTGGTCTTTGTACACCCCGGGTATTTGATTTCCCCGGTACCACCCATATCTGGGAGGCGTTCCCCTATCCGCAACCTGGGGAGGCGGCCGATGGGGGACTAGCAACCCCACACGGGAACTCCTGTCTAATACAACGCTACTGAAAGCTGGTGACCTTCTAAGCATAAATCACCAACCAATTGAGACTCTCGGTCTCCATTCCCTGCTCCCCCCCCCCCCCCCTAGTAACAGAAGTATTGGTGGGACTGACGTTACAACTAGACTCTCCACCGTAAGACGAATAGCTACTCAACTTGAACATGATTGCGAATCACAGAACGAATTTCGCGCATAAAGGTGGTAGTTGGATATACAATCTAAACATGAATAATACAAAGAGTAAAATAGCCTCGGAATGCACTCAAACTTTGATTGATGAAAAGCATTTACACGGTAAACGTAAAGGTCGATCTACAGGCGATGAATGGAAACTGGGTGTTCGGAATGCTAGAGGAGTGAATGATCTTAAGTTAAGAGAACTACGAAAAAATATGCACGTAAGGAAACTAGATATTCTATGTGTACCTGAGACGAAGCAAAAGGGTTGCGAAAGTAGAAACATAGAAAATGGGGTGTCGAAAGGTGGTTACGAAATATGGCCAGGAGTAGGTAGTGAATCACGTATGCTAGTCAAGGAGTCGATTTAATTATGAATGAAGAAGCAAGACAGCACCTTAAAAATCATGGATATGTATCGCCTAGATTGCTGTGGATTAGAATATAATTAAGAACTTGAAAAACGGTAAGGCTGCTGGTGTAGACAGTATTAGCGCTGAAATGCTTAAATACGGTGACGAGTGCATACCTCACAGGTTGTGCGAATTAATAAATTTACTTATCGAGATGGGAGAAGTGCCAGACGATTGGATAAAAGCGATTATCGTCCCAATATACGAAAGAAAGGGAGATGAAAGCAACTGGAATAATTACAGAAGTATCAGGTTACTAAGTACCGCAAGTAAAATATACTCAAAAATACTGATTCGTAGGGTAATGGAAATCACAGAAGCGAAGATATGGGAAGTCCAAAGTGGATTTATGCCAGGAAGATCATGTACAGATCAGATATTTAACCTAAGACATGTCACAGAAAAAAAGCTTAAGAGTAGGAAAGAAAGTTTTTTGTGCTTTTATTGACCTAGAAAAAGCAATTGACAAGGTAAATAGAAGTAGACTTTGGGAAGTCCTTGAAGAGTACGGAGTCAATGGATGGTTCCTACAAGCGATAAAAACAATATATACAGATAGGCAAACGAGAGAAAGGGTAAATGGGAAACTGAGTTACTGGTTCGATATTATGCAAGGCGTGAAACAAGGATGCGTTATGTCCTCATGGCTATTAATCATATTTATAGATAAGTGTCTGAGAATGGCCCTCTTCGAAGAAGAAGGTTAGATCTCGGAACAGTGAAGGTACGTGGGTTAGCTTTCGCAGATGACATGATTGTTATGGCAGAATCAATCGAGGACTTACAACGAATGTTGAATAAACTTAACATAAGCATGAAGAACATGGGCCTCAAAATTAACGTAAATAAAACATAAATCATGGTGTTCGAGGGACAAACTGAGAAAATAATCTGCAAAATAGTCGTGAATGATGAGAGATGTATGTATATCTGGGTAGCCTATTCACTAGCGAAGGAAAAATAGTTGGGGAGTTAGATAGGCGCATAAATAAGGGTAAGCAGGTTATCGGTAGAGCAGGGTCCATGCTCAGAAATAAAAACGTATTTAAAAAGCTAAAATGGCCATACATAATTCTATATTCGTACCGACCGTACTATATGGTAGCGAGACATGTACCTGTCAACAGAACGACAGGAGTGAAATTAACGCGATTGGCATGAAACATCTGCGCACAATATGCGGGAAAACACTGATGGCTAAAGTCGGAAACGAGATAATCCTCAAAGAATGTGGTGCAAAAGAGACAATAGTTGACACATGGGAAAGGAATCAGCTAACATAAGACGGTTTGGTTATCTTGAAAGAATGAAAGATGAAGGAATGACTAAAAAAGTGTATAAAGGTAAACTAAATGGCAGAATGCCCAAAGGTAGACCGCCAAAAGAATGGTTAGAATCTGTGAACAGACATAAGAAGCCATAGAAACGCGAGCTTGCATGAAAAAATGCATGGACGTGCAGGAAGCTAGAGCTGTATGACAGGTCAGAAAAGTGTGGCGACAAATAGTTTGTAAACAGAGTGACAATAGAGTGAATGTTGCCTGAAACAAAGACCTTGGATACTAATGGGCCCAAGTGGGGAACGACACACAACAATTTTGTGAGGTTCTTTACTTTGGGTGATCGCTTGAGATATTGATCAGCATCCTGGGTCGGAGCAGTGTTGCGGAATGAACGTGTCATTTAAATAAATAACACGAGCACTCCCGATCAATCTAAAATATCTATACCTAACACCTATATACCTATCAATAGGCCTCTCTCGGATGTAGGCCATGGTTCAGTTGGGAGTGGCAATAGGAACAAACTTAGGCGACGAACTGGCAATGGCCCCGGACAAACGCGAGAACATGGATTGAAATGGTTCGACTAACTCAGGAGGGACTTCCTTACCTGTTGGCAAAAAAGCTCACCGGCGCAAGGAGGATTCATGAAGAGGTTACCTGATCAGGTATCCTTCTTGCGAAAAAACGGATATGAATCTCTTTATCAACAAGAAGAGGAGCAACATCCTCCAGCGAACATTACACTCGTTCCAGCAAGGCCACCTTTGCTGATAGCCGATAATGCCAACATGAGAAGTAGGAGATCTATCCACCAAAAAGTCTTCCTTAGGATGGACAAATTACCTGAAGCTAATACCGCTCACGCCGATTTGCTCCCCGAAGATGTTAATCTCTGGAATCTGAACTGTGTAGTTTACGAGAAGGCGGTCTCCCTGCTTACCGACAATAGGAGTAGCGATACTTCAGTACGTCTGAGTAAGACTCGCGAGCGTATTGCACAGCTTCAGTGCAAAATTGTAACGGCGAGACGGCATGCATCAAATGTTCAGTGCGTGATTAGCTACATAACATAAAATGAAAAGTTCACTCCAAAAGTTAGGGCACTTGCTCGAAACTTAAGGAAAGCAAATCATACACTGAACAAGTGTAAACTGTTGACCATCAAGCAGCACTGGACGCAAAAAATAAGATCTCTTTCAACAGCGAAACAGCGCCTTGAACGGGGAGTTAAGTGGATTCAGGAAAATTCCACCTTTTCTACTCATCCTTCCCGTCGCGTCGGTTTAATAAAGCGTCACGTGCCGTCAAAAATCCGCCTAGTCGAGAAGAGATTCAAGTCTTCTGGGAGCAAGTATATGGAGATACTTATCAGCTAAATGAAGACGCTTCTGATATATCACTCTTTCTTAAAATTTGCAAAGGCAAAGGTTACAAAGTCTATGGGAAGAGTGTCCACTAATTTCTGCTGAAGAAGCGAAGAAAGTTATCGCTAGAACTGAGATTTTTTCAGCGCCAGGGCACGATGAAATCAACAACTTTTGGTGGAACAAGTTTACTTCTACGCACCAACATCTAGCTCGTATATTTACTAATTTCTTAAACGGAGAATAACCCGTCCCGCAGTGGCTAGTGGAAGGACGCACGGTATTGATCCCTAAGACCGGAGATTTGTCAAGTCCAAAGAACTACAGGCCCATAGCTTGTTTAAACACCAGCTACAAGCTATTCACTGGCATTCTCAAAAAGAGGATATTAACATCTATCGAGCCAATATGGAGTGTAATAGTTGAACAACGTGGATGCAAGAAAGGGCTCGCAGGTTGCAGGGAGAACCTGTTAATAGACTGGTGTATCACCCATGACTCGATCAGGTATCGACGCAATCTGTCCATGGCTTGGATAGACTACCGCAAGGCATTCGATAACACGAACCATGAGCTACTTATTAAGCTCCTTGAGTGAATGGCAGTGCATCCAAAAATAGTGAGATGCATAAAAGAGCTTATGCTGTTGTGGCGGACATGATTTGTCATAACATCTGACAAAAGACAAGTGACTACAAGCTATGTCACATATAAGAAGAGGGTCTGCCAAGGAGACTCTCTAAATCCGATACTTTTCTGCATCTCCCGCTTGCCTCTATCTATTGTGCTCCGAGGCAAAAGCTCTGGATACCTATGTGGCTCGCTGAATGGAAGAGAATATACGGTCAAACAACTTTTATACATGGACGACCTTAAACTCTTTGCTTCCTCGAAAGAGGACCTTGACATTCTTGTCGAGGCAGTAAATAGGTATTATAGAGCGATTGGCATGAGCTACGGACTAGACAAGTGTGGCTGCGTGCACCTACACCAAGGAAGACTAGAAACTACATCATCGCGTGACGATCAGGATGTTCAACTCATAGGCGGAAATACCATTTAAAATCTTGGTATTGGAGAAACATATACATATTGAGGAGTTCCATCTTTGAGAAACGTAACATATCGCAAATCGATAAACAAGCTATATAGTTTACCGATATAGTAAATAATATGCGGTAAACCCTCCTCGAATTACCACCAAGAGCGGAGCGCACAGGTAGCACGGGTGACACCGGAGTGGAGACTTACCTGGCTACGACAGGGGTGAGCTATCAAATAGCCACTCCCAAATGATGGGTTGGATAGAGCTCCAGCTATGAGAGAATAACTGCGCTTACCCCTTAGAGAAACTATTAGGTTTCTGAATTAGATGCGCGTTGCGATTTTCTCTACTCAGTTTTTAGGATTGATAGAAAGGACGTGTAGTCCAAAAAGAATCTCACTCCAAGTAAGAGAGGATTCTTTCATATTTAGAATTGTACGTGCAAATATAGGTGCTTACATAACAGTTGTGTTATCTTGTCAGACGGCCATACGATAAGGTATATCTATATACAATTATCGGTTTTCCGTACCACGCGTTTGCCAGCTGTGAGGGGACCACTAACGTCACGGAGCTTTAAATGTTTCCAGGTATTTCGCGTCATTTACCAAGAAAATAGTCGGGAATTCGTCGTAGGGAAATACCTACCGAAATTTAAATATAAAGTGGGATTTAGGTCCTATGAATGAAAATAGTATTGCTTAACGTATTCTGTCTTTTCTCTCTATGAGAATGGCTCATTGAGATACAGATTTTTCTTTTCAATTAAATTCTCGAATACTGTAAAATGTGGTTATAGGTAGAAATGACCGAATTAATATAAGCAGTTGTATCCTGCTAGGAGATTTGTGTGTAAATTCTTCCAGTAGATTCAAGTAGGGAAAAGGTGATTCTGCTGAGCAGAGTCACCCATTGTGTCACGGGTCGTAATGATGACAAATAGTGATTTCAAATATCTCATTAGAGATTGGGTTTATAATCCAGTATCACTACACTGAATTTTCCTGTGACTCAATATATTTACCCTCTTGTCAAGATAAAGAAAGCATACGATCTTGTTGCGATGACAATAACGCTTTAATATCTTGGAATACCGCAAGCGGACACCCAAAATGTGCGTAAGTTGAAAACGGCCCTTGGAAAAGGGTATCGCCAAATTCTCAGGAAAATTTGGGCTTCCGAATTATCTGGAAAGAATAATATCCAGGCGACCAATATGCTGGTCGCCCCTATACTGCTCTACACGTTTGGTGCAGTAAAATCGAACGTCGGTGAGTTGAAGCAACTCGACCGAAGGGCACGCAACATGATGACAATACATCGAAGTCTTTATCCTAGATCTTCCGTACCTCGAGTATATCTCCCTCGAGATGAAGGGGGTAGAGGCTTGCTAAGCTTAGAGTGTCTTCATCGAAGAACAGTTCTGGCTACAGCCTGCTCAGTTCTAAAAAGCACAGATTCCCTTATGCGACTCGTACACCAACATAAAGTCGCCAATGCTGCGTCGTTTCTATACCGTGCCGCTGATAGGGCCGCAGAGGAGCTTGACCTGCCATTTTATTCCAGCGACACTACACATGGCCAAGCATCACTAGCACCTCTGGTGCTCAAAATTCGTATACAGGAAGCAGAGCATATGCTTCTACTTAGAGAACATGCTGACAAGCCCCTTCATGGTAAATTCTACGGCATCGTACGTAGAGAAGAGCTCTCGATGGGTCTGTCCAACATGTTTCTCAAGTCTGCTGGATTGAGATCAGAGACTGAGGGATTTCTTTTTGCCTGTCAAGACGACGTTATAGACACCGTAGTTTACCGCGAGCGCATAATGAATGTAGATGTAAGCGATAACAACTGCCGAGCTTGCAAGCAAGAGCCAGAAACAGTTGGACATGTTCTCAGTGGATGCTCTAAATATGTACGCTACGGGTACATAGCGAGACACAATGCGTCTCTAAAGTGTTATATTACCATCTTAGGCATTTCTATGGTGTTGATCTATTGCCCGTCTTGCCAAACGCCTAGGGGGAAACTCGAGTCCGTTGTGGAGAATGATCAGTGTAAGATCTACTGAAATTTCTCATTCTCCACCACTCAACGTATCAGTGCTACGAAGCCTGATATTGTCTTGCAAGATCTGAAGAACAAGATCATTTATGTGATTGAATTCAGGATGAGGTGTGGGTGTATGGAGGGTTTCAATAGGTTCTGGCTCCCTCGGGAGAAGCGGATATGTGAACTGTGTGGAAAGGGGGATGCAAGAGTGGAGCACTGGTTGGAGGAATGCGTGGAGGTGGAAAGAAGTGAGATAAGCATGGAGGCACTGTTGCATGAAAAGGGGGAAAAAAGGGCAGTAGCATGGGTGAAGGGAGTGTTGGGTAAACTGGAGATGAAGAGAAGGAAGGAGGAAGAGGAATGGAGACGGAAAGATTGTAAATAGGAGAGAAAGTAGATATAAGTAACATGTAAATATTGTAAATAGTAGATAAGTAGTAGGTAATAGAGCGAAAACAGAGGTTGGCAAGCGAGGCAATGTGAAAAAGTAGGGACATGCGTGCGAGGCGAGGCAAAGCGAGGAAGGGAAGGCGATAAAAGCGTGCGACTTAGAGATAAGGAATGGATGGATGTTAGTCTTTAAGGGTTAGTTTTTAAGAAAATTCTGTAAAAATGGAAGTGTAAGCAAGTCAATTTTTTAAGGCCAGCAGGCTGAAAAATAAACGTTTATCTATCTATGTGATTGAATTCTCGGCACCAGCTGATGGTAATATCACGGCAAAAGAGGGAGAAAAACGGACGAAATATCAAGCACTTCTTTTCGAGCTGAATAGGCTGTACCAAGGCTACAAAGACCGTCTACAAAGATCTCCTCATCAGGGTATAATTTTATAGGATGCTGCAAACACATTCATCTATCATATGCTTAATATTAGTGGTGTATGTACATATGAGACTGAAGTTTCTTATCATACTCTTATTTACATTATTGTAATTTTTTCTCTTGGACGAATTTTAAACTTTAAATCTTCGGTATGCGTGTCAATCCCTAATATTTCGGAAATCTTTCATGCCAATTAATACGAAATTTTTCTCTATTTTTTATATTTGTGAATTTAAGATCTAATCTGTTTCGTAAATCAAAAAATTTTTTTTTGGAAAAGCTCCATAGTTGTTGAATTTTGTGAGAAAGGTTTTCTGAGATTCAATTTGATTGAGTTTTCAACTCGACACGTAGAAATATTTGATCTTTTTAACCCGACTATCATTCCCATCAATGCCTGAGCTCCAAAGTCTGTCAATTTCTGCGAAATTCATGATGATATGTTACAATTTCTAAGAAAATTCAGTTTCCCAGGCGGAAATATTATATATAGTTTATATATAGTGTGAAGTATTATATATAATATTCGTTTGTTTTATACATTTTTTATATAAAACAAATAAATATTATATATAATACTTCACACTACACATAAACTATACATAATATTTCCGCCTGGGTTCACACAGGTATCAAAATAATAAAAGAGAACAAAGACTTATCCTTCTGTAGTCATGTCCTGTTTTCCATTGTGAAAGGGACAAAGAAAAATTGGTTCAATCCTTTAGAAACCTCATAAGGAATCCATCGGCACAACACCAATTTTTATAGTCACAATCGCCATAAGAATGTTAATGGATGATAAAAAAAATTTCAATATATTTTTATTTTTATAAAAAATGAAAAAAAAATCAATACCTTCTGATTATGATGAGAATGTAAAAATTTATTTTTAAATAACTTTAAATTTCGAAATTCAAAACCCGTCAAATGGAATGGAATTTTTTGGAAAATTCAGAAAGGTTAATTCAAAAAATTTGTAATATTTTTTCATTCATTGCAATTTCAAAGTTACAATTTAGCTTCACCTTATAATCTCACGGAATTTTTTGGTAATATTTTATTTTGCACATACTTCTTAAAAATTGGTTATGACGATACTTTAAACTTTCATCTAGAGCGACTGAACCGTACTGGGTCACCCTGAATACTGATAATCATATCAAAAAAGGAAAAAACCCAACCTCTTTCATTGTACATCCCTTCATACAAAAGAGAGTTTCTACAGTCGTAAAAACCACATGTTGGAGAAATTCCTCTGAAACTGGTCCTTCAAATATTTTCCCCATTTTTGAAAACGCAATTATCCCAGTGACATAGTACTAAATGAATCAATCTATTTAATTGAAGGGCGGAAAAAATATAGGGGGTAAGTGCCACTTTTTTCGAAAATGAGATTTTTGCATTTTCGAATAGTCTTGTTAAAGGCCGTCACTACTGCGTTAAGGAAATATACCAATTTATACCAATTTCTTTTCTTTTCATAGCTGTCTAAAAACGGTCGGGAAGGTAACTCCACGGTAGTGGAAATTCTATTGGAGGTAACTCCTCATGGTGCCCTATGGAAATTTCGCGTTTTATAACGGAATGGGTGGGTACGCTCGAAATCTATGGGACTGAGGTTCCATATATTGGTGTTACATGATACTAAAGCGCACGGGGGTGAAGCCAGCATCGGAACTTCCGCTAGCAAATCTGACTTCCGGCCCAGTTCGATCTGGGGTCCTTTCTAGGGATTTTAAAAACGTTCAGTTTGCGAAAATGTAGTGACTTTTGAAATCGTTAGTATGGTAGCACAGGAACATACAGGTCACATTGGTCTGTAAGGCTGTTACTGTAAGGATATGCAACAGGTCTAGAATTCTCTGATGCAACTAATATAGAACAGAGTGATGGAACTGTTATGTCACTGGAATGTCACACGTGTTTCAAGAAAGGAACATACAGGTCACA
>CAKNXH010062810.1:11302-31687 GCA_932178445.1 Andricus quercusramuli
TACAGGTCACATTTTTCTGTAACGCTGTTACTGTAAGGATATGTAACGGATCTAGAATTCTCTGATGTAACTCATATAGAACCGAGTGATGGAACTGTTATGTCACTAGAATATCACACGTGTTCCAAGAGCGGAACAGAAAGGACACATAAGAAGTTTAAGAAGAACTTGAAAAAAAATTACTTTTAAAACATTTTTATTTCTCTCAATCCGACTTGGAACCTTTTACCAGCGAGTGCAAAAAAGGCTTCGGGGTTGTCAAAAGGCTTCAGAATCATTAGCTTCGGAGTTGTTATTTGCAATTTTTAAGTGATATAAGATACACCATTTAAAAAAAAATACCAACTTTGAGAAAGTGTGTTTGAAAAGTGATACTTCGAATTGTATGGAAATTTTTGCTTGAAAAAAAATTATTTTGCGTTTGTACCTCTTTTTTTGGGGAGGCTTCGGAGTGGTTATTTAGGTTAACCGATAGTTTTTCCCGTGTTCTCAGACGACTTACGAGAATTTAATCAATTTTGGGATTCTGTACACGTCATGTAGTTTTACAATTTGATGAAAACTACCTATTTTCAATAATTATAATCGATTACAATACGAATTATCATCATATATTAAAAAAAAGTACCCAAGGCCAATATTTAAAAAAATATTTTGCCAGTTCTGTCACATTTCAAGTATGTGAATCTGTACGGAGGAACACTGTAGGATGGGTGAAAACTGACTACTTAATTACAAAAATGGTATGCCCAACTGTAATTTTTTTGGTACTTTTTCTTTATGGACTAATAAAGTAGGCCACCATATGTGCTTTCATCTCCTTAGTATGTCAAAAATGTTATAGGATCATCCAATAAGCATCAAGGGACATACAAATTGAAATCTATTTGAAAATCACCCATACAATAATTATTAATAATCAATATTATCTCTATTATAAATTGAATTATTATTATATATTGCCGTGACTTTTGTGTCATTATCGTGATTATTATCGTGATTAATAGTACATATTATCGTGTCTAATATCATATATATATATATATATATATATATATATGAGGGTGGCCAAAAAACGCTTTTCTAGCTACAGAGAAAGTCCTCCCCGCAAATGTTTCCATTTGCGGAGAAAAAAAATCCCTATTTTTTTCGAAATTCGAATATTAACACGTGCCAGCAAGCACTTCAAAATCCCATTTAATAGACATGGGAAAATTTTGGATTTTCGAAAAATTGAACTCATACTTGAGGGTTTGATCGAAACTTGCCAAAATTTTTATGGATTGAGAAGGAGTACCTATGAAATGAAAGCATACTTATAACTTTTATTTTTAACCCACCCTTACCCCGCACAGCACCCCAAATATGACCCAAAAAAAAAACTACATTTTTACGTATTATTGTTACTTTTTAGCCATTTCCGTCGTCTTTTTCATACAAATAATTATTAATGAACAACTTGAACATTTCCCATGACTTTTTAAACAATTTTTAATAGTTTGAACTATTTTAACTTATTTAAACAATTATTCATTCCCAATAAATGTAAAAAATAATCGTATTTTCTGATTGAAATGTAATAGCTTGTCATTGTTTGGAATAGTGATTGAAAAAAAAACATAATGTCATTATTTAAACAATGAATTATTGTTTATTCACAACATGTCTAAAAATTGAACCAGAGATGTCCAGTTTTTTCTCAAATTGGTATCCTATGCTACTTTTTGTTAAATAATTATATAATTTTGATACATATCTTTTAATGTTTAATAAATTTCTATTTGTTCAAACAATTTTGATTTGCTTAAGCAGTTACTTCCGATAACTTTAAAAAAATAAAACAAAATACACATAATCATTTTTCTGACTTTATAGTGTACAGAAAGAATATATATTAACCATTTTTCATTCTTTATACAAATATAATTTGTTTGAAGAATTTGTTTCCAAAAATATTATTTAAATCGTATTTTCTGAATTGAACATAAGATTGAATGATTTCGAGGTGTAGTAAATTCTGTTAAAAACGTCGTGTTCTTGTTTGAGCAATTTTTATTAGTTCAAGCAGTTTTCTATTGAAAAATGTGGGTCAGTAATATAAAATATTAAACATGGAATTATCTTCGTAAATATATTTTAATATATATTTTTTCTGTCTTCCAGTATGTCAGATTGATATTCATAAGACTTTCAAATGCTATAATGAAATATAATCTAAATCCATTTCATACACTGAGAAAAATGAATAGCTGGGGCTACTACCTTTTTATTAGTAAAGCATTCATTGGTTCTTACAACTGTTCAGATAGTAACGCCAACTAATCAAGTAGACGGTTTAGGAAGCCGTTTGTAGTGCTCGTGACTAGTTGACATTAGTAACGTTTTAGTAGTCAGAGTTACTAATAAATTAGTCATCTGTACTATTAATTGATTTCTCTGACAAATTAAAGTAGGTGGCATAACTATTTTATTTTCTACCTTGGTTGGTACGATTGAGAATGCGACAAAGGTACCAACATACATGCAGTAAAACGAGGGAGAACGTTTAGACATGGCCGCCATAACTCGTTGCTCTCTTGATATTTCGTTAATCATTTATTGATGGAAGTATCAGAAGTATTGCAAAGTTTAGGCTTCAGGGATTATATCGAAGTATTTGAAGGTATGTATAAGAAATTGAAAAATCAAATGAGTTTTGAGTTTTATTACTGGAAATCCTAACCTACAAAGTGCATCTGCAATTATAAAGATCCCAGTGGGCATAGGGAGATCTTTTTTTAGAACGTCTTATCAGCTGAACTGACATCAGCGTCCTTAAGATGTCCCAAAAAAAGATGCCCGCGTGCCGACTGTGATCTTTTTAACTCAGATTTCGATAGTCTAGTGACAAAGATTTTAATTACTCTCTGTAACGAAAAGAAAATAGTTATACCTACAAGTTTGTTAGTAGACATGACAAACTATATTAGTAAGTGCAACTACCTACAGACAGTCGTTTTGACAAACTGAAATAGTTAGTCTACCTAATTAAATAGTAACGGCAACTACTCGTGCTCGAACTAACAAAAATAGTTCTCACAACTAACTTAATAGCAGTACCATTATTTACTAACTAAAATAGTTATCCCAACAGTTTTATTAGTTTTCCCAACTAATCTTTTTTTTCAGTGTATGCAGTCTAATTATGAAGAAATATGAAGAAAGCAATGATGAATACACTTTTATATTTTATTATGACTTTGATGATTTATTTAATAATGCGCCAAAGAAGATGTAAACCATCCATACTCAATTTGAGAAAAAAAAACAATAATTAATTTTATAAATAATAACATAAAGTTTTTAGCAGAATTTATTACTCCTCGAAATCATTGAATATTATGTTTAATTCAGAAAATACGATTTAAAAAATATTTTTGGAAAAGTAATTGTTTACACAAATTATATTTGTTTAAAAAATTTAAAAATGATTTATATATTCTTTCTATACACTATACAGTCAGAAAAATAATTGTATGTATTTAACTTAATTTAATTTTTTTAAAGTTATCGAAAAAAACTGCTTAAGGAAATCAAAATTGTTTAAACAAATAGACATTTATCAAACATTAAATGAATGTATCAAAATTATATAATTATTTAACAAAAAGTAGCATAGGATACCAAGTTGACAAAAAACTGAACATCTCTGGGTCAATTTTTAGAAATGTTGAGAATAAACAATAAGTAGTTGTTTAAATAATTACCTAATGTTTTCAAAAAATATTATTACTCCAAACAATGACAAAATATTAAATTTCAATCAGAAAATATAAATATCAGAAATATTCAAATTGTCCATTAGTAATTATTTGTATGAAAAAGACGCGGGAACTTGCTAAAAAGTAGCAATAATACTTAAAAATGTAGTTTTTTGATTTTGGCGTCATATTTGGGGCGCTGGGGGGGGGGGGGGGAAGGGGGGGGGAAAAAAAAAATTTTATTATTCCCCGAAAACGAAACTTTTTTGGGGGGGGGGGGACTTGCCCTTTAGGGTGAAAAAAATGTTTGCAATGCATTTTTGGACCACCCTAATATATATATTAGGGTGGGCCAAAAAAACTTTTTATTTTTTTTCCTTAGATACCATGAAAATATTGTCAGAAATGACGAAAAAAGAAATCTGGTGAAGCTTGAGCTCTGAATATTAATATTAAGAGGTGGCGATTTGTGATTTTTGATTTCCCATTTAAATAACACAGGAATTTTTTACATTCTTTTTTTGATTTTCAATGCGTTTGGATGAATAATTGTCTAGTGAGAACAAAAAATTATTCTTGTAGAGAATTTAACGATCTACAAAAAATGTCTGATATGATTTTTTGCTAAGTCGACTCATTCAAAAGTTATGGCAGATTGAAAATTAAAAAAATACTTTTTCATTGAATTTTCATCAGACTTTTGATCTCAAAGAGCTCAAAAGCATTGAACTGCTTTATTTTTGAGCTCAGAGAGCTGAAAATAACATAAAAAATGAATTTTTGAGCTCGAAGAGCTCAAAAACATCGCAACCAGCGGCTAAATTGCAAACCTTCAATGACTGAAATTAGCGGGAAGTTGCAGGGATGGCCTTTAGGTCAACCGTTTTCCAAATTTTTTTTTTTAAGTCATTATTCAGGTAAAGTTCAGATTTTTTTTTTTTAATTAAGTTTCATAAAATTGGTTTTTCTTAAGATATTTTGTAAAAATGTTATTGTTTTACCAAAAAAATTCGATTAGTTTTACGCAAAATAAGATATTTCATGTTTTTGAGCCATTATTTTGTGATAGAATATAAAAAATTGTAAAAATTATCTTTTACGATTTAGAGTTGGACTTCAACCTCGAATAACTTTTGAAAGAGTCGACTTAGCAAAAAATCATATCCGACATTTTTCGTTGATCATTAAATTCTCTACAAGAATAAGGTTTCGTTTTCACTAGACAATTATTCGTTCAAACGCATTAGAAATCGAAATTTTTTTTTTTTTAATTTCTGTGTTATTTAAATGGGGAATAAAAAATCACAAATCGCCACCTCGTAATATTAATATTCAGAGCTCAAGCTTCACCAGATTTCCTTTTTCGTCATTTCTGACTATATTTTCATGGTATCTGAAGAAAAAAAATTAAAAGTTTTTTTTGGCCCACCCTAATATATATATAATTAAAAAAAAGTTAAACAACCACCGCAGGGTACCACTAAGAGCAACTGCCATCTAAAAAGAAAATGTCAATAGCCCCCAGTAGAACCGCGGTAAAATACACCTATGGCCACGTCTCACATCCGCGAGATGGGTGGTCACAGGGCACGACGAAATCACAACGACAGGCCGGCGAAACCCTCGTGTGTCTTGAGGACACGGAGCGACCCAAGGATGACAGCTTTCTGCATCCATCTCGCAAGTGGTTTGGCATATTTTTGGCACGCGGGTATGGCTTTAAGATTACGAACCAGTGATAATTTAGCACCTCCGAGAACACCTATCACAAGGACAATTACTCGTACCGAATATTTTGGGTACAGTCGTTGCAGCTCTCTTTTGAGGTCTTGATACCTCTCCTCTATTTCTTTCTCCTTTGCAGTGATGTTGTATTCGGACGGAGCCGAGATTTCGATTACGAATATCGTTCGTTTCTCGAAGTCTTTGAGAACAATGTCAAGCCTCGAGTGCGCAACGGAGACTGCTGCCCGAAAATCGTAGTTCCAGAAAATCTGGCACTTCTCGTTTCGGACAATTGACTCTATATCCCTTGGAGCGTTCGGCAGGGCAGGGTCGTGACCAACACCGTAAGAGCGACAAAGGTGGTAATAAAGTGCTCTTAGGGCCGCATTATGTCTATAGATATACGTTGTTCCTGCGTGGGTCGGACACCCCGATAGTATGTGTTGTAGGTACTCAGCGTGTGCATGACACGCTCTGCACCTATCACTGGGAACTTCTTGACATAAAATGCGGGCGCGTTATGCTAAGGTGGAAATTACACCGTCCTGGCATGCGAAAATAAAGCCCTCTGTACCTGAATTGAGCCCTGATGATTTGAGGAGAGCAAAAGTTTGCTCCTTCGACAAGGACTGTTTTTCTACATTTCTGTGGAAGTTTCCGTGCATATGCTTGTCGAGTAGCTCTTGGTGGAATTTTCCAACCTCTGCTTTCTTTACATTCGCTTCTAGATGTGAAGCATCTAGCTGGAGTAATGCCAAGGGTCTCGGCAGCTCGCTCCGCGGCTTTGTAAAGGAACGCTCATTCGCCAATCATCTCGTGGTTTCTGACCATCTTTAAGAGAGGATCTCTGCCATTCGCAACGATGTAAGCTGTACTTAAAACAATTCGGTTATGAAGACACTGGAGATTCAGAAGTCCGCGTCCGCCTTTATGGCGTGAAATGTATAATCGCGGAACTGACGAATTGATATGCAAGCTTTTATGCATATGCATGATCTTACGCGTGGTGACATCAAGGGCCTTAAGCTCGTTCTTCGTCCATTGAACCATCCCAAACGAGTAGAGTAGAACCGGAACGGCAAGCATGTTAGTCGCAGATACCTTGTTCAACGCCGACAGATTGGAAGACCAAATCTGTCGAAGAAGATGCTTGTATCTGCTTCGGAGAGACTCCTTCACTGATGTTACGTCTTGAATGTGGCTTTGAGGCACGCCCAGGTATGTATAGGTCTCTCCAGTGTTAGGATGTCTAATAGCACTTATATCCACAAGCTCAGGGTCCTTGGGAACTCCAGTAATCTTTCCTTTCTTCAAATGAATTTTGGCACACTTGTTTAAACCAAAGTCCATCCCAATCTTCCCTGTGTAGTTCTTGACGATATTTATAGCAGTTTGAAGTTTGCTTTTACCAGCGGCATAGATCTTCAGGTCATCCATATAAAATACATGAGTGACCTGACGCTCACGCTGATTAGTGTCGCCAGAGAGGTATCCAGGAGAATTTCGTAGTGCGAGAGATAGAGGCAGAAGTGTGATGCAAAAAAGCAAAGGGCTCATACTATCCCCTTGAAAGACGCACCTCTGGAAGGTGACCTTGTTCGTCGTCAGACGATGATTCCTAGATGAGGTGGTAAATCTAGTTTTCCAAAGAGGCACCAACGTCTCTGTGCACCTCACTATGTGTGGATGTACCTTCAAGCTTTCCAACAGACAGGTGATAATTCTATGAGAGGTTGAATCGAAGGCTTTCCGGTAGTCAATCCAGGCCATTGACAGGAAGCGCTGATGGACGGCAGCGTCTTTACAGACACACCTGTCAATTAGCAGGTTCTCTCGACAGCCTGCTACACCTTTTTTCGAAAATCGTTGTTCGTACATCTCTCGCCATACAGGCTCAATTCGTCGAACGATCCTGTTGTTTAGGACAGCTGTAAAGATCTTATACAGTGTGTTTAAACAAATTATTGGCCTGTAATTCTCTGGTCTGGACAAGTTGCCTTTTTTCGGTAGGAGTATAGTGCGTCCCAACACCAGCCACTGCGGAATGGGCGTCTCCGACTTTTAATATGAGGTGAATATGCGGGCCAAATGTTGGTGTATAGAAGTAAACTTCTTCCATCAAAAGTTCTTGATACAATCTGGTCCAGCACCGGAAAAGTTCTTAGTGCCTCTAAGTGCTTTTTTCACCTCTTCGGCAGTGACTGATGGGCACTCCTCCTCAGATTTTATGAGGCTGTCGTAAAACTCTTCGAAGCGGATGATATTGTCAGTATCTTCTTTCAACTCTAGTGTTTTCGGGATCTTGTACACCTCTCTCCAAAAAGTCTCTACCTCCTTGGGCTTGGTTGGATTTTTTACAAAAACAGGGGGATCACTGAAGAGGCGTGATGGGTCAGCAAGAAACTGTTGTTTCTCCCTGTTCCATCTCTCCCTCTTCTGTATCCTCCTCCTTGCGTCAGATAAAAGCCTTATTTTGTCAACAATATGCTGCTTGATTGTCAGCAGCTTTGACTTGTTCAGTGTGTGATTCAAGGTCCTTAGTTCTTGGGCAAACATTCGAACCCTTTCCGTGAACGGTCTACCAGATGTTATGTAGTCAATCACACATTGAACACGGGACGCATTCTGTCTTGCCCATCCAATTTTCTTGTTCACTTGATGCAAGCGTCGTCTGGTCTTCTGATCCATGGTCGGTTTCGGCCTTCGATTTGAATCAGCCAAAGCTTTCGCAGCACCATAAACTGAGAAATTGATGGTCCAGAGGTCGGACTCTTGCGATATATATATATATATATTATAACGGTATTTTTGCTGATAAATTAGATTTGATATTTTTAATTGACACTTGGACTCAGAATGAGTCCAAGAGATGCTTGAAGGGCGCCAGATAGTTTTAAGTATTCAAAACTACCAAAATCATTATTAAGCTTTTCCAATTACGCGTGGTGTGCCCGATAACTCCAGTAGAGTGGCGGAGTAAGGGTATGACACAGTGAGAGGTTAAATAAGCAGAATCAGTATATCAAATATGGAAAGATTAATATAATTACTGATGAAAATACTAGGTTCGACACTCATTTTCACAGAGTGGTCCGAGTGACCACTTGACCTTTTAGGTTAATAACCATAATCTAATGACCTCTCAGAATTTTACCGCACGAGCGGGGGCCCCGGATGCTTCAAACTATATCACAATTCTATATATTTCATCATGAGCGCGAGTAAGAAACAAGAGAAAAATATGACCTTGTCCGAGGTCAGCAACTAACAAATTTCAACGGCGTGTGTCTACCACTTCGACACACGACGTTGAAACGCGACAAGTTAAACTTTACAAGAGAGAATTAAACGGGCAACCCACCTGGCAGCGTCCGTCCTCCTCGATAACGCCCTCTCATCTCTCCTTAATTTGGTTATTTTTGGTTCCGGTTTTTAGCACGATTCCTGTTTTTCGTGTAGCCACGAGGTACCCACTTCGAGCTTGGAGTTACGAATAACAATTTTAAGAGTGGCGTCTCCGTTCTCCCTCTCATAGGAGTCGGGGCGCCACCCGAGTATGAGCGTCGAACTATAGAGTGAGAGGACGAGCGAATGAACAAGGACAACCGCCAAGTTCGTAACCCCGCTACGTGGTGGCGCACAGTCCACCTGCGTTATCTGCCACGCAAGCCTTCACCGCCTGCGCTAGTTGAGGGTCCAGGGTGGGGCTGGCTCAGGTCAGCACGCAGATTCTCCATGGCCGCTTGCTTCCAATTTTTCCGAGCGCTCTTGCACGTATGGGAATCCCGTCCACTACGCATGCGCCAGGAAAATCTCCTCTTCTTAGTCCTTGGCGACAGCAGACCCCCAATGCAGCCAACCTCGTGTAATCTGACAGTTGTTGTTATTGTTGTGTGGGGGGTGGTTAATCCACCCTTCCACCCGAGATGAATATGAAATAAACAAGGAAAATAAAAGAAATTAAAATAAAATAACATAAAATATAATAAGACTCTTGGAACCCGTGGTCTAGCAATTTGTGGTTCTGGTCAGATGACCTAACCTCCCTAGATTGACAGGTGATGTTTAGTTGTATAAAAGTCAAGGTGAGTTTATACAAAATAAAAATCAAATTAGTTATGAATTCCCCATCATTAAATGTTATTATGATTCTTAAGATTCCAACAAACTATTATTCTTTGAACTACTAGCCGTGGAACTCTTATATTCCCGGCTAGTAGAGTACTGTTCGCCGACAGTCCGTGGGTTTGATTCGTGATTCCAAACTCATAGCCCTTAAAAATGATTATTTTTACGCTAATTTTCAGAGATTTAGATGTCTTTGTGCGGGGTACAGAATACCCCGTCACAACTCCCCCCTCACAAGATTCGGCCCACTGGGGCGAATACCAGGTAGGTGCCCGCATCTCTCCGTCTTGATGAAAATTGCAAAAAAAAATAAAAATGGTTGAAATTGGTTAATTGCCAGACCTCGGGTTACGTACACCATCAAACACAGGTGTATCCAAGTATGAACCGAAACGAGAAAAATAAAAGAAAGTTCTTATAGTAAATGAGTGAAAAAAGAATCGTTCTGAGTGACCAGTTGAATTAAGTGGATCCGATCTATTGCCGGTTCGGTGTGGTCGATACTCTTCTAGTCCTATCTTACTTAATTTAATCAACAATTGCTTATTCTAATATTCTTATGAATTTAATTATCTTATAGTACTTCAGGGTAATTACTTAGTTATCTTAAGTTTACTGATGCAAATAAAACAAATGCAGAGGATTAATGGGAAAAAGACTTTTATTTTATGGGGCTCGGCCCCTACACCCGGCTCACTCCTGGCCTCTATCTCCGCTGGGGTTCGTTCCAGCGGGGGCACTGGTGCCACTTGTGGTCAGTGCTCCCGCACTTACCACAACGCCCCTTGTTTTCTCTTGTTTTTCCCTACATCGTGTGTTTGCGCTTCCTCCGGCGGAACGCAGGATCCTCCCGGATCCTTGCTCGGACCCGTTCCTCCATCAACCGGCCCTGTCCCCCCGATGAGGTAGGTTGCGCGGCAACCCCCGCACTTGCGGCGCTTTTCTCCTTAGGCTCCTGAAGGCCCACCCGGCCCGGGTTGATTTCGGCCTGGACCAAGGCCGCGTAGTTGGTGGCTCCCTCCGGGAGTGGATGGTCCCACTCGAGGTCCGAGACCGACCATGCCGACTGCAGCCCCCGCTGCGTCGTCGTGGAGGCGATGGCGCCTCCCACCGATCCTTCCTCTTCTGGCCCCTGTGAGGTGGGTTGGACTGAGGTGGAGACGGTGCCGTCTCCCACCGCTCTGGATCCCCTGAGCCGAGCCACCAATTCGTCGTGGGTGACGGCTGGAACAATTTCAAGAAGGACGCCAAATAAAAACTGATCCACTCCATCCTTGATTTGTTGTTACCCTAAGCGTATTATACGTTGCAGTCGCCTCTCTACCGTTTTCAACCGCCTAGCCCCTATTTCGAATACGAGCGAGTTCGGAGTCTAACGCGATTGCCCATGCCTGAGTCTGAGTCCGAGTGAGCATTAACATTTCCCATTACCCCGTCAATAGGTAGTTCCGAATCCTCTGGGGCCTTCCCTCCATCCTCACGATGCTCCTCTTCAGCTTCCGAATCGCTGATTTCGAGTAGCATCCTGTCCAGTTCCGCCAGCTCCTCCTCGTCGACATGCTCTTGTTCGGAGTCCGAATCGTGAATCTCCAATAGCATTCTGTCGAGTTCAGCCAGTTCCTCCGGACTACTTGGTTCGTCTTCGGGGTCCTCGACAAACCGTTGAAGGTGGGAGGCGTGATACCGTCCCGCCAATCGCCCTTCTGGCGACGCCAGCTTGTAAATATTGGGTGAGATTACCTCTACCACAATGAATGGCCCACTGAACTTTGGAACCAGTTTGGCTGACACGTGAGTTCCCTTTTTGGAATACACTTCCCCTCAAGTGCTCTAACCGTGCCATCCGAGTTGTCCAGACTTGAAGGTCAGGCGGTGTCAACTCGGCCTCCCCCTCCCTCAAACTGCGAATAGTTTTTCGCGGACGGGGCTCCCGACCCAAATTTAGAAATGCTGGAGTCACTCGGTTGGTACTATGAAGTGCCGTGATGTAGGCAAATCGGAACTCATTGAGGTGGAGGTCCCAATTTCTATGATCTTCGTCAATGAATGATCTTATCATAGTTTTCAGAACTCTATTGATTCTCTCTACAGGATTAGCCTGAGGATGATAAAGTGGTGTAAACGAGAGGTGGATACCGAACTCCACAGCAAGGTCGTTCACCGCGTTATTATTGAATTCGGTGTCACTGTCTGAGTGGAGCACCTTGGGTGTTCCCCACCTAGTCACAATTAGTTCAAGGAAAGCTTTATTGATGCTATCTGCATTGGCCTTTCTCAAGGGTGTCAACTCGATCCATTTCGAGAATAAGTCCTGAAATACTAGTAGGTATTCGTATCCCTGTTTACTCCGAGGGAAAGGACCCATGACATCGGTTGCCACGACTGTCCATGGCTCCTGGACTATTCGCTGGGTCATATGCCCACGCGATTGAGCTTGCTCAGGTTTATTGAGCTGGCATGTCTCGCAATTTCTAACGAACGACGTGATGTCTTTGAACATGCCAGGCCAATAATAGCGAATTGCGGCACGGTGGTAGGTCTTCTCCCTACCTAAATGGCCGGCTTCAGGCGTGCAGTGCACTTCCTGTATTAGGTCAGACTGGATGATGTCATCCAACAGCGGATTGTTCCGATACTTCAAAAGCTCTCCGTTGACCACCTTCCAACCATGGTACTTCCCGGGTGACTTCAGCACAGCCTCTCGTCGCCTGGCATACCACTCGTCCTCGACAGGCATCATGGCCGCAATACGGTCGATTTCTCCATCCTCGAACATGCGGGAAAGTGCATCCGGCATTTGGTGCATCGATCCCTTCCGATGATGAATTTCGAAACTATATTCTAGGAGATCCAACGCCCAGCGTGCCAATCTGCCTGTCGGGTTTTTGAGGTTGTATAGCCATCGGAGGCTACTGTGGTCAGTCACCACGGAAAAGTGGTACCCTTCGAGATAGTATCTAAACTTTCTGATGGCCCATACTACGGCCAGACACTCTTTCTCGGTAATCGAGTAGTTCCGCTCCGCTTTGACATCACTCTACTGGCGTATGCAATCACACGCTCGTGCTTGTCCTGAATTTGGGTGATTACCACCCCCAAACCAAAATCACTTGCGTCCGTTTGGACGCAGAATGGTAGATTGAAATCGGGGTACGCCAATACAGGCGATGACAGCAAGGCTGTTTTTAGAGTCTGGAATGCCTCTTCCTGCTCGTCTCCCCAAGAAAAAATGTAATTTTTCTTGGTTAGACGAGTGAGTGGCTCACAGATTCTAGCGTAGTCCTTGATGAATCGCCTATACCATGATGTTGCCCCTATAAAACGTCTGACTTGTTTAACATTTTTGGGTCGAGGATATTCAAGTATGGGGCGGACCTTATCATCGTCTACTAGCAACCCATCTTTATTCACCTTGAATCCCAGAAACTTTGCTTCTGTTTGACAGAATTTACACTTGTCTGGGCTTAGCGTCAGCCCGGCATCATTTAAACGGCTAATGGTCCGCTCCAACCAGTACAAGTGCTCGTCAAGAGTTTCAGCGACGACGATCACGTCGTCGAGGTATGCAAATACGTGTGGTCTCATCTCCGGGGTGATGACCTTGTCCATCAACCGTTGAAAGGTTGTTGGGGCCCCGGTGAGACCAAACAGCATACGTTTGAATTGGTACAACCCTTTTCCTGGGATAGTAAAGGCCGTGATTGGCTTACTATCTTCACTTAAAGGGATCTGGTGGTAAGCCTTGTTCAGATCTAGGGTTGAGATGTATCGAGCGGAATTTAAGCGGTCCAAGATTTCCGCCATAAACGGAATCGGATACGCATCTTTCTTTGACACCTCATTAACCCGTCGAAAATCTATACACAGACGGTAATTACCGTCCGGCTTACGGGCCATTACCACCGGGCTGCACCACTCACTATTTGAAGGCTCAATCAAGTCTTGCTCAATTAATATATTAGCTTCGGCAATTAACGCGTCACACACTTTAGGTGACATACGATGATTCCTCTGACGAATAGGAGGATTCCCTTGCGTGTCGATCACATGCTTGAAAAATTTCGCAGCGGGTAACTTATCAGGTTTCGGTTTTAAACTGGTCTAACCTAACTTTCTCTGCTTCGTCCAGCAATGAAATGCCTTTGCAATTGTCGATCTCATTCTCGCCCGCGAAACCAAACGCAAATTTTATGGTCGGTTCGTCAGCCAACCACAGCTGTTTGTCACGTAAATGCAGAACGAAACCGAACTTTTCCGCAAAGTCCAGGCCCAGCACGCAAGTATCAGTTAGCCCAGGTACGATTTTGAAATTGACTAAATGAGTGGTTCCTGAAAAGGTGGCCGGCAGACGCGCCTCGCCAATGACAGACTCAATAGTGCCATTAGCCATCATGACAGCACCTGCCTTCGAGTAGTCAATCCTATAGCCACCATCACCGAGTATCGGTAACCCTACTGACCCAAGATAAGTTCTAGATGACCCCGTGTCTACCAATGAATGGATTTCAGTACCCCCTATCGTTATACTGACGTAGGGTCTCGAGTTGGTACCAATCCCCGAAAGAACATCAAGTTCAGTTTCAGAAGAGCTATAATTGAGCTGCCCCTTCGTTCCCGGAACATCTGAGAGTTTGGTAAGTCCAGCACTCAAAGATGGGTATGATTGAGAATGAAAGAGCGATTTTGAAGAACGAGTGAGAACATGAGTTCCCGAATTAAATTGAGCGACTGAGGGTGGGGAGGTCTCCCTTCCCGAGTCATGAGTTGAATATAATTCACTGATAGTCAATTCAGGCTGAGTTTCAGAAGACGATTTCTGAGTCAATTCAGGTTTAATGTCAGAAGATGAGTTCTGAGTTAATTTAGGTTTTGTGGTCGAATGTGGAGGAGTTGCTTCGGGTATATCGCGAATAGCAGAAATTAGAGTCTGTCTTGGGATACAAGGAGTGGCGTCGACCCTGAGACGGCCCTCCTTTAATGGTTTCCCTGACAATGGGCAGAATTGCAAGTCTGCCAAACTTGGCCGTGCTTGCCACAATTATGGCAGAACTGGGCCCATCTAGTTTCACAGGTTCTCCAACCATGATCAGCTCCTCCAAAATTGAAACAGGGTGGTTCGGCTGTTGATGGGACCCTCTTTCTCATGGATGGATTCTGCCTTGTGAAGCCAGGCTTGGTTGAGGCCGGCGCCAAGCCCGTCTCACTATGAGTTTCGCCCTTATTCGTGTTGGCACTGGGTTTATTATTGAATCTGGCTGAATTACCGTTTCCAGAATTAGGCTTATCATGTGAGGAATTGACCTCGCTCGATGCGTTGCTACTAGCAGTCTGACCAGCTTCGCGAGAAAGTTTAGTGCTTTTGGCATAAGCCAATTCAGGGAAGAATGAATCTTCCGGGCTAGGAGGTGATCGGTCTCCTTTATCTAAATTCGCCGTTCTTTCCACTTCTACCGCAAGTAGCGTTAGTTGATTATAGTCGGAAAACTCGAAACGGCGAATAGACCTTTGAATATCAGGTCTAAGATTACGATGGGCCCTGTCCATCTGTTCCTGCATGGTAACAGGCCGTTGAAATTTTAGAATCTTTAGAAATTTTAGAATTTAGAATTTTAGTTCCTTCTAAATAGATCCTATGATAAAACCGATTGCGCCATTATACTGATGAATAATTTTTGTAAAATGACAATAATTTTTAATATTAGGAACTAGAGACGAAAAACGGTGTTTTTGAGTGGTCTTTCGCCTCTAGCTCTTTCTACATAATTCCTACGATGAAGCAACCACGCCATCGTATTTACACGTACAAAAATACAGCAAAAACGTGTATTATTTTTTTGGGAATAAATTTTGGCAGACCTTAATGACTGACGATTTTTAGCGTCATTTTTGCAATAAGGGAATCTAAATGTATGAACTGAGTTACAGAGCTCTCCCAAATAGCCATACACCCCTGAGGGCCAGGTGACTGAGCGGGAGGCTCATCGTTTTATTTATTGTCACTGTGAGTCGGGCCGAATGATCTTACTTGCTCAATTTGTGAAGGTCTATTAAAATTACTTTAGCAAAAGAAATGCATAATTCCTGATATATTTTTTCTAGCAGAATTCGATGGCGCAATCGGATTCATCGTAATATTTTTCTATAAAGCGTTAAGTATCCAAAAACCGAACTTTTCGGTAGTTTTTCGCTTCTGACGCTTTCTGGATAATTTTTATGATGAAACTGATTGCGCCATTGTATTATACGTTGGGTTTCCCTTGAAATTGGACGAAGTAAAAATCTGGAATGTCTGCACTGCATGTGAGCCGGGCTCAGCGTTTTTATTTCCTGAATTTTTGAAGGGCTGCCAAAAATTATTTTCGAAAAATTAATACACGTTTTCGTTGTATTTTTTTACGTAGAATACGTTGGTGTGATTGTTTTCAACGTAGGAATTATGTAGAAAGAGCTAGAGGCAAAAAACGCGGTTTTTAGTGGTTTTTATTTTTTTTTGAGGTCGTTCCACTACTTTTAAAAATCTGAAAAAAATCACAGGAATTTTCGGACCAAAAATACATAACATAATTTTTTTTTAGCGAGGAGTCGGTCTTTTTTCCGATATAAAATTTTTTGAAGTCTTCAAACGGCTGTAAAAATTTAAATTTCCCGCCAAAATTCTTTTCGCCTTTATAGGTTTATAGGGCTTGAAGAACCCTACAATTTGCTTTTTTCTCATTTTTCCTAGCTCAAAAATTGACAGAGATATTGCAAAAAAACTCGCCAGCACTCAATGGTGTACAATGTTGCCCCATGGGAATCTAGGGGTCTGAATATCTAGGAAAGGGGGTTTCTATACATGCCGAATATCAGGTTGTATTTAGTTATAGAGGTTCCCCACAAGGCAGATTTGACTATCTTATCCGGCTAGACCCTTTGAAAAAAATAATTTAAACTAGCTGTGAATTCGATCTCGAGTGTTTCCACTTTGTTTGTATTTATAATTATATGGTGCTTATTTCACGAGCACTTTGCTTCCCGTTAGCATATGTATTTGCTTCTTCATAGAGGAAGCATTAGTTATTTTTTTCAATAATAGACAAGCCAAAGTCTTCATTTTGCCCAATTTAAAAATAGAAATTTAGCAAAAATGAAAAATTACAAAATAATACAAAAAATGTTTTAAATATAAAGACAAATCAGACAAATCAAATCTTGTATTGAAAATGATAATTTTTTGAGCTGGAAAAGGGAAAGGAAAAGTTCTGTCGCACCGTATCGCTTTCCCAGCTCTATGATTTCTTTACAAAAATTGTCAGAATTACTCTATTTGAAAATTTATGATCAAAAACTCTTTTCCATTCATGCGTCAACTTTGAATTATGTCTATTATGTATATTATTATGAGAAGCTGTAGGCTCCGGAAGCTTCGATCATGATTCCTTAAAGAAACCAATCCCAAAGCTACTGGAACGTGTACGTCATCCGCTTCTGCTCCTTCTGTCCTAGAAGGTAAGCAAGAGCGGGAAATTTACGCGTGATAACATCGGGCAACACTGTTCCTTCGAGTCAGGTCTCTAGCCGCGGATGACCTTACGCGGCAGACAAGACAGTTGGAGATGAAGTTTCACCTCTGGATACTTTTTTAGAGCTACCAATCTGTGTAGAATTTAAGAGGAACAGTGTTGACGGACCAGATGGAGTGATCCCAGGAGAACAGCCTTTTGCATCCGGTTCGCGATGAAATGAGCCTGACGCTGGCAAGCCGGAATCTTGTTGAGTTGGCTAATAAATGAAGCTTTCATACCTCCAAGGCAGCCGATTATGAGAATTATAAGATGGACTTTGTAGCCTTGGTACAGCCTACTCAGCTCGAAAAGAAGTGCTTGATATTTCGCCCGTTTTTCTCCCTCCTTTGCCGTGATATTACCATCGGCTGGTGACGAGAATTCAATCACGTAAATGATCTTGTTCTTCAGATCTTGGAGGACAATGTCAGGCTTCGTAGCACTGTTACGTTGAGTGGTGGAGAATGAGAAATCCCAGTAGATCTCACACCGATCATTTTGCACAACTGACTCGAGTTCCCCCTGGGCGTATGGCAAGACGGGCAACAGATCAACACCATAGAAATGCCTAAAATGGTAATATATCACTTTTAGAGCTGCATTGTGTCTCTCTATGTACGCGCAGCGTGCATATTTAGAGCATCCACTGAGAACATGTCCAAGTGTTTCGGGCTCTAGCTTGCACGCTCGGCAGTTGGTATCGCGTACAGGTATATTCATTATGCGCTCGCGGTAAACTAAGGTGTCTATGCCGCCGTCTTGACAGGCAAAAAGAAATCCCTCGGTCTCCGATCTCAATCCAGCAGACTTGAGAAACATGTTGGTCAGACCCATCGAGAGCTCTTCTCTACGTAGGATGCCGTAGAACTTACCATGGAGGGGTTTCTCAGCATATTCTCTTAGTAGAAGCGTATGTTCTGCTTCCTGTATACGACTTTTGAGCACCAGAGGTGTTAGTGATGCTAGGCCATGTGTAATGTCGCTGGAATCAAATGGGAGGTCAAGCTCCTCTGCGGCCCTATCTGCTGCATGGTATAGAAACACCGCAGCATTGGCGACTTCATGTTGATGTACGAGTCGCATAAGGGAATCCGTGCTTTTTAGAACTAAACAGGCTGTAGCCAGAACCGTTCTTCGATGAAGACACTCTAAGCCTAGCAATCCTCTACCTCCTTTATCGCGAGGGAGATATATTCGAGGTACGGAAGATCTAGGATGAAGACTTCATTGAATTGTCATCATCTTGCGTGTGCTTCGATCAAGTTGTTTTAACTCATCGACGTTCCATTTTACTGCACCAAACGTGTAGAGCAGTATGGGAACGGCCAGCATATTGGTCGCCTGGATCTTATTCTTTCCAGATAATTCGGAAGCCCAAATTTTTCTGAGAATTTGGCGATACCTTTTTCCAAGGGCCGTTTTCAAGTTATGCACATTTTGGGTTTCCGCTTGCGGTATTCCAAGATATGTATATTTTTCTCCAATACCAAGATGTTGAATGGTATTTCCGCCTATGAGTTGAACATCCTGATCGTCACTGGATGATGTAGTTTCTAGTCTTCCTTGGTGTAGGTGGACGCAGGCACACTTGTCCAGTCCGAAGCTCATGCCAATCGCTTTAGAATACCTATTTACCGCATCTACAAGGATGTTAAGGTCCTTTTTTGAGGAAGCAAAGAGTTTAAGGTCGTCCATGTATAAAAGGTGGTTGACCTTATATTCTCTTCTGCTCGGCGGGCCACATAGGTATCCAGAGCTTTTGCCTCGGAGCACAATAGATAGAGGCAAGAGGGAAATGCAGAAAAGTATCGGACTTAGAGAGTCTCCTTGAAAGACCCCCCTCTTATATGTGACAAAGCTTGTAGTCACTTGTCCTTTGTCAGATGTTATGACAAATCTTGTCCGCCACAAGAGCATAAGCTCTTCTATGCATCTCACTATTTTTGGATGCACCTCCATGCACTCAAGGAGCTTGATAAGAAGCTCATGGTTCGTGTTATCGAATGCCTTACGGTAATCAATCCAAGCCATGGACAGATTGCGTCGATACCTGATTGAGTCCTGGGTAATACACCTGTCTATTAACAGGTTCTCCCTGCAACCTGCCAGCCCTCTCTTGCATCCACGTTGTTCGACTATTGCACTCCATACCGGCTCAATAGATGTCAATATCCTCTCTTTGAGGATGCCAGTGAATAGCTTGTAGATGGTGTTTAAACAAGCTATGGGCCTGTAGTTCTTTGGACATGACAAATCTCCGGCCTTAGGGATCAATACCGTGCGTCCTTCCACTAGCCACTGCGGGACGGGTTGTTCTCCGTTTAAGAAAGTAGTAAATATACGAGCTAGATGTTGGTGCGTAGAAGTACACTTCTTCCACCAAAAGTTGTTGATTTTATCTGGCCCTGGCGCCGAAAAGTTCTTAGTTCTAGCGATAACTTTCTTCACTTCTTCAGCAGTAATTAGTGGACACTCTTCCTCTGGATCTTGTAACCTTTGCCTTTGGCAAAAGTTACGAAAGAGTGATATATCGGAAGCGTCTTCATTCAGCTGATAAGTATCTCCATATACTTGCTCCCAGAAGATTTGAATCTCTTCTCGACTAGGCGGATTTTTAACTACACATGACGCTTTATTGAACAGACGGGAAGGATTAGTAGAAAAGGTGGAATTTTCCTGAATCCACTTAACTCGCCGTTCAAGGCGCTGTTTCGCTGTTGAAAGAGATCTTACTTTTTGCGTCCAGTGCTGCTTGATGGTCGACAGTTTACACTTGTTCAGCGTGTGATTTGCTTTCCTCAAGTTTCGAGCAAGTGCCCTAACTTTTGGAGTGAACTTTTTATTTGCTGTTATGTAGCTAATCACGCACTGAACATTTGATGCATGCCGTCTCGCCGTTTCAATTTTGAACTGAAGCTGTGCAATACGCTCGCGTGTCTTACTCAGATGTACCGTAGTTTCGTTACTTCTATCGTCGCTAAGCAGGGAGACCGCCTTCTCGTAAACTACACAGTTCAGATTCCAGAGATTAACATCTTCGGGGAGCAAATCGCGGAGAGCAGTATTAGCTTCAGCTAATTTGTCCATCCTGAGGAAGACTTTTTGGTAGATAGATCTCCTACTTCTCATGTTGACATTATCGGCTATCTGCAAAGGTGGTCTTGCTGGAACGGGTGGAATGTTCGCTGGAGGATGTTGCTTCTCTTCCTGTTGATAAACAGCTTCATATCCGTTTTTTCGCAAGAAGG
>CAKNXH010062810.1:42368-63830 GCA_932178445.1 Andricus quercusramuli
TATATATATATATATATATATATATACTGTAAATAATTGATAAATTCAAGTAAATCGTTGTTAATCATTGTATTTTAAATAACTTCGGTTTTTAAAATATAACCCATATATCTGCATCTTTCTAATTTTATTTTAAGATAGGTTATTTCATGATATATTAAAAAAATTGTCAAGTCATGTGCGATTAACGCTAGATACGTCAACATTCTTTCAAACGAACCGCCTGAGAGTAGAACTGGCACATGCGCAATACGCTTGGTGGATAGAGGAAAAACGGATCTCCGGGCGCGCTACAGACTCTAGTGGTGACTACCAAAAACGGTACTGTTCCGCCGACCTGATGGTACCTGCCCCACTCCTCTACGCGGTCTGAGGGTCCTTCAGGGATTTTTTAAAACCAGGGAGTCCATTCTCCCCCACCCTGTATATATATATGTATATATATATATATATATATATATATATAGTATATTATTTTAATAATAATTAATAGTAAATAGAGAAAGAAGTATAATCATAACAAATCTTTTTGAAATCTTTGTCAAATTTTTCTGAAATCTTTCTGAAACATTTGAAATCTTTTTTAAATCGATCCGTAATATTTGAAACCTTAGTGAAATCTCTGTGAACTCTTTCAAATCTATTCGAAATCTTTGCGAAATATGTATTTGAAATCTTTGTGAAATCTTCTAAATCTTTGGGAAACCATTGAAAACTTTGACAAATCTTTGGAAACCTGTGAAATATTTAAAACATTTGTAAAATTTTTGGGAAATCATTTCAGTCTTTGCAAAATCTTTCATATCTTTGGGAAATCATTAAAAACTTTGTAAAACCTATGTAAAATCGATCCGTAGTCTTTGGCGAATCATTGAAGTCTTTGTGAAATATTCTTTGATCCGAAATCTTTGTTAAATATTTTATATCTTCGCGAAGTCCCAAATTTGTTTTGGGAAATCATTGATATCTTTGTGAAATCTTTTCAATCTATTCAAAATCTTTGTCAAATCTATGGAATCTTTGTGATATCTTCGAAAAATCATTGAAATCTTCATACAATTTTTGAAATCTACCTGAGATCTGTGTGAAATTATTGAAGTACTCGTAAAATATTGTAGAAATAATTGAAATCTTCATGAAATCTATGTAAAATTTATCCGAAATCTTTGCCAAAACTTGGAAATCTTTGTTAAATTTTTGAGAAATCATTGAAATCTTTACGTAATCTTTCAAATCTATTCGAAATCTTTTTGAAACCTATGAAATCTTTGGGAAATCATTGAAATGTTTGTGCAATGTTTAAAATTTTTGTGAAAGCTTTTGCAATATGAATTTTATACCTGCGTTTATTATGCACCATAAAAATCGACTGATTTGGATTACAAAATTTTTTTAAGAAAAGCTGATAAGATTTCTAAGAGTTGTCGAGCCTGATTTTCAAATGAGGCTTCCCTTTTGTTTATAAATAAACAATTATGACAAAAAAAGGCCATTTTTTCTATTCGAGGTTCCTGGTGCTCGTCAATAACAGAAAAAAAGTTGGAATCGCCTAAATTCAATAAAGTAACATTCGTTGAAGATGTTCCAATATCGTTTAGTAAATAAATAATTTGTTTGTGGACAAATTATATGTTAAGAGGGTTTTCCAGGATTTTCCATCATGTTACGTTTTTTTAATTATATTGAAAGAATATTGGATAAAAACAATAAAAAGATAAAGACATTTCTTCTCGTGATTATTATTGTTAATATTAAAAACAAATTTAATGAAAAAATGCATTAATCAGGCATGTTTTGACAGAAAACTTGGGGTAAATTAGTCCTATAATGGTAGAATTTTCCTGCTAAAATATGAATCAAAAACAAGCGTGGACAGCCCATCCATGCTTATCCGGCTGCGGCCATTCTAATTCATTCTTTTGGCTTTCTACCTACTATGGAAATGATGATATTAATGAAAAGTACACAAAGGAAACTAGTACGAGAAACTTCACTAAACTTGTTCAATATGTATAAGTCTCGACCTCTTAAGTATATATATATATCCAATGAGTCACGTTTTGTAAGGTCAATAGAATGAAGATACAATAAGTATTTTCCAGTTATAATAGACCATGAGACGTTTCGGCACTTGAAATCACACTGCTCTCTCAGAATATTTTTTAGAACTTGGCCACAATTTTGATTTAGATAATTTTAAAATTCTCCCAGTTGAGAATATTATGGCTCGCAGGAAAATGATTGAAAACTTTTTCAATAACAAAATAGATAATAATGTCAATATCAGATTTGAACAAAAATTTCTCCCACTAGAATATAAACCGCTTACCCAGGTATAACAACTTATAGCACTCTACTTTACCTTTAGTAGTCATATTTTTCTTCTAATTGGTTTTCCAGCCTTAGGTTTCATACATACACAGTTAGACTTTGCCATCTGTCCTGGCTCGTTGTGTTTCCGTCCTTCGTATTCATTTATTTAGTTTTAATTTCGATTTTTCGACTCTATTTTATACAATAATGACCATTTTTAAATACTGTACTCCGTAGTTGAAATTGTAATGCATATAAATGTAAAATATATGAAACGTTAGATGAAGATTACTGAACAGTTGGGTAAAATGCGTTCGAAAGCTTGATAGAAAATGTAAGTGAGTTTACAGAAAAGGCATGAAGGAATCGCAGACGCTCGAGAACCTTCAACTGACAGTTTGGTAAATCGTAAGCTTCTGTGAATAAAAAAAAAACTTATACACAATCAACAGCATACACTTGCATACACATTAGTCAGCCACGCAGCCAATTAGAATACACTTTCGTCGCGTATTTTGTAATTGCCGCTTCAAGTCTCAGCCACTTTTCACTGTTTCTTCGAATAATAACTTGATTCTAATATTATCTTAGTGAGGTATTAAGATGATATCAAAATACAATTTAATAATATTTCCAAATTTTGGATTACTTCGTTTAGAAATCATGAATAAAAATGTACGCTAAAAGTGTTGTTACGCACCTATTCGAAGCTACAAATTTAAAATAAGAATTTTCAAATAACATTCACGCCATTTGTTGAATATCTGACATTTACAGTTGTTAATCATATTAGTTCGGAAGAGATAAAAATGAAAAGCAGAAGTGAATATTTTTGAGTTAAGGATTGTCAAAATCACTTTAAAGTCTGCCCCACAGATTTTTTGTGTAAAATTCATATCTATGACAAATACGTTCTTTGATATTTTAGTTTTATATTTTCAGACCCTCTCGTGTTATCCTTAATTTTTTTTCAAATATTTCATTAGGTTTGAAAATTTTGTTGTTTTTGAAAATCTCATTATGTGGAATGGTCAACGTTAAGGCAATCGCTCATAAAATATGTCAATATAAAAAATAAAAGAACCTTACACAAGATGTGATTCACTTAACTTTTTCTCTTTTCTTTCTTTGACCACTTTTAGAATTGATGCTCAATTCATCATTTCTGTTATTTGACTTTTCATTGCTTGAAGTTGTTTTGTAAATTTTTCAAAATTAGATCTACAAATGAAGGGTGTGGCGGCAAAAGCATGTGATTCCGTCGGGATAAATTTTTCAGGAGAGTGAAAAAACCATCTCAAAAATCGAATTATCAAAAAAACCAGAAAGAATTAAATAGAAAAATCGTTTCTTTAACAAGATGCATTTTATATTATCACAGTGTTATTTGTATACAAAATATTCAGTTTGTTTGTTTTCTGTAACTATTTAGTACAATAACAGGATGTAATCAAATACAAAGATTCAAATTTTCGTATGAGTGATCACAGTTTATTGAAATAAAAATCCACTACCAGTCCAAATTTTGATATATCCTTTCACCACAAGTTCAGGTAGAATTTTAGAGAATTTTTAAGCCAATAAAATTTGTTGTCAAAAAAATTGCACTTACCTGGTTATGACATGTGGTTATTTGCATATTTATTTCTGTTTTTGCATCTGCTTCTGGCAAAATACGTAATTTTCATTCGATTTTAATTTACAAAAACTCATTCCATTCCTTTACAGTTTCTTTACAGTTATATTAGTAAGATTAAAATTTTTGTTCGATTGTAGGTCTTAAGCTAGCGATTCTCAGCGGAAATGTCTATATCGGTTACAAAGAAGATTTACAATCACTATTTTGGAACAATTTGAGCTTATTTTAGTCCTTCTTACCGGAAATCGGTTATTTTAAACAAAAGTAATTCATTGGGTGTATAACTTAGTTTTTACCTTTTTTCCAAACAAATATTTCATATTCTAAAATATATAAATACCAAATAAATCTTTGAAACATTGTTCATTGTTTTCGATGACCTTGCGCCACCACGTATGCCATCGCGAAAGAAACTTGGAGTCTTCGAGCCGATAAATACATTGACGAATTTCCGAAAATCGTCCAAAGTTTGGGATTGCCTATCTACCAAAGCCGCGTGCTGGAGAACTTTCCAGCACAAGCTTGAAATGGTTTGCTAAGTCGGGCAAACAACGTGAGGTCGAGCGTTGTCATTCATGGAGCAGCATAAATTTTCGGCTTCCTTGCCCAGTAAATGGCCTTCTCTCATCACGTACCTCGTTCAACTTGATTCATTGTCGGCTGCAACATTGTGAAGTAACTGATTGACCTGTTTCCAAAAGCTGATAATAGAGTACACCCTTCATATGTCAAGGCCATTTACTGGGCAAGGAAGAATTTTCATCACGTAATAACAAAAATATATAGTTTCTTTTTGTCGTGATATCGCGAATTTCAATTTTGATTTTCTAGGAATAGGATTTTTTTTTTATCAAACTTTTTTCATTCTTATTCAAATATAATTTTTTCATCCCACTAAAGCCAATAAGGATGGTCCCTCTTTTACCGACTGAACCCACAAGTAACTTTCTAAAGGGGGCCCATGTGGGATCAGGGATTTTCCAAGTTCTGATACTTTCTAGAATTTTGCTTTGCTAGGAGTTTCGATCAAAGTGGATCTATTGCCTCTTAGATTCTTACTCGTTAAACTTTCTTGATTACCTCAGTCGTTAAACAGTGATTGAAATTTTCAAAAAGCTGAAACGAATTCGTGGTTTGCTTAACGAGGTGGGTCTCTGTAAATACCAACCAAGAATCAAATTCTGGAGATTCCCGGTAAATAATCGAACCTTCTGGAAATTTTGACATGATTTCTGACGATTTTCTATACATCGAAGTTTCTGGAAGGCTTGGATATAAGGTCTTGCTTTCAAGGTATTCAATATCCGTAAATTTTCGAGAAGCATTCATATATTCTCAACATCTAACTAGAGTGGTGTATATTGAAAATTCAACGTCTCGAGCCAGGATACAGGATATGAGTTCTAGTGATTATGCTAGGAAAGATCCATTGGTGGCTTCTAGTCGGTTCGATACACTAGCTGCTAACGGCGCTGAAAAATACATGCTTACATTCTGGAAAGATCGTTCGAAGTTTCCACAAGGTTCGTTGCATGTTGAGCTATTGATTCCTACTAACTAATACTTAACTGAGACCTAAACTTAACTAACTTATCCTAAATTCACAATGTAGATTCTTAACTTAGTTTAAAAAAATAATCTATTAACATACCTCACAGGCTGTGCGAATTGATAAATTTATATATCGAGATGGGAGAAGTCCCAGACGATTGGAGAACAGCGATTATCATTCCAATATACAAAAGAAAGGGAGATAAGAGCAACTGCAGTAATAACAGAGGTATCGGCGTACTGAGTGCCGAAAGTAGCATATACTCAAAAATTCTTATTCGTAGGTTGATGAAAATTACAGAAGAAAAGGTATGGAAAGTCCAACGTGGATTTATGCCAGAAAGATCATGTACAGATCAGATATTTAGTTTAAGACGGATCACAGAAAAAAGCTTGAGAGTACGAAAGAATGTTTTCTGTGCATTTGTTGACCCAGAAAAAGCATTTGACAAGGTGAATAGAAGTAAACTTTGGGAAGGCCGTGAAGAGTGCGAAGTCAATGGACGGCTCCAACAAGCAACAAAAACAATATATACAAGTAGTAACGCGAGCGTAAGGGTAAATGGGAAAGTGAGTGACTGGTTCGATATTATGCAAGGCGTGAAACAAGGGTGCGTTATGTCCTCATGGCTATTCATCATATTTATGGATTAGTGTCTAACGACAGCCCTCTTCGACGAAGAAGGTGTTGATCTCGAAACAGTGGAGGTGCGTGGGTTAGCTTGCGCAGATGACAAGATTGTTATCGCAGAATTAATCGAGGATTTGCAAAGTATGTTGAATAAACTTAATACAAACATGAAGAACATGGTCCTCAAAATTAACGTAAATGGAACAAAAATATGGTATTTGAAGGAAAAACTGAGAAAATATTGTGCAACATTGTTCTAAAGGCTGAGAGATTAGAACAAGTTGACAAGTACGTATATCTGAGTAGCATCTTGCGTACACATTGCCTGCAGCCGAAATCACAATAGGATGAGTAGATGCATGTTTCACATACCTCCATATTGTCTTCACTTCATGCCTTAGCTCGCTATACTTGTGAATCTTGTTTGGATAGGTAGCATGCAAATTTCGATTCAGTGGACAAGCAATGTCGATGATTTAGACTCTTCCACCTTTTTTTTTCTCGCATCACGATGTCGGGTCGATTTGCTCGGATTACTTGATCAGTCTGGATAGTAACATCCCAATATGAGATGTCATCTTCGTTTTCTAAAACGGGCATTGGAATGTATCTATGGAAAGGCATCCATTCTGTTAAGAGTCCTAGGTTTAGGGCCAGTTGTTGATGTATAATGCCCGCCACATCATGATGCCTGTGCGTATATTCTCTCTCAGCAATTACGCTACAACCGTCAATAATGTGCTCGATGGATTCGGTGATATCTCCACATAATCGGTACCGGTCAACCACGTCTTGATGTAACACGTGTTTTCGATCATTTCTGGTGCTGACAACCCGGCCCTGGATCGCAATGACGAATCCTTCCGTTTCTTGATACAGGAAGCCCTTTCTCAGCCAAACATTGGATGCCTCACTATCCACTTCATACTGATCGAATGTTTTGAGTTGTTCGCCGTGGACGGCTTTCTGTCTCCATTGCGTTTCTAATCCCTCTATGGTTTCTGTCCTGATATTCGAGGCCTCCTCTAAAAACAAATTTAAGGGCGTATAGTCAATATCCGCTTTACAGATCGTATTGTAAAATGTAACAAGTAGACATACAGGGGGGTTTCTAATCACAAAATCCTACCTTACCGGCATCGAGAAGCTTCTAGCCTGTAGTGGTTCATGTCCGTGCTAAGCTTCTAGAACATTCTCTAGGGATCCTGGAGCTTCTAGAACATTCTCGAAGCTCGTGATGACGTCACGGATTATTGCGCAATTGTTAGAGCCGAATGGATGTAAACAGGTTCAAGGTTATTACGAAAAACACAAAAATCATTTATTGCTTCCTTATAGATAACACAGTCATATTTAAGACACAAATATGCAAGTGTGTACATGTGAAATTTGATATTACATCCTGCTTTCGTCTATATGAATTTGGTTTATTCTCACAGATCAGGTTGCACACGGTAGCTACTCCAGTTTTAGAATTGTACACGCCGAATTCATGTCAAAGTACGTGCAAGGTTATTACGAGAAAAACAAGGATGATTTATTGCTTTCTGAAAAAAATTTCTGTCTTCAATACCTTCCAATTGTATTGACACATTAGATTTTGCAAAATTATACTACGCAATTTCTGGAAAGAATTTCTTTTGATCATAATGTAGAACGTTCTGGCAACACGTGCAAGGTTATAACGAGAGAAACAAGGATGATTTATTGCTTCCTTGCAGATAAAACATTCTAGAATTTTCTTGATGGCTGCATGAAAATATATACCACGCAATTTCTGGAACGACTTTCATTCTTCAGCAGCTTCAAGGGTATTGTAATGAGGCATCAAATTTTGCCTTGCAAAAATTCTATCCCGAACGTCTCGATTATAGTATAGAACGTTCTAGAACATTGTCGCATCACATGATGCAATTTCGAGAATCGAATTTTACGTGTTTCTACGTATAGAACATTGTTGCATCATATGATGCAATATTGCACAATGTCAAGAAAATGAATTTTACGTGTTTCTACGTATAGAACATTGTTGCGTCATGTGACGCAATATTGTGCAATGTCACGAAACGAATTTTACGTGTGTCTAGATGAAGAAAATTATTGCATCATATGATGCAATATTGCGCAATTTCGAGGAACAAATTTCACGTGTTTCTATGTGTATCTACTACAGTGTAGAACGTTCTAGAACGTTTTAGAACATTGTTGCATCATATATATTGCAATACTGTACAATTTTGAAAAACGAATTTCAATAGGCAGTAAATGATTCATGACTATAAAATGCATTTCAAATTTTGCGTAAAATAGATTGTTTACCGTGAGGCATTCGATAACACGAACAATGAGCTACTTATTTACCTCCTTGAGTGCATGGAGGTGCATCCAAAAATAGTGAGATGCATAAAAGAGCGTATGCTCTTGTCGCGGACAAGATTTGTCATAAAATCTGACAAAAGACAAGTGACTACAGGCTTTGTCACATATAAGAGGGGGGTTTTTCAAGAAGACTCTCTAAGTCCGATAATTTCCTGCATCTCCCTCTTGCCTCTATCTATTGTGCTCCGAGTCAAAAGCTGTGGATACCTATGTGGCCCGCCGAACAGAAGAGAATATAAGCTCAACCACCTTTTATACATGGAAGACCTTAAACTCTTTGCTTCCTCAAAAAAGGACCTTAACATCCTTGTAGATGCAGTATATAGGTATTCTAAAGCGATTGGCATGAGCTTCGGACTGGAAAAGTGTGCCTGCGTCCACCTACACCAAGGAAGACTAGAAACTACATCATCCAGTGACGATCAGGATGTTCAACTCACAGGCGGAAATACCATTAAACATCTTGGTATTGGACAAACATATATATATCTTGGAATACCGCAAGCGGAAACCCAAAATGTGCATAAATTGAAAAGGGCCCTTGGAAAAAGATATCGCCAAATTCTCAGAAAAATTTGGGCTTCCGAATTATCTGGAAAGAATAAGATACAGGCGACCAATATGCCGGCCGTTCCTATACTGCTCTACACGTTTGGTGCAGTAAAATGGAACGTCGATGAGTTAAAACAACTTGATCGAAGCACACGCAAGATGATGACAATACATCGAAGTCTTCATTCTAGATCTTCCGTACCTCGAATATATCTCCCTCGCGATAAAGGGGGCGGAGGCTTGCTAAGCTTAGAGTGTCTTCATTGAAGAACGGTTCTGGCTACAGCCTGCTCAGTTCTAAGAAGCACGGATTCCCTTATGCGACTCGTACATCAACATGAAGTCGCCAATGCATTCCAGCGACATTATACATAGCCTTGCATCACTAACACCTCTGGTGCTCAAAAGTCGTATACAGGAAGCAGAACATACGCTCCTACTAAGAGAACATGCTGAGAAACCCCTTCATGGTAAATTCTACGGCATCATACGTAGATAAGAGCTCTCGATGGGTCTATCCAACATGTTTCTCAAGTCTGCTGGATTGAGATCGGAGACCGAGGAATTTCTTTCTGCCTGTCAAGACGGCGTCATAGACACCTTACATGAACCTTAGTTTACCGCGAGCGCATAATGAATGTACCTGTACGCGATACCTACTGCCGAGCGTGCAAGCAAGAGCCAGAAACACTTGGACATGTTCACAGTGGATGCTCTAAATATGCACGCTACGCGTACATAGAGAGACACAATGCAGCTCTAAAAGTGTTATATTACCATCTTAGGCATTTCTGTGGTGTTGATCTATTGCCCGTCTTGCCATCAGTGTTGCCAGATTGGGGTTTTTCTCCCTATTTTTAGGGAGATTTCAGTAGCACGGGGAGAAATATAGGGAGAAAAAATAAATAGGGATTTTTGTAGGGAGATTCTGCTGTTCAAGAGGGTTTTCTAGGGATTTTCTATGCGAAGTAAAGGTGCAGTCCCATGACGGACGAAAGCGGAAAACGTTTTAACTAAGCAGCGGAACCAATGACAGATCTCCTAATGGGCACTAGGCGAATGTCATTGGCTCCACTGCTTAGTGACAAAACGTTTTCTGCTTTCATCCGTCATGGGACTGTAGTGTCTTTTGTGATTGGTTCGTTGGTGAATACTTGAACAATCTGAATACACCCTGGTGGACTTCGCGTAAACACATTTTTAGGTTAACCGTTGATTCCGTTAACATGTCCAAAGATTGCAAAAAGAAAAAGACGTGAAAGCATGGGAATTAGAAGACGCTTTTAAAGGTTATTTTTTTATTATTTTCAATGTATTACTTGAATAACCTCAAATTAAAGTTATAAAGAAATTTTTTATAACAAAACCAAAAGTCATTGCGCTCGAGACCAAAAATTTTATGTGCCCTCATTACATCCGGAGCTTCGATTGCTAGTTTATATTATGCCTATAAAATTATTATTGTTCCTTTATATATCATTTAGTGTATATAACCAAGACTAGTTCCTATATTATACTGAATTTCGGTTTTGAAAAAATAAGATCATAGTTTTAAATTAAAATTTTGGAAAAGTTAGTATTTTGAATTTCATTTTCAGGATGGTTAAAGCCGTGCGCAGGTGATAGTTTGAAAGCATTTTGCCAAATTGTAAATGCGAATTGATAGCACACCATAAGTCTCTTAAAACGCACGCAGCAAGAGTGAGAAGACAAAAGTTTTCACACGCGGGTTGAACGGCATGTAAAATGCGAGTAAAATTACATAGGGAGAAATATAGGGATTTTTCAGTTCGACTGAGGGAGATTTGGGGTGAAATAGTGACAGTCGTGGGGAAATCTTGAGACTCATCTGGCAACACTGCTTGCCATACGCCCAGGGGGAACTCGAGTCATTTGTGGAGAATGATCAGTGTAAGATCTACTGAAATTTCTCTTTCTCCACCACTCAACGTATCAGTGCTACGAAGCCTGACATTGTCCTCCAATATCTGGAGAACAAGATCATTTACGTGATTGAATTCTCGGCACCAGCCAATGGTAATATCAGGGCAAAGTAGGGAGAAAAACGGGCGAAATATCAAGCACTTCTTTTCGAGCTGAGTAGGCTGTACCAAGGCTACAAAGTCCATCTTATAATTCTCATACCCGGCTGTCTTGGAGGTATGAAAGCTTCATTTATCAGCCAACTCAACAAGATTCCGGCTTGTCAGCGTCAGGCTGATTTCATCGCGAACCGGATGCAAAAGGCTGTTCTCCTGGGATCACTCCATCTGGTCCGTCAACACTGTTCCTCTTAAATTCTACAAAGATTGGTAGTTCTAAAAAAGTATCCAGAGGTGAAACCTTCATCTCCAACTGTCTTGTCTGCCACGTAAGGTCATCCGCGACTAGAGACCTGACTCCAAGGAACAGTGTTGCCCGATGTTATCACTTGTAAATTTCCCGCTCTTGCTTATCTTTTAGGACAGAAGGAGCAGAAGCGGATGACGTACACGTGCCAGTAGCTTTGGGATTGATTTCTTGGAGGAACCATGATTGAAGCTTCCGGAGCCTACAACTTCTCTAATAATAATAATTCTCGGCTATATAAGGCGCGAGCTGCAAACAATTTTCCAGTGTATTGCCAGATTCAGTGCAGTGATTTCATAAATCGATACTGCTCTTTATCCTCAACATAATTTCTGACAGTTTATCTCAGAGTCACATTTAAAAGGTTGTCTGTTAAAAAAGGTTAGTGTTTGTTTGGATTGAAAGTGAAAAAATTCAGTGAAATTTTGTGAGTTTTTGAAAAAGGTTGTTTCATAGGTATTTTTCCAGTTTTTGTCCACACTGTAAATACCAAGACTGCTGAAAGAACTTTGCAATTGACTGTTGTGAACAGTGCATTAGAAAAGGAGGTGATTGTGAGAGGTGAGTGTGCCTTCTAGGTTAAAGATTCTATTCAGTGGAATATTATGTGTTAAAAAGTCGTTTCACGCTAAACATTTTTCCAGTTGCTTCTCAACAATCAAGTGAGCATCACAGCTTTGTAGTGGACTCGTGCCTGCCAGAAAAAAATGGAGCCTGTACAAAACAGGAAACTCATCTCGATCATGGACCAGGCATACATCATGCTAGCGGAGATTCAAAAAGTCAATAAAATCAACAAGTGCATCAAATTCGGTACGCAGAATATTAGAACATTAAATAACATGTTAAAGTATTTAGAATTGTCTGTAGGTCAAAAAATGCATATTCAGTCAACAATAGGAATTTTGAAAGCGCTAAAAACTAAATTGAAAGTAATGAGAAAAATGGGAAGAGGTGTGGGAAATTCAACAAAAAAAAACAGATAGAATACAGTGGAAAGATTTAGAATCAGCGTTTAAGAGTAGGATAAGAACCGAATGTGTAGTGAATTTAAGACATAAGGACCTTGAAAATTTTCTGGAGGACAAAAAACTAATGGTCGTTCAACGAATGAAAAATATTTTGAAACAATATGGCGGTTTAAAAGTAAACGTTTCTTCTGCTGGAAAATTTGAAGCAATAGTGAACGGTGAAACGTTAGAAAAAATTAAATACATAAACACTGAAAATAATAGAATCCTCCCATCAACTGACATCAGTGCGTGGTACGATGAAAATGTTTTAGGCCAAATTTTAGTAAAAGTAGAAGAATTACAGGAAACGGGTTCGGGATGGACATTGAGTGACTTTTGGGAACGGGACAGTAAAAGTGATAAAACTGTCGAAAACCATTCCCGAATGCAGTTGGTTGATGACAGTTGATTTTGGATGTAGACATTACATATCATCGAGTCTCCACTGTCTACAATCCTCGACGTCATTCCGGCCGAGCGATAACCGCGCCTGTCCGTGCTTAACGTTTATTCATTAGGAAGGTTGATTGTGTTCATTTGATTTGGATGTATTGGTTGCTTTCGTTTGGGTTATTGTTGTTGGTCACGTTTGTTTGAGTTGGTTTGGGTGTCGTTATATTTCCTCATTACCTTACTTCATTACTTTTACAATGGAAATTCTATCTCAGCAACAGAAGATTGAAATGATTCTCATTTATGGAGAAAGTGGCAGGAATATCAATGATGCTCTCACGCTTTACGCTCAACGCTTTCCAGAAAGTGTTCCTTCACGCGCTTCTTTTCACCAGGTTGTCCGAAACTTCATCACTGACGGAAGTGTACAACCGAAAAAAAGGAAGCGTCAAGTAACAGTTACCGGAGTTGATAATGAAATTGCAATTTTAGCTGCAGTCACTCATGACCCTCATGTCAGTACTCGACAACTAAGCCGCGATTCCGGAATGCTGGAAGACCTACGCTTGGAAGTGCGACACAACATGTGGTTTCAACATGACGGTTGTCCAGCACATTATGCGGCAATCGCGAGGGAAGTATTCAATCGCGAATTCAATGGACGATGGATCGGTAGAGGAGGTCCAGTAAATTGGCCTGCCAGATCGCCAGATCTTACGGCGCCGGATTTCTATTTGTGGGGTTATCCAAAGAATCGCGTGTATCAAGAAGTGCCCACAACTCGTGATAACATGATCGAGCGAATCAGGTCTTCTTGTGCACAAATATCACCAGACACAATTCGCAGTTGTGTGGAATCTTTCAAAGCTCGGATTAACAAGTGCATCGAAGTGCGAGGACACCATTTTGAGCACCTATTGTAAAATAATGAATCGAAATCAAGCATCCCTGTGGTGAGAGGCAAGGGGACTCACCGAAATCAAGCACCCCGATGGATGGTGAGAGGCAAGGGGACTCACCGAAATTAAGCACCCCGAAGAGAATAGGCAACTACTACGTCCGCGTCTTTATTCCTGGGTAGAGCTAAAAGTAGTGTGAACAATTTCGTTTTTCGCAATTGCAGCGCCATCTATCGCGAATCGAAACAAATTTTTCGAATAAAACTTACGTATTTCGTAAAGGAGAATCTGAATCTGTGATAAAGAATTGGGGTTGCCATTTGAAATTACAAAGTTACCCCCACCCCTGCCTCCTGTGGGGGTGGAGGTGGGGTAAATTTTAACAAATCTTTTTTTCCCCTCGAAAATAAAAAGTTTTTATTCCAGACATTTTTTCCGTAGGATGCGTATTTTTTGAGATATTTCGTTGTCTCAAGTTAAAAAAAAACACCCTGTAGAGTGGTTCGTAAATGAATTAAAAGAAATGGCCCAAAATATTGATTCTGAATTAACATGCATTGCAGCAATGGAGAAACTCAGTCCAGAGCAAGAAGCAGAGTTCACGTCTGCTCAAAACTGCCACATTTGCGAACAACCATTCGAACAAGATGACTTAAGAGATCACGACCATTGTCACTTTACGGGAAAGTTTCGTGGTGCAAGTCATCGGGGCTGCAATGTTAATTATAAAGACTCACGCACTGTGCCGGTACTTTTCCACAATTTGTCAGGATATGATTCACACTTTTTCATCAAAGCATTAGCTAAACAGTTTGAGAGTGAGGTTAAATTATTACCCGTCAATAAAGAGAAATACATCTCGTTCACGAAATATGTTGCCGGTACAAAAGTAAATCTTCGGTTCATAGATTCGTTTCGTTTCATACCGAGTAGCCTTGAAAAATTATATTCTTATCTGGCGAATGATGATAAAAAATTACTCTCAGGCATTGCAATAATCCGGAATAATTTCAATTATTAGTCAGAAGAGGAGTATTTCCTTACAACTATATTATTGATGGGGGAAAATTTAATGACCATTAGTTACCACCTAAGAGCGCATTTTATTCAAAATTAAATAGTGACGAAATTTCTGATGAAGATTATCAACATGCGTGCAATGTTTGGGGAATGTTCCATATACAAACTTTGGGAGAATACTTTGATTTATACTTGAAAACCGACGTTTCACTTTTGGCCGATATTTTTGAAAATTTCAGAAAAAATTGTTTTTCAACGTACAATCTCGATCCCTTACATTAATATACAGCTCCAGGACTTGGGTTTGATGCGATGCTCAAATTAATCGGAATCGAACTCGAATTATTAATAGATCCTGAAATGATTCTTCTAATTGAGAGGGGTATTCGTGGCGGTGTATCACAGTGCTCAAACGGATATGCCAAAGCGAATAACCGATTCATGGGATCAGGTTTTAATCCAAGCGAACCTGAATCGTATATCTCATATTTTGATATCAACAACCAGTATGGCGCAGCAGTGAACGAATGTTTACCTTTTGGTGGTTTCGAATGGGTACTTGATCAAGATATCAATGTACAAAATATTCCAGACGATTCACCAATAGGTAACATTTTGGAGGTAGACTTGGAATATCCTACAGAATTGCATGATCTTCACAGAGATTTGCCATTGGCTCCAGAGCACTTTGTATCGCCTAATTCCTCATGTAAAATACCACAACTGATAACGATCGTATTGCCAAAGAAGAATCACGTAGTCCACTATAGAAATTTGAAAAATTATTTGAGCAAAAACTTCGGCTAAAAGAGTACATTGACCTATATACAGAGAAACGAAAAATGTCTAGTTAAATTCAATAAACCAATTTATGTGGGATTTGCTGTTCTCGATCTCTCCAAAATAATTACCTACGACTTTCATTACAACTACATTTTACCAAATTTTGGAAATCGCGCAAAATTGCTTTACACCGACACTGATAGTCTCCTCTACCATTTCACCGTTCCAAACTTTTATGATTTCATTAAGCGCGATATTCAAAAATATCACACATTAGATTATCCTCCAGATAATGTTTACGGAATACCACTGAAAAATAAAAAAGTATTAGGACTAATGAATGACGAGTGCGGTGGAAAAATTATAACAGAGTTTGTTGGTTTAAGAGCGAAATCATATGTATACAAAATCTGGAGTGAAAGCTGTGAGAAAAAGAAAGCTAAAGGTGTGACAGGGTCTGCGTTGAGGAAAATTACATTTAATGATTATAAAAAGTGTCTCCTTAAATATGAAAATGTAACAGCGTACCAAAATTTGATCCGCAGCCCCTGGAAGTTGATAATATATATAATTAAGCTCATGTATATAGTATTTGTATATAATTAATCTCATGTATATAGTATTTGCATATAGTACTTATATAGAATTAAGATTGTGGATGATTATTATTATTATTATTACTGAAACGAGTGAAAAAAACATTGTAAAAAAAAGTGAGTTAAGCTTGTTGTGTGTGTGTGTGTATGTATGTGTAAGTTATACGAATGACATGTAAGCAGAGGAATGAGTGTTTAATCAATTTTCAGATTGTAAGATAGCTACACTGTAAGTGACAAGTCTCTGAAAATAAAGAGCAGAGAAGACAAAATAAGTTGAATATAAATTGGTGTTTTTCATTTATTGCAACCTAAAAATCATATTTTTAAGTAAATTTTTATTGAATAAACTCATCAGCTTTAATTCTGAGGGAAAAAAGTTCAATGCAGAGCATCAATACCGAAGGCTGATGTTTCTTCAAGTCACAAAGCCAATGATGTTCGCTGACCCACGATTCGCTTATCTACTATTCGCACTTATTATTATAAGAACAAGGAACTCTGAGAAAACAAAACACAAATTTTATTCTCATTTTCTTTTATTTATTTCTAAAATATCAGTACATTATACTTACAAAATAAGTAGACTATAAATTAAGTATATGGAAAAATATTTTTTGTCTTATCTCTATGAATTAAAACAAGTAATAAAATATTCATGTTCTATAGTCATCCAGTTTTCCAATAAAATTACATTTTGAATGGCGCAATTACAGTAATTTTCATACATATGATGTGTACATTTAATGTAATTAATTGTAAACATTTCACGCAATTCCTTCAGCGAGGGACATTCCAAATCAAGCATATCAACAATTTCGCACGATGTTTCTGCAAATTGTTGCAACCAATTATTTTTTTCCAAGCCTATGCCATGATGATTGCGCTCTGTCCAAATGTTTATGGACTTATACTTTGGTGGAATGTTCTTCCACTTGCAGGGTGATTGAAAGAGAAAAGAATCGGGCTTTATACCTACAGCATCAAAGAATGGTAATATTGCCAATTCTTTTAAGAAAAATGTATTGTCTGGTAACTTGAAGCCCTGCATATCCACAATGTACTCCATCTTGAATGCAACTGAACTATTTCTATGTGGTTACGACAGTTTATACCAACTTTTTCACCCCACCACTTATTGGTTTATACTCAACTACACGATCATGCAAAATTAAGCAATATGCTGACGTTTGAGCGGGAAAATTGTCACTAGCTTGAAATTCTAAACGAACGTCAACTGGTCCGTATTTCAGTGACTCATTTTGTTCAGAGCAGTCAATAACAACTAGAGGTGAATACTGTATAAATTCTCCTCTCGATAGCGATGGTTGCGGTTCTTTACCATAGTAATTAGCTTCAAAGTTTGTGTACATTTTATAAAGAAGAGCATACTGATTTCGATTAATGTCAAGATTCAAGTTAGTATAAGGATAACACTGATCATTTAAAAGTAGTTTGACATTAGTCAGATTACAGTGATCAAAGTTGCTAGAACTTCTAGCAGTATTATTTTTTCTGTTTGTTTGAAATCCAAGTATGACAAATCTCGGTTTTTCCAATTGTGTTGAGGTTTTTACTGTCCAAACATGGTTTGAAGTAGTTGGAAGCAGAGGATATTCATACAGTTCCCAAGTTCGAAAACTTATTGGAATAGGTGGATCTTTTTCAATATATTTTAGCAACCGAAATTTTCGTGAATCCGACAGTCTAACGCTAGGCAATAACCACTCTATTTTATTAATTTCAATTTTATACTGCTCGATGGGAGCCGCTTGCAAGATGGCATTTGCATCACTTTTTGATCTTGTCAAAATAAGTTCATGCTTAGCATTGACAATGATTTTGTGATAATCTTCAGCAAAACCAAATATCATGTTAAGCGGTATGGCTACATCAAAGTAACCAGTATCGATGGTTAATGATTGATTATTATCATTTATTTCGAGCCAACCAGTATTCTGTATGTAACGTGATTGTCCAGGATCTAGAGATACATAATTTTTCATGAGACTAGTGAGACCAACATTCTTGTTTCTATCAATTTCTATTGCATTGATTTGGTATCTTACTTCTTCAAACTAATGACAGATGTCATTGGAAACTAAAACTGTGTTTGTCACTGGTTCTCCATCAGTTCTTACGATTCTTCCATGCACGTGAAGTGAACTTTTGCTCGACAGGAGACAGTGGTCCTGATTTTGAGCAGCAATCCGAATTTCATCAAAGATGACTGGTGCTCAAATATTCAAAATTTCCCCGTCCATGACAAATAATAAGACGCTGATAGACAAATTTACAGATGCAGGTGCAAAAAATCTTGAATCTCTTCATTTTCTTCTTCTTTTGAGCTTCAGACCTTGACTTTGTAGGAAGAGGGCGCTTTGAGGTGTTAACCCTTCGACGGCTCTTTGTCGACTGATTAGCTTGTGGCATTATGCTGGTTTATTATAACCAAAGCCAATCTTTGTGTTGAAAACAATACCCATTATTATTAGAGATACTTGATGTGTAGTCTAATTGTTACAACTTCTCCACGAAAATTAACCAAATGTCCGTCTGGATCAACTATACGGAGCTGTATATGATCTATTGTCTGCACGGCGACTGGCAGGTAAATGACATGAGATAGTACTTCCACTATCTTATATCCAGGTGGCACTACGGGAAAAAACTCATGAATAGTATGTAGTATCTGGCCATTAATGTATGCACCTGTAGTTATGCTACCCTCAACCCTCAAAGAATTCACTTTTATGATTGATACCGGTTGATCAGATTCATAAACTTGTTTAGCTTTTAGTCTGCGTGGAGAGAAACCTAGCAATCGACCAATAGAATCTTTAGACTCAAAATTTACATCGTGACTGCAATAAATTTCACTTTTTAGAATATTATTGTTTGCTTTAATATGAATTTCAATACCCTTTTTGACTAACACATTCTGTAGATAGCGCTTTATGTCACCTATTTCATAACTTCCTGTAGATATCTCAATTATTTCATTACCCACGTAAAATTTATTTTGACCAATGTCTACATTGGGTATTGAATTAAAAGTTAGAAATTCAACGAGTCCAAGGGCGTAATTTTCATGAGAAGACAACTCAATCCGTGGAAAATAGTGTGTTTCCAGGATTGGATAAGTTCCCGATAATGTCAGTGTCAATGAATCATCCATGATGAATGCTAGCGTTCAACTGACGTGAAATTGCAAATTTCAGCACTTCAATAGATTGAAATTACTTTTAGATTTTAATTGATTGCATATAAATTGCAAACATAAGTGTCAACACACGAATGTATCGTAATTTTGATATCTCTCATGATTATGCTTTATGCTACTAGCACCGAGATACTTGAAGAGATCCGAAGGTGGCCGAAGATTACCGAAGCTATCGAAATACATTATTTTACTGCCAATCTTTTTATAAGCACACCAATGTGTTTCTGGTCCTTTTTTATCATCAAGATTAACAATAGCACATTCATGTTTACGAGGTCCACCCTTTGGTAATCCATTTCGCATAAAAACACCGGGAAAATGCGAGATCTTCCAAGATTTTGCGAATTTGAGTAAATCTGCATCAGTTAAGGCCCGATGAGGTAGCTTCACGTACAGTTTTTTGACTTGCGTTTAAGTCCGGCTCCTTGTTTATATGGCTTTAGATAAAAACCTAATCCTTCCCTATATGGCTTCAAGTAAAGGCCTTTTCCTAAAGGAATGGCTTCCATCGCTTCATTATGCCGTTTACTCCCTGAAAGTTGCTGTTTTGCCGAATTTGCATCATTTACAGCTTTAGCTATTCCTGCAGCCCCACCAGCTAGCGTCCCAGCAGCACTGAGACCAGCAAAAACGGGTATGAGAAAGGGTAAAAATCCTCCTACTTTGGCCGGTACAAGTAGAATACGAGGCTTATTCACATTTATTTTCCCACCAGCCTTCATTACAGCTACGCGTGCGCCTCTGAGTGCAGATTTAATGGCAGTTTGCGCATTATTGGTGGAAATCATAGACTTTTTAGTCGCAGTGACAATTTTTCTCAGTGTAGTGGTAGGTTTTTTATTTCTGAGACCCATTGCGAATTTTGATATCATCTACATTGTGTTTGTTATTCCCCATGCAGCTGCCTTTTCACCTATGCCTGCATCCTGAGCCAATACACGTTTCCAAATAGCTTTTTCAGCTAGTTCTCTATCAGCTGAGTTTCTACCCTCTATATTTTCTCTATTCTGTGAGTAGGCTATATCGTGCTCTTTGCAAGCAGCGTTCAGTGAATTGATTCCTGGATCACCTCGTGCTAATCGTTTGGCTAGTTTAGTACCTGATCCACAGTACTGGTAACCAGGCAAGTGCAACTCAAACGGCAAATTGTTGATGATTCTGTTGAGCAAACCTCTTCCACGTCTTGCCTGCTTCAACGTTCATTTACAACTGACCCGCTTGCCTGTGTGAACGATCATATCTATGCAAGGGATACTTTCAAACTAAAGGGTCAACTTATATAACCAAAATATGTATAGGTTTTCCAGTCAGTCTTTGCCAAGATGCAGTTTAAAACACAACCTGTGAAACTACCTATCCAGAATTTTGATTCAAAACGAGAATAGAGGAAAACGACATGGACATGTTGTGGACCTTCCAACTGTGGAAAGACAAATGCTTTGCTAGCTCTACTGATACATCTAAATGGACTGAGATTCGAAAATAGTTACATCTGCTCAAAATCTCTGAAACAACCAAAGTATGCATTTTTGGAAAGTCCTCCAATCTGTAGATGACATTGAGTACTATCCTTTCAATGCGCATGAGGAGGTTATAATGCCAAGTGAAGCAAAACCAAATTCAGTCATTGTATTTGATAACGCGGCTTGCGAGAAGCAAGAGAATATAAGAGCATTTTTTTCTATGGGTAGACACAAGGATGTCGATTGTTTTTACTTGAGCTAGACATATGCCCATATTCCTAAACATCTTGTACGCGATACTGTTAATTTACTTGTATTATTTAAACAAGATAAAATGAATCTAAAGCATATTTATGATGATCATCTGAATACTGATATGACTTATTCAAAATTTAAAAATATGTGTTTAACTTGCTGGAATGGTGATAAGTATGGATTCGCTGTAATTGACAAGGATAGGAATCTTAATCAAGGTAGATATAGGAAAGGTTTTGATTGCTTCATAAATCTGGTGTATTTTACCGCGGTTCTACTGGGGGCCATTGACATTTTTTCCAGATGGCAGTTGCTCTTAGTGGTACCCTGCGGTGGTTGTTTAACTTTTTTTAAATTATATATATATATATATATATATATATATATATATATATATATATAT
>CAKNXH010062810.1:69130-103339 GCA_932178445.1 Andricus quercusramuli
AGCTCGATATTTTATTCTTTAAAAAAGTTCTCAGGTTCAAAAAAAAAAAATTCAGTAAACTGATAAAGTGAGGTCGGCAATATAGGTATTTCGCTGTGTCACATGCCCTTAAATATGACGGTTTTATCTATAAGGGAGCAATAAATCATCCTTGTTTTTCTCGTAATAAACTTGAACGTGTTTACATCAGTTCGGCTCTAACAATTGCGCAATATTCTGTGACGTCATCATGAGCTTCGAGAATGTTCTAGAAGCTCCAGGATCCCTCGAAAATGTTCTAGAAGCTTAACACGGACATAAACCACTACAGGTTAGAAGCTTCTCGATGCCGGTAAGGTAGGAATTTGTGATTAGAAACCCCCCTGTATATCTACTGTAACATCCCGCTTGCTGTTAAAATATTCTGGCAACTAGTATAAATCGTGACTCACACAGTTTTCTGACATCTACAATGCCCCTACCCCCTCTATGTAGTGTTAGAACTATCCTTTTAGTCGCCGAATTACTGTGGTGAATTCGGTGTTTCGTAGTTTCTACGCTGATGATTCTGTTTAATCGTTCAAGGTCGGTGTTCGACCATTCGATGAGCCCACAGAAGTGCGTTAGGACAGGGTTGGCATAGGTGTTGATTGCCCTGATCTTGTTTGCCGAGTTAAGAGAACTCCTCAGAACCAATCTGCTTTGTGACATCGATCACTTGCTCCAGTTTCTTGTTTAAACCAGCGTATAGCTTCAGGTCATCCATGTATAGAAGTTGGGGTGACCGTCCTCGTTATCATGTACTCGTCTTAATACGTATGGATCTAGTTATCCTATGATTACTTTAACTATGTTTATTATTATTTCATTTTATTTTTTTTTTTTTCAATCTTGTTCTCGGGTGAACCCGGTTTTTCATCATAGCCACGGACTGAGTTAAGTGACTGATTAGATAAGGATGTTAGAAGTTAATATAATACGATGTCAGAAATCTTCTACGCTGATGTTGTAGATACAGCATTAGCAGCATAGTGTAGTTTTGAGTTCGTATTTACAGCTGTTATCTATACATAGCGGTCACAATTGTTTAAGGTGACAACAGCCGCCTCTGGATGCTTCCTTAGAGGTACCATCTGCCGCTCCAAAGGTTTTTAGTCACTTGCTTCCTGATTGTCAAAAAAATTTCTCACAATACGACAGGTGTTCAATAAAACTGCCTTCTGAGCTGCTGCCAGTACCCTACTGACTCCTAAATGTTCAAGATGTTCATTGCATCTTGCGTGCACATTGACTGTAGCCGAAATCACAATAGGATGAATAGATGCATGTTTCACATTCCTCCATATTGTCTTCACTTCATGCCTTAACTCGCTATACTTATGAATCTTGGTTGTATAGGTTGCCTGCAAATTTTGGTTAAGTGGACAAACAATGTCGATGATGTAGACTCTTCCACTCTTTTTTCTTGCATCACGATGTCGGGTCGATTGACTCGGATGTAATGATCAGTTTGGATTGTAACATCCCAATATAAGATGTAATATTCGTTTTCAGACGGACATTTGCATCTATCTATAGAAAGGCATCCATTCTGTTAAGAGTCCTAGTTTTAGGGCCAGTTGTTGATTTATAATGCCCGCCACATAATTATGCCTGTGCGTATATTCTCTTTCAGCCATTACGCTACAACCATCAATAATGTGCTCGATGGATTCGGTGATATCTTTACATAATCGGCACCGGTCAACCACGTCTTGATGTAACACATGTTTGCGATAATTACCGGTGCTGACAACCCGGTCCTGAATCGCAATGACGAATCCTTCCGTTTTTGTATACAGGACGTCCTTTCTCAGCCAAATATTGGATGCCTCACTATCCACTTCATTCTGATCTAACGTTTTGGGGTGTTCGCCGTGGATGGCTTTCTGTCTCCGTTGCGTTTCTAATCCCTCAATGGTTGCTGCCGCACCAATTCCTCATTCATTGTGGTATCCCACTTGATGCTCTCCCATGGTATTTCTGTTGAAGTGGTTGGCTGCAAATAGCTAGCGCTATCCGAAGCATCCTCAGCAGACACAGTTGATGTTTCACTGCTTACCGTATGTCGCAGATGTTCTTGCTGGCCAGCTCTTTGATTAGTGAGATCTGCCTGACCATCTCGCAGCTCACCATCACCACCGTCCCGTGTGCTTTGGCCCCCAGCGGTGGCTCCAGAAACGCTCCAAAGATCCTCGGATAGCGACAAGTGTTCAAAATTTCTAAAAGACTCTCCATTACCATGTATGGATTCTTGTGTTCCTCTTAGTCACTTTCCTCTTCGTTCTCTGCTTATCAGACATGAGAAACCCTGTCAGTAGCAATGCTATAGCCAACATAGCCATCAAATTTATGAGAGGAAAGCTCAAGCCACACCGCTACGACAACGCGAGAACACCTTCGTTTATTTTTAATTCAATTATTATCATTTCTCTTAATCTTGTTCTCAGGTGAGCCCAGTTTTTCATAATAGCCATGGACTAAGTCAAGTCACTGATGAGATAAGGATGTTTGAACGTAATATAATACAATGTCTGAAATCTTCTACGCTGATGTTGTAGGTACATGATGTAGTGTACGTCATCCGCTTCTGCTCCTTCTGTCCTAGAAGGTAGGCAAGAGCGGAAAATGCAAGCGAGATCAAATCGGGCAACACTATTCTATGGAGTCCAGTCTCTAGCCGCGGATGAACTTACGCGGCAGACGGGACTGTTGGAGATAGAGGTTTCACCTCTGGATACTTCTTTAGAGCTATTAATCTTCGAAGAATGTTATGAGGAACAGTTCGCGATGGAATGAGCCTGACGCTGGCAAACCGGAATCTTGTTGAGTTGGCTAATAAATTAAGCTTTCATACCTCCAAGACAGTCGAGTATGAGAACTGCAAGATGGAATTTGTAGCCTTGGTACAGCCTGCTCAGCTCGAAAAGAAGTTTCTCCCGTTTTTCTTCCTCCTTTGCCGTGATACTACCATCGGCTGGTGTCGAGAATTCAATCACGTAAATGATCTTGTTCCTCAGATCTTGGAGGACAATATCAGGCTTCGTAGCACCGATACGTTGAGTGGTGGAGAATGAGAAATACCAGTAGATCTTACACTGATCATTCTCCACAACGGACTCGAGTTCCCCCGGGGCGTATGGTAAGAAGGGCAATATATCAAAACCATAGAAGTGCCTAAGATGGTAATATAACACCTTTAGAGCCGTATTGTATCTCTCTATGTACCCATAGCATGCATATTTTGAGCATCCACTGAGAAAATAGTAGCGTGTAGGAGGGTATATAGGTATAAGGGAGATATGTATATAGGTGTAAGGTATAGATATTTTACATTGATATTAAATTGATTCAGGTATAGATGTAGGTTCGAAACCCCGTAGCGTTAGAAATTTTATTGGTAATATAATGTTTAAACATGTAATATATGTATTCATTATAAGCAGGACCATTAACATTGATAGTCAAAATACTCGACATCAATTATTATTTATTTTTTTAATACCTATTTTGTGTATTTCCACCTGCTTAGTACGAACCGTCCAAAATCAAAGTCGGCCCAACATTGTTGTCCAAGGTTGGGCTGATATCATCTTAATAGATGGCCCATATATCAGACCAAATGTCAGGCCGACATTGAGATGCCAAAGGCGGTTGACCGTTATCATTTATCTGGTTGGCCCGACCGTCCTATTTACCAAGGGTCAATTCGCACATGAGAACCAACGCTTTTTTTCAATTAACTAAACATTTTGATTTGAAGATTTTTTGGGAAATTATATTAAAAAGTTGTTTGAAATTCGTTAAAAAAATTTGAAATGTTTCTTGAAAATTCTTTCCAAAATTTGATTTTTACAATTTAAACTTATATCCTTCACGTAAATTTGTGTAAAAAGAACACGTGGACATTATTTGTAAACAAAGTATCTATGGCAAATATTTCCTAAAGATGTTTCAGAAGACTTTTTTCAGAAAAAGTAATTTTTAATGATTCTTTCTGTCTCCAGATGGCAAGAAAGACATTTTCTGTTTGTACAATGCAGTTATGAACCTTTTACCAGAGCATAAAATAAAATGCTTCGGGGTTATTTTTTTCATCTTGCAAATGATATAATTCACACTTTTTAAAAATAATTTTAACTTCGGAGAAGGGTTCTATTCTCTGAACCTTACAAATTTTATGGGGACATTTTTTGTTACAAGAATTAATTTTCGTTTGGTCCTCTTTTTTTGGAAGGGGTTTGGAGTTGTCATTTGAGGCTCACCCACAGTTTTTTCTGTGTTCTCAGACCACCTACGAAGATAAATTTAATTTTAGGATTCTGGAAATGCCATGTATTTTATAAATTTGATTTACAAACTACTTATTTCTTATGATTTCAATCAATTCAGATATATGTCACCAACAAATTAGTTTTAATTGTAGAGGCATGGGAGTTGTTAACAAACCGAGGTACATACATAGAAGCATGATTCTTTTAGTCAGTATCTGTAATATCTAGCATCTTAGTATTGCAATTTAAACTACGTCATATAATAAAAAAGAGCGCCCAAGGCCAATACTGGAAAAATTTTATATTATTTCTGTCACATTTCAAATATATGAATAAAAATCGATGGATACACAAAATAAAATCCTTTTGAAAAACGCCTTGGAAATCAAATCCTTAGTTTTTTTCAATCTATAAATGCACTTCACTATTAATTTTAGAAGTAGATACGGATCCGAAACTGGATAGCTTTTTGTTATCAACCTTTTTTTTAATACGATAGAGCATGGGAATATTTCAGAAGTACTTTCTTAATTTTGTGATGTTCCTGCTGAATTTACCAACTGTTTCAAGCCTTTCTTAAACAAGTGGAAAATGGCGCTTTACTCTTGGTGTATTTCCATCCTTCAAATAAGCTATCTGACTTGAGTAGTACACAGGGTTTACATGTTTATAAACTGAAGACAACACTCTACTTCAACGTGGAATTACTTTTATAATTAAACGACAGATATTTATACTCTATCAGTGAATGCTCTGCCGTTAGAAATATATCGATTAATTCGTGGTAAATTTGGTGGATCGAAATTTCTCGTGTGATACAACCCTCACATTTGGAGGGGTTGCATCCTAAGTTATGGTGTTGCGCTCGTTAAGCAGAAAGTTCCCAACGATCGTCTGGCTCAAATTTAAATTGAGAAAGTATTTTACGAGCGCACGAAAGTTTCACGGTGGCGTTGTCACATCTTGATGAACTTCCGGTAACGATCGAAGGAAAACGTCGTCACCGTGCGCTCGTTACTCTGAGGAGAAGAGATGAGGAGAAGATCTCTTGAGGCTAATGAATGTGGCGGTTATCTTAAGGTGAACAGCTTGATTCTTATTAGAAAATTGGTGATGAGCTCCAATTATTAGTAATAATGGAAATCTCTGTTCAATATATTAAGGTGCATAATCCGCGGGGATGGACTTCAACACAATTTATGACGGTGGGTCTTTGAGGGATAATATGCGCTTCCAAGATATCTATATTGAATTTCACAATCACTGGGTAATTTTTCACTTACAGTAAGGCAAAAAAGCAATAGAAGGTAGATTATGTATATGTAACCGGCTCCGAAGAAAGGTATTTGGTGCCTAAAATCAAGTTCTCGAGCACACTTTTCCTTCGTTCTACCCTTGTTCAGAGTAAGCTGGTTGCTGAATCCGAATTTCGATTCAAAATTGCTAATTTCAAAATGGCCAATCGAAAATAGCGAAACCAAAGTTCAGAACATGTACAATGTTGACTGTCTACAACTGCTGTTGCAACAACTATCAACTGATAGTAAACTAAACTATATCACCTTCGTTTAAAGAGTTTAGTAAAAGTGACATTATCCTCACAGTAAATATTTTAGTTTGATGAACAAATCAGTTGACATGTTATGAGGTTAGGTTAGAAATATGTTGTAAGTTGAGTAAAAATTTCAAAAATATGAGTTTAATTTTTTGAAGAAGCTAAGAAATACAAATTCAAATCTTATGTATATTTTATGGGCGAGAAAGCAAAAGGAGGTAACTGACAATTTTGCGAAAATCGGAGTTTTTGCTAAAAAATTCTCAAAAATTCAAATACACATCTTGTTGAAAGGAATTGTTCGGAAACATATTTTTTATAGTATAGATACCTGAAAGTTACATTTTCATATCCATTCAAAATAAAGACTTTTGTGATCAAACTATTCTTTATGATATTCACGAAAGGAATATATTTCAATATCATCATGGTTCGCCAACAAAAAGTCTAAATTTTATTATTAATCAACACCTAAAAGCAAAAAATCATCTGCCACACTGTCAAACCGTCTCATTGAAAATTGATTTTCTTGGCACCGAATAACTTTTTTCGATAACACTTTTTCCCATGCTCATCAACCCAACATCTCGCAAACGTGTCACCATTAAAACTACAACTAAAACCTAATTTTCTCAGAACTGAATGATTTTTTTTATCAAACTTTTTCCCCCTGTATTCAGTAACTCAACATTTCGGGGACAAATCATCAGTTTCTTTTTTAACTGAGATTGATCACTGTCTCAATTCAGTTCGAACGTGTTAAAGAAAACTGTCCACCAGATACGATCACCTTCGGACAATATTTTCTCATAAATGAAAGCTTTTCTGCAATCAAACTCTTTTGGTATTGGTTAGGTAATACGTTATCTCCGGCGCAAAATTTTGTTTTACTTTCAATTGCGATTTCGATGTTTCATCATGTTTTTTCGCTCTCCTGCACGATTGCCATTTTGTCAGTTACCTCCGTTTGCGTTTGCCCCTTCATTCATGTCAAGTTAATATTTAAGTTTCAACTTGGTTTTTCAATTAATACCAACATTTTTTTTTAATCGTAAATATAAGAGCCTCGTATATGAGTCGCCCAATCGTTACGCCGGCTTTGCGTTGCCAGTACCTTTCGTTTTTTCGCAGCTCAGTATTATAGTTTGTGTTTCGTGAATATTCTTTAGAGTTTTGGAGAATCACTAAAATGATAGTTGAGTATTTTGCTGATGTTTAAATGAAGTTCGAAGAATGTAATATAGAGGAGTGCGTGGGAGCTGTTCAGTCGCATACGCACGGCATAAAATTAGGCTTATATGCCTGCACATTTTGTTGATATTATTTTCCATGTTCTACTGTAACTTTTGCTAGAAATAACATGTTGGCATGAGGCTTCCATTTCCAGTACCGATAGAGGTTACGCATTATTTTTCGAGTGCTATTATTTTTTCTCTGCTGAGAAGAGAAGAGTTGATTGAGTAAAGTGAAGTGAGGGCTCTGAGGTGGAGCAAGAGTGCATGAAGGAAGTGGTAGGAACAGTGAATTTAAATTTAAAAAATTGAAACATTCGTGAGAGTTGATTTTAAGGTTAGGCTGGCTTCGGTAAGAAACTGGATGATCTAGCAGAGGGTAGGAGTCGTAAGAGTGTTGTAACAAGTCGCTCAAGAATTCTTTGAACGCTAAAGAAATAGGAAAGAGTATTTATCAGAAGCGGAATAAAAAAAAAGATTGCGCAATTAGAGGATTCCATAATAAGGCGTGAGAGTACACACGGCTAGTGGCTTAATCCGCCATGCTCAAAATTACATATCTCCTAAAATTTGTATGCAAAAGTGATGCAAATTTTAAGGGATAGTGTATTCGGATGCCCTTTTCTTATAATTAAACATTTTAAGAATATACTCCCAAAATTTGAAGTCGATCAGAGCAAAACTCTCGAAGTTATTGACTGACTAGTTAGTCTCCTCTCCTTTAAAACTGTACCTCCGACAGCTGCGGGCGGTCAGAAAGGCACTATATAAAAAACTATATAAAACACTATACATATATAAAATATATATACTATATAATGGTGAGATTGAAGCTGCAGCAGGGAGTCTACTCTATGGAGCTGGAATCGATGATACAGTGCAAGTTAAAAAAAAAAAATTTCATTTTTTCACTTATTAAAACTTTAAACGCATTTTTCTCAAGACCACTTTTTAAAAGTCCGTGATCACTGCCATTTAAAAACTACATTACCGATTCATTTCAAACTTGGTACACGCTTTCAGCATATAAAATACCTCCCCACAGCGTTCAGTTTTAGAATTTTTTTTTACATTTAAGGGGTTTTCTACTAACAAAATGGCGGAATTTTTCGTAAGAAATAGCAGTTTTCACTCCAAATGACCACTAAAAATTTTTAAATGAAAAAAATAATAACCAGAGAACGTTGGAGGGAGGATTCAATGATACTTTGGCTAAATTTCAATGGATTTTGATTTCGGATCATTTTCAGTTGAGATACAGTGATCACCGCAAATCGTCTATTTCTAAAGACGTTTTTGGAAAAGCTCCGTCACTGGCTTGTTTGTCGATATTCTCGCATATAAAAATTTTACAATGTTGGAACTATTCTTAATAATGTACAAAAGGTTTAAATGAATTTGCTCAATCCATATTTATAAAAAAAAAATCCCAATAAATGTGTTTTTTTCACGCTAAAACCCTTACCCCCCCCCCCCCCCCCTTAACAAAGAACACACAACAACAAATTACTAGAGAGTAAATCAAATTATTATTAATGTTAAGATCTCTTATCGTATGATAATGATGTGAGATTTTTAAATTAGGGTAAAAGTATCGCTAATGAGCTTCATTCTGCATATCTGGGACTATGAGGGATAAAGTCCTAGTTGGAAGCATATAAGACACTTTTTTATCAAAACGAGATTAATTGTGTGTGTTTAAGGATCCTTTGTATTTCACCTTCTATGGAGGGTCTTTCGCTTGGCCTCGCACTGATTTACGCCTCCGAGTGGACGCCTACGACGAATGCCTGGTATGCCCTGCTTTGGCGCTAACGAGGTAGTTCCAGGTGCTGCAAACATAATTGCAACGACTTCTTCATGTGCTGCACCGACCTCTGTTGCAAATACCTCTTGTGCAGCGAGTTTAGTTATTTTTTGTGTTGAACCCGCGGAGTACTTAGAGGCGGCGTAGTCTGATTCCGGCTCCCATCAGAAGAGTCCCTGTGAGGTATTGAGAGGATTAGCTCTAATTTCCAGGATTCCATACAATGAAGTGAAGAAACATAAGGGATCCATGATAACAACCTTTACCCGAAAACCACAAGTGAGCAGTAGGAAGTGAAACCCTAGGTTAGATTTGTTGAATGGAGTTTAAGGTCCTCAGTGTGACAAGTATACGAAACTAATTTGCCTTTGCTATGTTTATGTTCGAAAACAGTACGAGACAGTACTTTAGAGATGGTGAAAACCTCGACTTGATACACGAGGACTAGAGAGGATTTAGTCTTCTTATCTTTGGAAGACAAGGTTCGGTCGTGCTGTAGGACTTTATTGCCTAAATGGTAAGTCCGCGACCTAGTTCGTAAGTTGTAGTGATGCGCCTGCTGATCACGTGCGGCAAAAGCGTCCAGTTTTCTTTATTCTTCCCATCCAGGTGTCGACATTCCCGGATTGTGGAATCAGAGGCTCTGCTGGCTCAACTGAATCGTAAAGTGTTTCAGATGGTAATGGAACACGGCCGAAATTAAGGAAACCTGGTGAAGTCTTCAAAGATGAATGGTACGCGATACTATACGCGAAACGGAAATCATTGTGATAGTTATCCCATTTACGCTGTCTTTTATGCATGAGAGCAACATCGTTTTGAAGACTTTATTAACTTCCTCGACCGTATTGGATCTAGGCATTTTACTTCTACGAATTTCATACCTCTTACACAATTGATCTACTATTGTATGACAAAATTCCGGACCGTTTTCTGTGACCAAGAATCGTGGCGTTCCGCAACGACATCTTATAGCATCGTGGAAGGCTTTTGCGATTGCGGGCCCGGTTGTGGTTCTTAGTGAGATTATATCCATCTACTTAGCAAAGATGTCTTGAAAGACTAATATTTATTTATGTTGTGCTGATGAGGCTATATATGTCCCAATAATATCAGTACCAAACAATTACCAAGGTTGTTCGAACTTCGTGGTGTTCCATTTCGTCTGATGTTTAAGCTTTTTCCACTTTGCACTTTTAAAAGGTTTTACAGAACCTAACGAATTTTACGACATCACGATAGAAATCGAGCCAATAGTAAAGAGTAGCTATCCTATAGAAGGTGTTTTCGACACCCATGTGTCCCTACTGAGAATTATTATGACCCTCGATCAGAGCGGTTTCACATTGTTTTTTTCGGTAACACGACTTTCAACGCATTGCGATACAAGAGCCGTCTCTCTCTCTTTCTCTCTGTGACAAAGTTATTCCGTTTAGCATCTGAGAGTGATCTGATAACATGAGCAATAACTAGCTGAACGCCATCGTACTCTTGTGTTATAACGGCCCTGAGGCCGGTTGAACTGGCATCCGTCTTGAAGGCCGCTTCTATTCTTTGTGCCCAATTCGTTTTCACGGAGAAAGCGGATTAGGGGTTCGAAGATTGTGGCTAGATTAGGTGAAAATCTACGATACCAAGACGCGAAACCTAAGAACATTCCCTAGACATTTCTCCAGACATATAGAAGCCCACAGCAGCCACTCTCTCTGAGGCCAGAGAGACTCATTTAATGTGATCCTCGAATAAGCAACGGCTTATGCCGTCTCCTAGCTCGTCTAAAACCGCGGGGACTGTCGATACGCTTTTTGTTTTATGGGTTTATGATCACCTACATCGATTTTATGTTCTATGAGATTTGTTTCACCTAATTTGGATTGGATAGGGGGTTTTTCAAGTATGAAGTCGTTTTAAATTTTAGTCTTTTCCTCCCTTTACTGTTGTATCGCGGCGCGATCCTCATAATAAAGGGGGGTTGAAAGTAAGTCGATTATGGCCGTGTGTGGTGTGGCAAGGTCGTATACCATTTGTAACGTATCGGTACTACCCTCGACTATAAATTGAAAAGTCTTGATAGTGTAAGCTAGACAATTATGACAAATTTGTATGACAGGTGCTGAATACGTATCTTTTAAGGCTGTCGCTTAATGTGGACAGCCCGGGTAAAAATATTTGAACTTGATTTTGTCTTGGGTAAAGACCAATCCAAGACAATTCCAAGTCATTCTGTATGTCTAGCTCGTGAGACGGAACCAGACTATTCTTGATGTCTTAGGACAAACATTTTTGACTTGAAGACAAAAATTTATGTCTTGAGACCGAGGCCTCTGAGGGTCATCACTAATCCGCTTCAAACTTTATAGAATGTTTATATTATTTATCTTCATGGTATTTATTGTTTATGTGTTAATAATTTCATTTATCTGCAATAATTATGTTGTTTGGATGGCGAATCTGAAAATGTTGTCCATTTTTTCCTATCACCAACAGTTCACTAGATGCTTCTAGAAAATGACATTTTTAATCTTTTCATCAAAAATTTTATATGCCTGCAGTTGTTGAGGCAGACAGGTTCCGAATTTTTCATTTAAAAATTATTTATTACAAAATTACAAGTTTTATCGGTTGTAAAATTTTAATCCTCAGCAGATGTCAACTGCTTGGTCCTCACCTAGCTACCTGATTCCTGGAAATGGCAGGCCCTGCCGGTGGGGTCCATAGTTTATAGAGGCCACAGTATAATGGACAATAAAATGTACAAACTAAAACTTCTTTACTTCTAACCCTGGCAAATGTTGAAGCCACAAACTGGTAATATAATTTCTTTTAGGAGCAATTCGTTATATTTATCAGGACGTACACTTCTTGTCTTGAAACTAGTCAACCTGGTCTTGTCTTGGCTCAGTCAACAGTCATAAATGCAAGCAAAGTCTGTATATCTCCAATGTCTAGCTGGTGAGACGGAACCAGACATCATGGTCCTAAAGACATATTGAAGACATTCAAGACAAAATCAAGACAAAATATTTTTACCCGGGAGTATAAGGCTATGAAGTAGATATTTGAGGGATCTGCATGAGAGATTTTTGAGATGGGTCATGGGGGTGAGTGGCAGGTGCCCAGGTTATATGCTAATTGAAGAAATGGGACAAGAGAGAATCGTGGTCAAGCGAAGGAAAAGATCCTGGAATTATGAAGAGAAACTAAGAAACGGTGAGGGAAGCAGGATTTAATATGCTTGTGTCGGGGAGGTTATGGATAAAGAAAGGAGGTGCAAAGTAGGAGGATAGAAATATGGAGAAGATAAATAGAAAATGACGGCAAGGCAAAGCGAGGGTGAATAGAAAAAACTCGCTGATTCCGGGTTAGGGTAGGTCAAAAATAAATACTTCTGTAATTCGAAATTTCGAAATCGCTACAACACGAAAAATTAGGGCATCGGGGTCCTAAAAAAGTATAATTAATTTGGAATCGATCAACATGCAGCTTGGTTACCCGTGCTCAAAAAGAAGGTTTGAAAAATTCCTTGCTTGCAGAGATTTAAATTTTATTGAGTTTGAAATTTGTTACATACCTAGAGGTCAAAAAAGTCTTCCCAATTTTTTCGTAGTTCAGTCTATCATTCTTTGAGAGACGATTCCTATTTAAATTACCATTATTCTCGGAAATTTTTTTCAGCACGTTTGCAACTAGGAGGAGAATTATTTGAAGTCCATGAAAACTTTTACGTGACAAAAATGCATTAGAAAAAAAATCCCCAAAACCCAGCAATGAAAATTGGCAATATAGCGAAATTTTAAATGTTTGATTCTGGTATTCCATGAACTTATCCCTATAACTTGTAGTTTAAACATTTTTCTGAGCATGTATGGGCTTTTTTAAACATAGAACTACACCTAAAAAAATCGACAAGACCCAGGAATCGAAATTGGCAATAGAGCGAATTTCTAAAATTTTGATTTTGATATTTTATGAACTTATTTTTATAACTTGTAGTTTAAACATTTTTCTGAGCATGTGTGTCTTTTCTAGAAATAGAAATACACTAGAGAACAAATCGACAAGACCGAGGTCATTCCAATTACGATTCCTGGGACTTGTGGATTTTTTTTCTAGTGTATTTCTATGTTTAAAAAACTCACACATGCTCCGAAAAATGTTTAAACTACAAGTTATAAAGAGAAATTCATATAATACCAGAATCAAAATTTTACAAATTCGCTTCATTGCCAATTTCGATTCCTGGGTCTTGAGTTTTTTTTTCTAATGCATTTTTGTTACTAAAGAGTTGTCATGTACCTCAAATTATTTTCCTCCTATTTTTATTCTTTTTCTAAAGTGTCCCCTAAGGGTTTACATTTTTCTTGTATCTCTTCCCTATTCCTTTACACACACCCCCACGCACTTTCTTGGTGGTGGGAGAGGGACCTAAAGTTCAAGGTGGGTTCCGAACCACCAAGAGCAACAGCCTTAAATACTTAGAGAAACATTTCTCTAGAGGTACCGGTCCCACGACTCTCCGGAGATGAACAACTCCCTTGCTAGGCAAGTGTTCACCGCATGGGCCACCGAGGCTCTTCCAGAGTGCGAGGCGGGAATCGAACCCGCAAGCCGATGGAGTGGGTCCAAAGCCTACGCATTAACCCCCACGACCATCGTCCCACTTCTCTCCTCCTATTTGCAAACGCGTTGAAAAAAAGCTCCGACATATACTTTTTAGGACCATAATACGCTACTTTTCCGTGTTGTAGCGATTTCGAATTCCGAAAGTATTTTCGAGCCAACCTATTCCAGTTACAAGAGCTGGTATAGAATGGTTAAGAGGCACGAGGAGCCACAGTCGAAAAAAAGATTAAAAATTAGAACAAATGGAATAGAGAACACACTGTTCTTGAAGCTGAAAGAAGTTTTACTATATCGGATCCAAAATCGGGTTCCATAGGAAGTTTCTACATCATTCATAGGTTCAAAATCTGAAAGAATAAAAATCCCAGCTGATCCTTTTCGCGAGATATCGACATGAACCCAGGACCAAAGATTAGGACGTAGTGGTTATATAGCCCCATTACATTTATTTTAATTTTTTTCATTTCAAATTTTTTTTTTTTTTTAGATTTTTTTTCTCGTATTTCTCAATTTGTCAATATTTCTGCATAACTCCTAAGAATATTGTACTAAGATATGCAGTGATGACAATTCAATCACTGCTTTGAGTAGTCTAGATGAATAAGATTCGTCATTTAAGGGCCCTGGAAATCGAGTGTAAATCGCAAAAGTCGGATTCCGGCCAAACAACGAAGCCATTTTGTCTGATTTTTTGTATAACTAATCTAAAGGGTATACAGAGTGGCGGTACAGATCGCTTTTTTCGAAAAAAAATCTATTTTTCATGTAAGAATGAAAAGAAGAAAAATTACTTTTTACTGTACACTGTTCTACTATTAAGCAATGCAAGGAGCGGGTAAAGCAGATATAGTGCTTGGAATTTCTTTGCGCGACCCTAGCAAGAAAAGGAAAAACTACGATCCGTTATGACTTGAGTCTGCAGGTAATGAAGCGTCTACATGATTTATTCAGGGACGAGCACACCGTATACGAATACTAGGGGCCCCTGTACAGAAAAACGGTTTGCAATATTCACGTTGAATCAATGTATACAATTTTCGGCAAACTTACTCCGAAAGTACTATATATTGTACATTGAATGGCAATATATACAAGCTCCCTGTATAAAGGGGCAGATCATACAAACATGCAAGATATCGATAATATGTGTCGCCCAATTTCCTCCCAAAATACCAGATTGATTCGCATTAGACACAAACTTTGCATGTTTGCACAACTTAGGGGCTGTCTGCAATAACCGGTTCTAGAAGTCAAGCCCTTCTTTTTTTCGACCCTGAGAGCTTGTAAAATATGATTCAAATTTCAATTGATCAAAATTTGCATATATTTAAATGCGAAATTTTACTGCGCATCTTCGTTTTCTCATGAGAAAAAATTGCAGCACGTTCAGTTCTTGAAATGAATAGGAAATTCTCCTAGTTTTTTCTACAAAATGGCCTCCCTTTTCAGCTAATTTGACTGCACTACATGTACGCAGTTGTACGTGATTTTGTCAAAAACATTAATTATCAATCGTCTTACCAACGCATTGTAGTTTTCATGAAATCTTTCATATATTTGTGAAAGCTTTCTTGAATCTTTGTTTGTGAAATGTTTTGTGTTCGCTTCAAATCATTGAAATCTTGTAAAATCTTGTGAACTTTCTTCAAATGTTTTGCAATGGTTCAAAATTCGCAAAGTATCTGTGAAATCTTTCGTATTTATTTGAAATATTTGAAATAGTTTGCAGTATTTTTAATATTTTGAAATCTTATAAATCTAGTGTATTGTGCCAGTTTTGACATATTTGACATGTATTCATTAGAAATCATTGAATTATTTATGATTTGTGAAAAATGTTTGAAAATCTTGAAAATCTGCTTTACTCTTCATTTTATTAAAATTTTGAAATCTTTGAAATCTTTTGAGAGTTTGAAAATCTTTGCAAATGTTCGAAATCGTTGTGAAATCTTTCAATTGTGGTTTCCATGCAGTTCAAATTTAAATTATTTCGTTGAAAATGCGTATTCATCACTAAAAAAGAATTCTTCCCGGGTAAAAAAATTTTGGTATGGGATTGATCTAGGAAAACATCTGTGAAATCGTATGGGAGTGATCTCTCAGATAGTATAGTAAAAGTATGCCATTTGAGACGATCCCATACTTCATGTATATTTGAATGAAGTATAGTGGATGTATAGCTCAAATATATCTAAAGTATAACAATGTATAGTTGAAGTATAGGGGAAGTATTTTGAAAGTATATCTGAGAAGTATAGCTGCAGTATAGATAATGTATAGCTGATGTTCAGTCAAAGTATAGCTGATGTATATCTTTTAAGTATAGCTCAAGTATGTACTTCATGTCTAAAGTATAGAAAAAGTATGGCTACAGTAGGTACAGCCAAATCGTTACTGATGATAGATAATCAGTTATCTGAAATACATGAAAATAGAGATCCAGAATCATGATTTTCATAATTTCAAAGGATATTGTTTAAAAATTCTAAAATAAGTAAAATGCTATTAATATTATGTTTATAAGATTCAAAGATTCTGGATCTCTTACCAATATATATGACATAAGAGTCATATAAGTAGTCCGTTATATATCCGTTGAATATTGTATATCCTCACGAACAATATTCAAAATATAGTTGACTTGCGAAATCAATTTCAATCGCGAACTTTTGAAATTTTTAGACGAGCTGTCATTCATGATACATTGTGTTTTATCACGTTGCTAGGATATCTTGAAGAACAAATGAGTGCAATTCTATGTCCGATACTTCTGCCATACTTAAGTATAAATGAAGTATAATCTGTACTTCAGCTATACTTAAGTATAGATGAAGTATATCCTATACTTCAGCTATACTTAAGTATAGAAGAAGTATATCCCATACTTCAGCTATACTTTAGCTATACTTTAGATATACTTCAGCCATACATCAGCTATACTTTAGATATACTTTATCTATACTATTTCAATATACTTGAAGTATGGGATCGTCTCATTTACCATACATTTTTTATACTTTGGGAAGTCAATGATTGATCACTCCCATACTTATGATTTTTACTCGGGATAGAGTGCTTTTATTTTGTCATGTAATGTACCAGGTACTAGTTCCGGAGTAATTTACCAAAACACTGATTCAGCGTGAATATTGCATACAAGAATTTGGGGGCGAATTGATTATAAGACATTATCCGACGGCCATACCACGCTGAAAAAACCAGTTCTCGTTAGATCACTGAAGTTAAGCAGTGTTGGGCGCGGTTAGTACTTGGATGGGTGACCGTTCGAAAATACTACTGCGTGCTGTTGGCTGTTCGTGGGTGTGGTGAGCCCACACTTGTAGTTATTTACTACAAGAAACTATCCACCTAGAAACACTACCCGAATCGGGTAGTGTCACGCCTACGCCGAAAGGGAAATGGCTTAATAGTATACATACATACATACATATTGTTTACACTTTAATTTTCCTTAAAGTCTGTATGTTACATATAGTACAGTCAAATTAGCTGAAAACGGAGGCCATTTTGTAGAAAAAACTAGGAGAATTTCCTATTTATTTCAAGAACTGAACTTGCTGCAATTTTTTCTCATGAGAAAACGAAGATGCGCAGTAAAATTTCGCATTTAAATATATGAAAATTTTGATCAATTGAAATTTGAATCATATTTTACAAGCTCTCAGGGTCGAAAAAAGAAGCGCTTGACTTCTATAATCGGTTATTGCAGACACCCCCAGAGTTGTGCAAACATGCAAAGTTTTTGTCTAATGCGAATCAATCTGGTATTTTCGGAGGAAATTGGGCGACACATATTATCGATATCTTGCATGTTTGTGTAATCTGCCCCTTTATACAGAGAGCTTGTATATATTGCCATTCAATGTACAATAGGTACTACTTTTGGAGTAAGTTTGCCGATAATTGTATACATTGATTCAACGTGAATATTGCGAACCGTTTTTCTGAACATTGACTTGTCATATTATTTTGTTTAGTTTTATTTTTTTTCACACCTGCATGTCATGATATTAGCCACGCCCAACAACCTCCACCCACCCAACCTTTTGGGAATTCACTCACTCCTTTGGGTACAGGCGCCCCTAGTATTCGTATACGGTGTGGTCGTCCCTGAATAAATCAAGTGAATAAATCAAGTCTTTACCATATGTTTTCAATTTCATGTGATTTTCCACTCGTGAGGTACCAGATGTACTTGCATGGGCATTACTCAACTGATTCTCATCATTTTTGTTGCCTCTCATATCACTTAGTGAAATAAAACAGTATGGGCAAGGAAACGCTGCTGTTGCAGTTTGTTGCACATTTATTATGAGGAGAAGCTTGAAATCCGCAACAAATTTGAATGGGGAACTGTGCATAGCAACATTAATCCATGTACGCTAGATAGCTTACCTCTTTTGCTCATACTACCACCCTCAGAATAGAGTTTCCTTTTTCCAGAAAAATCATCCCTATTTTCTAAACTTGAATCAATGGAATCACCGTTATCATCAGTGTGGTCTATAGAACTGTCGAATGCAGGTGAATAATTTTCACGAAGTATGGTCAAGCTTATCTTGGAAAAACCTTGACTCCCATCAGCCATGGCTTTAATGATGAAGTTACCTTCCAGACTTCTTTCATTTATAATCGCAACAAGGAGTTCATCAGCATCTGCATATACAGTACCTCGCTCTTGTTTAGATGTTGAATTTTCACATTCAAATTCATATAAACCTGCATTATATACATCCTTCAAAATGTTTGATTTATCTGTCATGTGCTTCAAATAATTTGCCGGGATACACTTTCTCCCGACATTACATCTTAGTAAATTGGTTATCTTGTTCATATTTCTTGTTGAAGCTCCAAGATTGATCCGAAAACTATCTAAGCTTTCTTCCTAGAATAAATTGTCATTATTCTTGGTGAGATTCACGAGGATTTTTAATTTTCGACCAGCAGTTGAAAAATTTACCTCAATGTTTTTCAAATTCACAACATTATCACCCTAAGCTTCAGAATCAACCTTTTTCCTCACAATAGAAGTCACAATTTGTTTCTGTTCTTTCTCAGAGAGTTTATTGATGATTTTGCTCACATTTTCTTAACCATTTTTGCAAATTTGATTCTCACCTTTACCGATTTCCTGTAAACAATGTCTACAAAGTACAATGGACTTTTTGGACTGTTCATTTTTTACTGTAGGAACTGGAAATGATTCGCAATTATCCGACAATTTTGACCTCCACCCCTATGTAACGCTTTTTCCGACTTTTCCCTGTAGTTTTCCACCATTATGTAACACCAAGCTAGACCCTCCGCCCCCCCAAAAAGTGTTACGTAATTTATGCACGACCCCTAAATGGCAAGGGTCTTTTAAAGACAACTTTTTCAGTATCAACTAGTGTGAGATAACAAGTCCTGCAAATGCTTATAGGAAATTTCTCACTAGTTACATCAGAGTCGTTTGATATGAAGTTCTTGATGAGATTTCCAGTTTTATAATTTATGAGGAATTTCGCAGGCTGAATTTTCCCAAAACTTATTTTTTTGCCACATGGGGCGCACATTTTCCTTCTATTCTCATTGTGAGAACATTTATCTGTTGGATGGCTCATTTTGTAAACTATCGAACTATCGTTATACACAAAGAAAAAGCTTGACCGAAAAATTTCGCGCTTTACTCTTTGCAGGTTTTAGGCATTTTCATTTTAACCACAAGCTAACTTCGCTTCGTTGAGTGCTGATGGGAAAACAATGGACCAAATGCATGGGACAAAACTTTATTTTTGTAATATCTTCGTGAGGAATGATAATTAGTATCACTTTAATATTTCATTGAGTAGTTCTTAACAAATAAAAACTATTTTTCAGATACACGTATATAGATATAATTAGGTAATAGGTAATTTTTAATTGAAAAATAGGTAATTTTGGCGACGGGAAATATATTTACCCAGGGGTTTTGTGTACATACATTTGGGTTTTGTGCCGACACCACATATTTCAACAATTTTATCTTATAGTGTCAAAAAAGAAAAACAAATGATATGCCTAAAGTCCGCATATTTTCATTTCATCTAAATTTTTTCCTAACCTTTGGTTATCACACAATTCGTGTACAAATGGAAACAGGGATCATTATGTTTTTACGAAGATATTAGCAAAGCATGGCAAAAATAGGCCGAATCCCCTTCCTTTTGTCCATTAGCGCGAAATTCAAAAAGGTCAATGAATAGAATTATTTTTATTGTGAGTATGACATTTTAAATATTAAAATATCGATATCTGGCGAAAAGGATCAGCTGGGATTTTCATTCTTTCAGATTTTGAACCTACAAATGATGTAGAAACTTCAAATGAAACCCGATTTTGGATCCATTTCAGTCAAACTTCTTTCACCTTCAAGGACAGTGTGTGTAGGTATTGGATGAATAAACATAAGAATCTGTGTAGAGTTTGTAGCTATGACCAGGAATCATGGTTGAATGTGTTAGAGGTGTGTACAGGTGACGAAGGGGGGTGGTGAGAGCATACAATGGGGGCAGTCATCATTTCCCCCACAGATACCTGTGTAACCTTCCCCTTCCAGTAGGTAACGACACTACCCATCACTGGATTCGAAATTGCTCCAGGTCCTCGATGCTAGGTCACCTGCGGAGATAATTCCTTTGTCATTCAACTTATATCTATTCATATTTCAAAAACATGAATATGTCTAAGAAAATCATTTGAATATGCAACACTAAACACTAAACACTAGAAACTGTGTTTAAGGGTTTGAATAAAAAAAATCGTAATTAAATAATACGTGGCTAAAAAATAATTTAAAAAGAGTTCTTCGACTGCAACGTTTTTGGACAGCTTAAAAAAAAAGGTATTAATGAATATGTTGAAAAATTGGTCTACTACATTGTGATTGTTTCTTCATCAACTGTACTTTGTTAAAAGAAATTTTCTTGAAGAATACTGCAAGCAATATTAATAGTTATTAATAAAATTAAATTGAATTGAAGAATTTATATAATTCACTGTGAAATATTAAACGAATACTAACACATCCACGTGTAAAACTGCGTACCTACAAGACATTATCTACTTTTCACATAGCAGGATAAGCATGTATAAGCTGCACCGGCCGAATTTGTCCAACATTTTCACCATGAGTTGGTACTATTATGAGGTTCAATTCCCCGGAAGATTATATCTGAGCATTCATTTTATGGGAGTTATGGGGGTTAGTAGAAAAATCGAAAAACAGATTTTTCTCGGAAACGGCTAGAGCGATTTCGGTGGGGAAAAAATATGTTATTTGTTTCAATGGAGGGATGTTTTGAAAAACATATAAGACATTTTAGACACAATTAAGAGGTCAAAAAAATTCTCAACATTTTTATGATTTTTTTAAATGGGAAATTATTGCGACACAATGACCGTTTTCTGTCTCAAAATTCTTTAAATTATGCGGATAAATATGTGAAAGTTTGAGATCAATCGAAGTGGCTGCTCATGGTTAAAAAAATTAAGAATCTCCAGCGTACTATGTTAAATGCACGTCCGCTAATGTATAATGACGAGACTGCAAACTTACGCTGGAATTAGACTTGAAACACTTTGAAAGCGCTCGAAAATCAGACAAAAATAGTCCCAAAAATTATAGTACCTTCTATTCATCCAGTATTCTCATCAGATGTTCTTTCATATTTCATTTATTTTGCCTCCTGAATTTGTTAATATGATATTCTCTTGTTTTTTCTAGCTCCTCACTGAACAAGGTTTTCATATTGAAACTGTTCCGGATTCGTCACCTTTCTTTTTACACCCTGATTTTCTGTTTGCGCGTACGGCCCTGACCGGCCTCAAAATAGCCGGATAGTTCTTGAGCCTCAACTTGCCTGCCAATGAGCGCTTGCCATTACATGAAGTGGCCTGAGGAGTTGCGGAGGCGACCTTCGTTCTCTCTGCCCATGGTTAAAAGAAATTGAAAATCTCCAGCGTACTATTCCGAAATAATTCAATAGTGCTTTAAAATATTCCAATGATACTTCAAAAGCACGTGTACACAATTCGTAGTGATTTTATATTGTGAGTCCCCTCGCCTATCGCAATTCGGGGTGCTTTTTTATGTTGAGTCCCCTTGCCTCTCACAATCCTCCGTATCTTCTATTCGTCAATATTCCTAATCTTCGTCACTGTAACTTTCAATAACAGGGACAATGTTACGTTGTTGAAACATTCGACTCAGGATTTCAGCAGGTCTGATAATTTTAGCTAAACATCTTGCGTGAGACAAATAGTAAATGATTGCAGCGATGTGCGAGCAGCAACCAACATTTCTGTTCCCATTAGCACAATCACATACATATTCTAGTACCCCAGAAATTCCAACACTAGGAGGTTTATACTTTATGAAGCATTTATATGTTTTCCGGAAAATATAACGAGACGGAACCAGCAATTTCAGCACATTAGTACGATCTTCAACATACTCACCTTGAAACAATGACGACTCTCGAATCCAAACCACTGTTCCTCAACAAAGACCTTTCCCTATACTGTGAAGAATCAGTCAACCATCCGAAGAAATGTCAAAAGGAGATCGGGGTCAAAAGAACAAAATCAGATGAGAAAACAAATGACTTGAGTTTCTCAAATCTAAACAAGGGAAAAACAGGAAAAGATCTGAGGAAGAACTTCAAATGATAAAACGAATGACTAAAGCTTCTCTAATCTCAACTACTATTCCTGTACCGAAACCTTACCCTGTACGATGAGGAATTGCTTCCTTAGCCGCGAGAACCCGACACATTTGACAAAACGAGCGAAAGTGAGAAAAGTCCGCCGCAAACAAATTATATGCCTAAAGTCCGCATATTTTCATTCCATCTAAATTTTTTCCTAACCTTTGGTTATCATACAATTCGTGGAGAAATGGGAACAGGGATCTGGATGGGACCGACCAAGCAGCCCCAGTTTTGACCGGGCACCAGCCGGGTATAATGGCTGGGATCTGGCGGAAAACTTCACAGTAAACTGAACGGATTCCGGCTACAATACCGGCCGGTATCCGGTCTTGTAATCCGGCCACAGAGCGGATAAGAAATGTTGCTTTATGCGAGAAATTGGTTACTTGATTTGCCTTATCGTAAAGAATACAGAACTTTAAAAGTCAAGTCAAGCTAACAAATTCTCGCCACGAGATTGGAGTAGAGTTTTAATCATTCATGCTAGAATGTCCTAGCAAATGTTTTATTTTCGAAACCACCTATTTTAGATTAAGAAGGAAGAAAGGGAAAAATTAATATACAACACTATACTTCACTTCAAAATAATGATTATCCTAGCACTAAGTGAGGTTTTTTAACTGATTACTAAAATAAGGTTGATTTTAATTACAGATCACGATTTAATTTGAAAACTTCGAGGAGACGACCTGACGTTAGTGGAATGTGCATTCTCGTTCGAGGTGAGAAACTGAAACTTATCAAGTGTCTACGCAGACGCCAGACGCAAAAGGCACCAGACATGGAGGTAAATTTGAAAGTCTACAGAGTTAAAGGTCTGAAATTTGAGAAAATTATAAACATTGTAACAATGATAAACATTGTAATAATTCCGCTGTTGCACATTGCATAATCGATAACAGTTTTATTTAATGAGTTAAATTATTGAAAAAAATAAATGTTGTTTCTTTAGAGAATTTAAAAAAGCTTATTTCTGTTTTACTGATTTAAAAAAAAAAAAAATTGATTAGCAGTTCGAACTCGAAAGTTCATCCCACGACAGGCCAACACCACGCAGTATTCCCAAACGGTCACCCATCCAAGTACTCACCGCGCCCAACGCTGCTTAACTTCAGTGATCTAACGGGAACTGGTGTTCTCAGCATTCATCCAGCATCCGTAAGTATGTCTTTATAATGGCATGACTCTTAAAAAATGTGTAATTTCTAGAAGAAAAAAGTATCCTGCCAATAACCGGCCAGCTCCCGACTAGTTGATTCGAGAAGAAGCTCTATGCAGTCAGCTTCCGACCGGTTCCTGACCATGAAATCTAACCGAGTGTAGCTCGGCCGGGTTCCGACCAGATACCTTGTTGTTGTAGAGTGCAGACCAACCGGAACAATTTCTGCACGGGAAATTTATTAATTAAAGGCAATTGCAGATGGATCGAACAGAATTTTCAGGGAGCAAGAGCTTATAACTGGGGTTTGCCACATACTTTACTTTGATCGGTAAGAAAACATTTATTTAGTGTTGATCATGTCTCGAGTAATTTTTCTTCATTATATTATACTCTTAAGAATTATTATCATACATACTTTTTATTCAACAATGGTTCATATTTTTAAAACAAAGCAGCTGTTATGTGACAGCCACCATGCCAAGGAATTAATTGAAAGTGAAATAATGACATAGTTAAGAAACGGTTCTGAGTTAGGACATATGTTCAAGAAATATGAATAAATTACTCTAGTGAACGCGAATAGTCGAATGCGCTTTGTTCTTATGTTGCAATATGAGTAATATTCATGAAACTGTACACTTTTGCAACTAAAATCATATAATTTTTAATTGCATTTTTTTTTGCGCAGTAGATATTTTTTTACTTTAAAAGTACATTATTTACGAAAATTAGGCATAATTTTCAGTACAACCTTGTGAATAAATTTATTATAGACACTTTTTCGAAAACCTTACATTATATAATAATATTTTCATTATGGAGCTGACCATTATGGAGCTGACATTCACAAGTGAACTTGCATTTTTCTCTTGAATTTTTTAACTTCTACCTTTTTACGCACACCGGCAGTTTGTGTCTGGACTACAACTGCAAATAAACTCGAAATCACTGATAGACATAATTTACTTTAAGCGATTTATTGCAATTTGGAGCTGACTGGCTTTTTTGTATGGACTGTTTTGTAAACAAATCATCGCAGCTGTCGACTGATTTCTAATGAGAAAAATTCCATCCAGCGTCGGTTAGATAGTTTGAGAGTCAGTCTTCAAAATAATATCAGTAGATGGCGTTTAAATGAACCGCGAGATTTAAAAATCGTAAGAAAGTATGATAAACAAAATTATTTGAAATATGATGTGACAAAGTGCATCGTTTTATTCAAAAACTCTAAAAGTCATTTCTGTAACATTGGATCAAATAATATAGACACTTGAAGGTAACATTAACTTAGTCGAATAAATGTTATGGATATGCGCAAAATATTTTAATTTGGGACAATCACGGAGCTGACATTTTGGATATTTTGTACGCAATATATTGTAAATATTTATCAAAAGGTACACTTATTTCGTGGTTAAAAATTGGATAATGTTATTGTACGATAAAGTATTACAAGTCTAAGACCTGGTTTGACTTTTTTCTATGTGCAAAAGCCGAAACCGCAAAAGTGAACAGTTTCGTAAATATTACCCATATGTGTTTAGGAACAGTGGGATACCTTGAAAGCAGAAACATTTTTTACTTGCATAAAATACTGTACAAAATTTATAAAATATGTCGTTGTTATGACATTTTAACCTCTTAATCTGGTTTTGTTTAATCCTCTTGGCAATTCTGCTTTCATTGCTTTCGGTCAAGAGAAGACATTCTGCCGATTAATGACAATGTCGAGCTTAAAGCTCTGCTCGGCAAATATGTCCTCTCTCATCTTCGAGGAGGAAAGCACATAACTAAGGTTGAATTCTAGGGGACCATAAAGCCGCCTGCTGCCTTATCCGGGAGATAATGTCCCAGCTACGAGATCGCCTGTGCTTTCTACAAATTCAGTAGCTTCGAGAAAGCCTTGGCTCGATTGGATAACAAACATTTTATCGAGTTTCATTTTCCGAGCCGAGAGCCTTTTGGCATTAAACCTTAACAGCTCCTTCAGCAATAAATAATATTATGCACACGGAAATTCACCGTCGGGGTGCCGCGGGACAATTAAATAAAATGTGATACCGCTTCGAGTTATGACTCGAATCTTTATAGTTTATGACCTCTCCGAATATATTCCTTAAATCCACGAGTAAAGCTCTCTTCGTGTATATCTATATATGAAGCTCGTTTCTCTCACTCTTTACGCCTTCTTTGAGAACAACGTGAAATTACGCCAAGTGCACGATGTGGTCCGCAAAAGGAATGGAAATAACTTTAATTCACTCATATTTTGCGAGTTCGCCTTAAGTAAATGTCTGTTTCAACCTATTATCGTTTCAAACGATTTGTGCATTAATATTTGCTTCCTAAATCCTACTGCTCTATTTTAGCTAATTTATTTCCTTAGCAATTTTTAAAATCTGTATGTGTACAATTGTGAATAGATTTTATTTTAAATACGACTTACAGTTTGATCTTCTCTTCACAACTTCAAATCATCATTTGTCTAAATATTTATTATTCTAAATTGCTTATTTTTTATCATTTTCATTTTTTCGAATTGCCACTTGCCCTTATTATTATTTTTCTGAATTATTATTCACTATAAGTTTCATCAATAAATAACCTATATTCTTTCGTTCTTTTTGTTTACAATAGTGAATAACGTCAACATTGAAGCTAATCGTGAATTTCGTTTTTATAAACGCCAGTGGTGATTTAGCTTTTATCAGTAGACATGATGCGTAGTGCGCAGTACTTTTAGTTTTAGACGCCGAAACGTTAAGTTCTAAATAATAAGAAAATAGGCATAAGATATTAAAAATATTTAACACTATTAAATTAAATTATATTATATATATATAAATTACACTACAATTTTTCAGAAATTTTATCCGACATAAAGATATGTATAGGTGGTTCATAAAAATCTGTTTATTTCTTATTTTTTGACGGCCGTATCGCGTCTTTCTGTTCTTTGGATGAGAAAATACTCTCCTCATTTTTTTCAGATTAAGACAAAAATTTAGAGATTGCGGGCATCAAATGTAAGTAAGATATGAGATTTTCGTAGTTTTCAATTTTTTTTAAAATATACATATTAGTCAACGGCGATACCACGCTGAAAACACCAGTTCCCGTTAGATCACTGAAGTTAAGCAGTGTTGGGCGCGGTTAGTACTTGGATGGGTGACCGTTCGGGGAATACTGCGTGTTGTTGACCCGTCGTGGGTGTGGTGGACCCACACGGTAGTATTTATCCACCTAGAAACACTACCCGAATCGGGTAGTGAGGCAATGAACTTTCGAGTTCGAAATGCTAATCAATTTATTTTATTTTATTTATACATATTAATTTCAGAGAAATATCTTATGAGAGAAAATTATTGCTGATACAAAGGAGAAAACTCTTTTTTTTGTGTCCGATTGAAAAACAATATTTGGCTTCGGCAAAAGTCATAAAAAGTGCAATTCCTTATAAACAGACATAATTGTACCGGTAAATATTTTTTGTGAGGTTTGAAAAAATTCATGAACCATTCTCATACAAAAAATTAAATATATGTAATAGATGAGATGACAAATTTATAACCTAGGCGCCACACGGAGAAACTTTTTGTTGTAAAATTTGATATTATAATATTTATTTTTACAGTTAGACAATAGCAAGCCAGGATATAGCGTCACTATTTCAAGAATTACTCTTGTGAATATTGAACTGTGAAATTACTAAGCTTATTGGGATATGATAAAGAATTATCATATAATTGTACTACTACCAAAAGAAGGTTTCTATAATCCCTAGAAAAGACTGTGAAGTTTACAAAACACAATAGGAAACACATTCTTCCTATGTTCATTCTACGTATTTATAATTTTTCCCATACGAAATGCGAAAAACTGCCATTGGTCGGCGAAAAGCAAAATAAAAATGGATTTGTGTCGTCTTGTGTGCAGGATCATTTGTTCATAAGATTCAAAAAATAGTTTTGTGGTTTTATCCAAAACTTGCTCACGTATTTTCTTACTCGCTTAATCCCAGCTGATTCTATTTCCGGATCACTTATCATGATTCTTTTTAGGTTATTAGATTCACACATTGTGTCACGCTCAGCACGTTTTTTCACGCGCACAGTCCCCAGCGGGTGTACTACTACTGATGTGCGCTGCCCGCGTAGAAAAATTTCGTGGCGCTGTACTGTTTCTGTCTAGTCCGCCTTGAGTGGACATTGGCGCGCCACAGGCTGACTGTCCAGTGGCTAGACTGGGATATAACGCTCGGATCGACTAGTTTCTAGATAGGTAGGCTATTTTGATAAAAAATAATTAATAATTGAATCACGCAATTATTTTGTATGCCATTAAAGTCCAATATATAGATTTTTCAGTTAATTAAAAATATAAAAAAGTTGTTGTACAGAAAAAAATGAAGAAATGAGTTTCTGCAAATCTCTTGTACATACGCCGGGTTTCGAACTTCTGATGTAATTTCCTATTATATTGTTGTAACTTTGTTCCGTCGCCTCAACACCTCGGCCATCTAAAAGTTAATTTTATACGCCGCAGGCATGATTCGGGCGTATTACGTGCCTGTTTTCATTAACTTAAGTAGCCCTTTATGGGTCAGTGGTGGGATCAGTACAATAATGGCCTCATTATTGTACTGTACAATAATGGGGCCATTATTGTACTGCTCCCACCACTATCCACTATCCATTATAGTCCGCGTATCATTGGAGCATTAAAGAAATACTTATCGTACATGATAAACCTACATTACATTTTTGAAATTTTTCACAAATTTGAGAATTTTGATTTTTTTTGCAAATTTCGGAAATTTTCGAAAATTTTGAAAATTTTTGAAAATGTTGAGAATTTGAAAATTTTTGAAAATTATAGAATTTTTGAACATTTTTGAAAATTTTTGAAATTTGAAAATTCTTGAAATTTTTCAAATTTTGAAAATTCTTGAAATTTTGAAAATTCTTGAAATTTTGAAAATTTTAGAAATTTTGGAAATTTTTGGATATTTTTGGAAATACAAGAAATTTTTGAAAATTATAGATACTTTCAAAAATTACTCAAATCCCCCCAAAAATTTCAAATTTTCAAAAATATCCAAAATTGTCATATTTTCAAAAATTTTAAGACGAGCAAATATCAACCGGCTCAGTAAAAATCTTGTTAACCGGCGCTAAAAGTGAATTGTACCGATTCGACTCGCCACGTCAGACCTCCCCTGTGATACATGATAATCGGGGGCAAAAAACTTGAAAATTATGGCCTTGGTGTATGAAGTATAATTTGCACCATGGAACTACGTCGGTCATTACGCCTTGTGTGTTTGCAATACTCGTCTCCGCGTATAATGACCGACTTAAGTTCCTTGGCGCACAATGTACTATTTTTTTTCATTTTTGTTGGATATGAATTTCAATTCATTACACCTTAATATGTATTTCAATGAAACACGAACAATTATCTAAACATTAAAAGTGCTTGATGTGTGAATAAATCATAGAAAAAAAAAGTTTGTATGATTTTACTTGTGATTAGGCTTCGAAATAATGATTTTTCATTACAACAAATAATTAATGCGTTAGGCTCAATCATCATTTACGCAATCGATAAATAATTAAAATAAATTAAATTAATCATTGATAATAATATTTGATTTTCTGAAATATCATCAATACTATACATAGCATTATACATTTTAAAAATTATTATAAATTCAATGTCAATTTACTACAATTCACGATATAATTCAATTGGAAGAGAATGTTTTTATATATTATTTAAAAAATAGTTTTTAAGAATACACTTCATGTATTAAGACATCGATCACCTTTCATCTGTTCTTGTTTACTATCTTAAATATGTAATAGTGTACAGTTAATTTTTGCTTGAGCATTTGTACAATTGTTTATTGTAATTTCCTAAATCTGTTATTCAAAAATGATTATTTTTTGAATTCACATCTGTAATTTTTGTTCAAGTCCAAACCGGGATTCTATCTAGAAACTAGCTGAAATCTGGAGAATCTTTATGTATTCAAATTCGTAACGAATTCCTAGATAGCGCCAAGACTGGGACTAGACAGCGGAAAGGTTTGAATGAAACACGTAGCAAAACTAGACAGCAACATTCACAATTAGTTGATAAACTCTATGATGTTTTAAACAAATTTAATGAGCATATGCATTATTTCTCAGAATTTTTCCGTCTACAGATGCCCTAATAATGTATTTGTTCATTAAATTCGTTTGAAAATAATCATACAATTGATCACAAAATTATCAATTTTGCTGAAATATAATGATGTCCTTAATTAAAAAAGTCGTCATCGAAGTAAACACATTTTTCTGTAGAAAAAATGCATGATTAATGAATTTGTTAATTGAATTTGTTTGGAAAAATCATGAGATTTATCAACTAATTATGAATGTTGCTACAATTGTCATGAAGTTCCCAACTCAAAGGACTGGCATTGAAAAAAAAACAATTTTTCTGCCGAGAAATGCCCAAATAATGCATTTGTTCACTAAATTTTTCAAAAAAAATCATAAGATTAATTAAAGAATTATGAATTCTGATGAATTTATCATGAAGTTCCTAATCAAAAAAGTTTACATGGAAAGAAACGAATTTCTCTGTCTAAATATGCCTGATTAATGGATTTGTTCATTAAATTTGTTTATAATATTAACAATAATAGTCTCAAGAAGAAACTTCTTCATTATTATATTGTTTTTATCCCTGGCAATATAACTCAAAAAGACGTGAAATTATGGACAATCGTAGAAACCATTCATTTAACAAACAATTTGCTGATAACATTTGTTTTGTTTATTATACAATAATATTGGGACATCTTCGACTAATGTTAAAGTTATGGCCTGCAATTCTTTGCGTTGGACAGGTTGCTTCTTTTCGGTAGGAGTATAGAGCGTCCTAGCATCAGCCCCTGCGGAATCGGCGTTTCCGACTTTAAATATGAGGTGAAATTGCGGGCCAGGTGTTGGTGCGTAGGAGTGAATTCCTTCGACCAGGAGTTCTTGATACCATCTGGTCCTGTAGCGGAAAAGATTTTCGTGCCTTTAAGTGCTTTTCTCACCTCTTCGACAGTGATTGACCGACAATCCTTCTCATATGTTATGAGGATTTCACAAAACTCCTTGAAGCGGATGATATTTCCAGTATCTTCTTCCAACTCTAGTGTTCTAGGTATCTTGCACGGAGAAAATTTCTTCGTTAGAATTTACCCAATTGGTTAGGTGAATGGAGGACATTACTGCATTCAGATAAAGTTTACAATTATTTTAGGATTTAATACAAAACAGAACTATAAATAATACAAAAGTGTTATGTAAAACCTCAAGTCCAAAAGTGAAAGTTCTGATATGTAATAATTGATATGAAGATTGCATTATTTTCATACCAGTATATTATAAAATAATGCAAGGTATTGTAAATTTTTATCAAATGAATGTTTACTGACTTCGAACTTCGAGGCGAGATACCCGAAGACTAATGTTTGAAAACAAGGTCGAATTTATAACGGAAAAATATGAATTCTCTGCCTAAATAATTGAATTTCTTCTGAAAGAGAGAATGTTTTCAACAAAATAAGTGAATTTTCAACTTGAAAAGATCAATTTTCTAGTCCAAATGAAGTAGCTACACTGCAAAAAAAATTTCTGGTAATTTTACCACTTTCAGAGTAGGTCCGATTATTACCTACTCTCAAAGTAACGTTTTCACTGACATTAACGAATATTCACTTTTAATATGGATTTCAACTTTTAGGTTGTGTATGTTTCCAAGATTCTGTAAAATTACAATGCGTTATGAATTTGTAGGTGATACTATTTTAACCTGAAATATTCTTCTTCTTATTCAACATGGTAACTTTAGCATCTACATACAAAATGTGAATAATTCGTCTTTTTCCATACAAATTTTGTCGTTGAGAAACGATGTACACAAAATATCACATCCAAAACACAATAATAATTGTCGAAGTCGACTCTTGAGTATCTGAGTGTCTCCGAGTTCTTCAGAGTTCTTTCAACATGAGCAAAATCTCTTTGACACGAGGCATAAGGGGCAACTTTAAAACTTTACAATTACTTGTACTTATACTACGTTAAGAGCTGTGCAAGTTCCCCGCGTTATCAATTCTCAAATTTCAAGAATGGAGATTGCGTTGGAAAAAGGAATTTTTAACAATTTCTGTAATTTTACCAACGTCAACAAAATCAACACTCTGAAAGTAGGTCCATTTATTACCTACTCTGAAAGTCACAGATTCACAAGCAGAAACTGTATTTCTACAACGCCTTGCTATAGTGTCAGTCTAAAAGTGGTAAAGTTACAAGATTGGTTGGAACATCTGATATGCAACTGGTATTCATTCCATAATCAAAGTAGTAAAATTGCACAAATTTTTTGTTGGTAATTTTACCATTCTAAGTGGTACCATTTTTTAATTTTTTACAGTGTACCTTTTTCGCTGTGAAAATTATTTTTTACAAAAAAAACATATTTTCAACAAAATTTGTTCAATTTTCAGCAAAAGAAATGAACTTTCAACTAAAATAATGCATCTTCAAGAAACAAAAAATTCACCAACTAGGTAAATTTTCAACCAAAAACATGAATTTTCTATAAAAAAAAGATGACTTTTCAGCTAAAAACATACAATTTTAACAAAGTATAAAATTGTTTAATTTTTAGTTAGAGAAATAAGTTTGTAAGCAAATAAAATGAATTTTGAACTAAGTTTTTTACCAAAAAGATTAAATTTGTATGAAAAAGAACCTCGATAAGAAATTGAGTTAAATTTTCAGTTAAAAAAATTAATTTTCAATAAGAAAAAACTTTAGTTAATTTTCTATAAAAAAAGACAAACTTTGAACAAAATAGATAAATCTTTAACTGAAAAAGCTAAATTTTTAACAAAAAATATATTAGTTAAATTTTCAGATAGAGAAATAAGTTTTTAAGCAAATAACTTTAATTTTTGTAGAAGTATTTAAATTTTCAAGGAAACAAATGGATTCTCTACCAGAAACCTTGAATGTCTATAGAAAAATTTCGAAACAAAATTCAGTTGACTTTTTAGTTGAAAAAAAATCATTTTCAATAAAAAAAACTAATTTTCCACCAAAAGAAAGAATTGTAAGTAAGTGGAAAAAGTTGTCATTCATATTATATTCACTGGAGGAATTTCCTCGCTATAATAAGAAAACTTCTGTGAATCATGTACAACGTTCTCAAATAATATAAGATTTTCTGTAACATCTATAACAAAATTTTGGAAAATGAACCGAGTTCTTTTTCTAAATAAATTATAATTACTGCGCGCATAGCACGCATAATGTTCTATTATTTTTGAAAAGTAGACCATGCAAAAGTTTACAGTATTGAAAATTAAATAACTTAAAGTTTCAAGGTTAGAAAATTCTAAATAAAAAATTATCCAATGTTTTCATTTACTTCCTAGATATTTATAAGCCCGCTAATTAATAAAATGTTACAATAACAAATTTCAATGAAACGCGGACCAGATGTTTTTGTGTACGGCCCTGACGTACGTATACTTCAAATTTATAGCCGAGATTTTTTTCCCAATATTCTAAGTGTTAGGTTAGCCGTGAAGTTTTGTTGTTAGCGATAGAACGCGTTAAATGTAGATTAGGTGGTTCGAAACCCGTTACAGCATTTTCGATTTTTAATAGCGTTCATATCGTTAAAAGCGGGCGACTATATCGTATGTATTGTATCGTAATTTAATGTAATTGTTTAAGTTAAATTATGTATATGTACCAACAATATACATATGAATTATATGATATGTGTAAGCATGTGTTTGTTAGCAGTGGATAACCTTCCACAGAATCTCCTTGTACAGCAAGAACGTTTTTTTGCTGGTGCACGAAATTTTACATGACTGGGATGTAGAATTCACATATTTAGAGAGGTACACTTTGTTTTCTATGATAGAAACTGTACCTAACAGTTCAACTAATTTTACATAACTGGTAGGTTATCGACATCTCATTTTACCCAACTGTCAGGTAAACTTTATTATTTCGTTGTATTATTTCTTACTGAATCGCGAGTTAAATTTTGATGAATTTATATTAATAATTCATATTTTCACATCAAATATTACCCTTTTTCATTTTACATAACTGAAAGTGAAATTTTAATATAATGCCGTAATGTCCTCCGTTTACCGAACTAAGTTATGTCAAATTTAACACACATATTTTCTCCGCGTGTATACCTCTCTCCAAAAAGTCTCTACCTGACTGGGCTTCGGTTGATTTTTGGTAAAAACAGGGAGATCGCTGAGGACGCGCGATGTGTCAGCGAGAAACTGTTGATTCTCTGTGACCCATCTCTCACTATTATGTATTCTCCTTCTTGCGTCAGGTAACACATCTATTTTTTGTCAAAAATATTTTGCTTGATTATCAGTTGCTTTGACATGTTCAGTGTGTGATTGTCGATTTTCAGTTCTTTGGCGAACTCTTGAACTTTTTTCATGTACGGTCTACGAGATGTTCACACACTGAACACGGGACGCATTCTGTCTTGTCCACCCAATCTTCTGGTTCAGTTGATGCAACCGCCTTTTGGTATTTTGATTCATCGTCGGTTTTAGCCATCGATTTGAATCAGGCAAAGCTTTCGCAGCACTATAAACTGAATAATTGAATGTCCAGAGGTCCGACTTTTGCGAAATAGCTTTACGAAAGGGAGGCATCTATTTCAGCCAGATCTTGAGGTTTAGGAGGA